>JALIGW010000002.1:72154464-72499464 GCA_023053685.1 Diadophis punctatus similis | reverse complement strand
CTATGTGGACATATAATTATGCACAGCAAAGGTATGGAAGTGATTTCCCACTGTTTTCTTCTAAGAAGTTATTCAACTTACAAGTTTAGCTTAGAATTCAGGCATTCTTTGGTGGCCTCCCATCCAAGCACTAACCAGACCAAATCCTTCTTAGCTTTCAAGTTATTCAATAAACAAGCTAAAGCAGTATAGTTTTGGAGAGCCAGTTTGTTCTAGGTTAAGGCATCAGGCTAGAAACCAGGAGACTGTGAGTTCTAGTTCTGCCTTAGGCGTGAAAGCTTTGGGTGATTTTTGGGCCATTCATTCTCTCTCCCCAACTCAACTAACATGGTTGTTGTTGTGGGGAAATTGGAGAGAAAGAGTATAAAGTATGTCTGCTACACTGTACTATTTATAAAAAACAATTTATCTCCATTTTCTATTGCATTAAACTGACCAATGTATTGATAAATTTTGAAGGGCCATGGGAGTCCTTAGGTTGTCTATTCTTATTTTATCTTGTCATGCTGGCTACATCTAATAATTTGAAATCAGGTGCTCTGGGGCACTGTGGGAAAATCAAAGTAGTGTCCCACTCTTTCTATGATAAACCTACGTCTAGAGATCTTGGAAGGTGAGTAGGATGAACTGTTGCACACATGCGAGAACATGAACGAGAGGAGACCCAAACTCATTAGAAGCCTCACATTGCAATGAACAAGACCATGCATTCAATTTCAAGTTTACTACGATTGTTGGCCGAGCAGGGACAAAAATAGCCAGAGAAAGGATTGAAGCCTGGAAAACAGACCCTTTGTCAGTCAACAAGAGTGCTGATTTACCAGCAAGTTAATAGGTACTTTGGGAGCCTTTAGGGTGCAGTGGCACAAGGAAACAACAATTAACAACTTAATAGCCAGCCATCAACACCCTTCTTAACAACTAAAAGCTACATACAACCAGGCACCATAATATACAATGCGTAGAATAACACAGTGCACATATTCTGGAGAGAGAGAGAGAGAAGTTCCCTGATGATGGGCTCCAGAGTCCCCTAGGAGTTGGGCAGCATAGAAATTTTATTAATAAATAAATAAATAATAATGAGCCCCAAAGCAAGGAAGAATAAACCTCTAACTCATATTTGATCCTGTTGCACATGTGTCTAGGATGATTGTGTTCCAGCAACTATTTGGGAGTGTTGAGTGCTCTTGACAATCCTACTATATATCTTCTTAAGATAAAGACTTTAAAGAAAGCTGAAAATGTCAAGGAGCAAAGTAAAATGACTTGAGAAGGCCAAGCCAATTGCTATGCTGTGATAGCAGCCACTTATCTTCTTTTAGTCTCTGATTCCTTTGTATGCTAAGCAGAAGAGAACTGAAGGGGAAGTATCAATGCAACCAGAAAAGTGTTATCTTCAAAAGAACTCAAATTTCTTTATAAGAGAACTATTAGCAGAAGTATCTGAATTAGTCAGCAAGTACTTATTCTATGAGGTAGGTGGAAAGGTTCTTTTGGAGAAGATAATCTTAACATCCAGGCTATCAAAAAGTTCTATATGGGTCAGTGCAAAGATCTGCTAGAGAAGATATTCTCACAATGTACTTGATCATTCCATTTGGAAGGTTATGTTTCTCAAGACTTTGAAACAACCATCAGAACATCTTTGAATATTTCACTACTGGTAATAAAATGAGAAAACTAATTGTGAAGTAAAACTTATTTTAATAATACTCCTTATATTTCCTTGCATTTAAGATATTGACTATAAATCTTAATTGGATACATCAGCTTGCATATGATGGTTTATTTCATAATATCTAGCATGAGGTCCTCAGTCAGGATTCAGATCTGGGTATGGGATGGAAACTGCACTGGTTACCTTTTTAGATGACCTCTGGCATGGGTGGGATAGGTGCACCTAATACATCCATCCTTGCCCTACTTGATTTCTCAGGGGCTTTCAGTACCATCAACCATACTATCCTTCTGGATTGACTCAGAGAACTGGGGGTGAATGGCATGATGTTGTTCACCTCCTTCTTTCAGAGCTGATTCCAATTGGTGTTGATCAGGCAAGAGAGGTCCCACTTTCAGCTCCCATATGGGGTGTTACAGGGTTAGGTGCTTTCTCCTCTCCTCTTTAACATCTACATGAGGCCCTCATCTGTCACCATGTGGTTAGGTATCATCAGTATGCTGATGATAATAATGTATCTTCACCCATGTCAATTTAAGTGATGTCGTGAATATTTTGTCCTAGTGCAGCGATGTCAAACTGGTGGGCCGTGGGCCAGATGGGAAAAACATCACGAAACATCACGTGACTGTAATGTGACAAGGCGAGTTTGACACCTGTGTCCTAGCGTCCGGAGGTTGTCAAAGTCTGGATGGGGAACAACAGGCTTCAGCTGAACCCTGGCAAGTGAGTGGCTTTGGGTTGTGGACCTACTGACTCCAGGTCTTTGCCATCTTTGGTGCTGTATGGGATTGCACTATCCGAGATAGACCCAGTCCATCCCAGAGGGTCTTCCTAGACTCATGACTCATTTTCAAGGAGCAGGTAGTAGCCCTGGCTAAGAGAGCATTGGCACATCTTTATCTGGTGCACTGGTTGTGCTCTGTCCTGCATCAGCAATCCCTATTTACAATCGCTAATACCCTGGTCACCTCCATATTGAATTATTACAATGAACTCGACATGGGGCTGCACGTGAAGAGTATCCAGAAGCTTTAGCCAGTACAGAATGCCACATTGCAGATGTTATCTATACATATTTCACTTCTATTCCACAAACTGCATTAGCTGCAGGTTTTCTTTCAAGTCCAATTCAAGGTGCGGGTTTTCATTTTTAAAGCCCTTCATGGCATGAGACTAGGTTGTCTGAAGGGACTACTTCTCCTCAATTACATCAGCCCACCCCACTAGATCTGATAAAATAAGCATTATGTACAGTAGGTAACATTGCATAAAGACATTAATTTGATGGGTCCCATGAAACATGTTTTTCTACCGGCTAATGGCACCTGCCTTATGGAACATTCTTCCCCTCAAAATTAGATTAGCTCCATCCTTTTTTGATAATCTGTAAAGCTCTGAAGTCTTGGCTTTTGTCAGGCCTGCAGCTCCCTGGCGATTTTATTTAAATGGCTCAGATGGCTCCATTGTTTTTTTTTTAATTCAAAAAGTTTTATTAGTACAGAGTACAAACATTTTTCTCTTTTTCTCCCCCCCAACCTCCCCCCTCCCCCCCATGACTTCCCAGAAAAAGCACAGGGTATAATATTCAATAAACATAAACTTAAAATATACTAACAAGTTATAAATTCAAAGTTTCTCTAATTTTTTAACTCCACATTATTTAAGACCTATTAAACCCATTCTAAAATTCTTAACCTATATCATTATTACGCTATATATATCTTCTTAATCTGATACTTTTTTTGAATATAATCAGTCCATCTACTCCATTCCAGTATATATCTCTCATTTGAATGATCTTTTAGATATGATGAAATTTTTGCCATTTCTGCCAGATGTGCAACTTTTATTGTCCATTCCTCAATGGTAGGTGTATCTTCTTTCTTCCAATACTGTGCTACCAGCAACCTGGCAGCCGTTATTAAGTTCAGAATCAATTTAGTCTCTGTTACAGTACAATCCTCAATTATTCCCATTATTCAGGTGGCCATTTTAAATCTCCCTTTCTTGTGGTTTCTATCTTTCATTATTATCATAAATATTAACATGGATTTTCATATTGTGTTTTTTTGGTTTTTTTTTTCTTCCTCTGATTATTATTTGCCACTCAGAGTCACCGAGATGGTAGGTTATATAAATCTGATAAATAAACTAAAGGAGTTGTTTATTTTCTATGTTTTTCAATTTTTAGTTGCAGTGAGATCTGGGAATCTAGTTTCATAAAGAGAAGGGGATGGAAATGGTAGTAAGGCCTTTCATTGCCTTTTCACAAAAGTTGTATTCTTTGTGAACTTTCATCCAAAGTTTTTCTGGTGTGTTTTCCCAGCTGTTTCAGTTTGACATCCGAGACAATATCTGCCAACATCTCTTCATTATTGGACAAGCTACTTGTATAGCTAAAATATGGTGGCAACCAAAACTGAATCCCAGAAAACCTCACAAAACACCTTCAAGTTGTTCTGGAAATCCTGGCATTGAAAATGCACCACAATATGTGATGGACAACCTCATGCTGTATTCCCTTGGGATAATCTGTAGGAGGATGCTTGTCAACAAAGGTGGGGCTGAAACACATGGATGAGACCAACTATTGTCTCTTTTTCAAATATTCCTTTTTTTATGTCATTCATACCTTCTTTCTTTCTTTTTTCTCCCAATGTAGAAGGTTGTGAATGGGTAGCTTTTAAATAAAGCTCCAGGGATGCATGAAATTAATTTAAGGGCAGCTAGAAGCTCTGTGGCCAGCAATTGTTCATTTCTTGCAATAGGAGCATATAAGCCAGCCATGAACATTGTTACGAATATTCCCTATAATTCTCTGCCCCATGCAGCTAATGTTCAAATATACATTGCTACCAAATATACAATTTCCATTTCAAGTGTGACATATAACACAAGACTCTATTGAAGAAGGAAGAAGTGGACAATTGTCCTGGGGTCCATACATGGAAGAGGCCCTATTGAATGGATATGTCAGCTAATGGATTGGTTAGCTGGATCTGTATTTTGCAAGAAAAAGAATATATGTAGTTCTGGTTGAACTAGAGGACGAGGAGTCCTTGGTGCTCTCTGAGCTTGGGTTGTTTGCTTGCAGATATTTCATTACCCAACTAGGTAACACCCTAAACACTAATGCTATTACTTAGTCGGGTAATGAAACCTCTGCAAGCAAACAACCAAACTCAGAGAGCATCAAGCATTCTATTACGTTTCACATTCAAGGAAGTTTGACTAATAGATTGAAATATACTTTCAGGACTTACTTCAGATATTGCACTTCCCTACAAACTCCCATTTATTGGATTTGTTAGACAAAAACAAAAGAAGAAAAATCAAATACGGAAGCAGGACACAATGAGAAAAAAGTTGAGGACAGAGATTTCAAATCAACATAATGGTCCTGGTCTCTCAGAATCTTAAAAACAACTTAGCCCCGACATCTAAAAATAGAGCCCCGACATCTAAAAATAGAGCCCCGACATATAAAAATAGAGGGGTCATTAGGTCATTTAGTCAATCCTAGTATTTCGCATAAGTCTTCAAATTAAGTATATCTGACAAATATATGTCCACTGATCCAGGAGCTGGGGGAGGGGAAGCAATAGTGTAAAGGGAAGCCGAGTCCTTTCTTAAGTAATAGCTATAAGATAGTAAAATGGAACAGCTCAAACTCTACTCAAGTTCAGATTAACAGATTAACAGAGTTGGAAGGGACCTTGTAGTTCATCTAGTCCAACCCCCCCACTCAAGCAGTAGTCCCTACACCATTTCCGATAAATGGCAGTCCAAATTCCTCTTGAAAGTCTCAAGTGTTGGAGCTCTCACAACCTCCGAAGGCAAGCTGTTCCACTGGTTGATCGCTCTCACTGTCAGAAATTTTCTCCTTATTTCCAGGTTGAATCTCTCCTTGGTCAGCTTCCACCCATTATTCCTTGTCTGGCTTTCTGGTGCTTTGGAAAATAGCCTGACTCCCTCTTCCCTGTGGCAGCCCCTCAAGTATTATTATTATTAGTTCATATTATACAGTATAACCTGTGTAAATATGAACTATTGTATATCTTCAAAAGGATATATCTGGGAACTACGTGCATTGTGTAATGCTAGTTTCTGCTTCTCTGGCACTGCCATTTGACAACTATGATCGCATCTCAGGATAAAGAACAGCAGCTGCTGAATGTGTCTTTAGACTAGAGCAGGTGCCTCAGATTCAGTCTTTAGGTGCTCTTTTTAGCAACACATGGACAAACAAATTTACCAACATAGTAATCCTGAATTATCTGAACAAGGAGTGATGGCCTGGCTAAACCACATGCATGGAACATCATTAATTTATCTTCCTTGGCATCTAAACTATAGGTCATGGGTGGGTAAGTTTCAGCACACACAATTTCATTTTTCATTCTTTGTAAAAAGGGCAAAGGAGATCAGAAGAGTGGCCAAACTGGTGCTGATGGTCACCAACTAATTTAAGAAAGGACTGGTCAGAACAGGCCAAGGCTCTAAGTTCATTTACCCTTTGTAGCCAGTCTTTTTTCTTATCTTTCAATGGTTGCTATTGCTGCTTGTAATTTTTAGAGTTTGCTGAACTTGATAGCGGAGACTGAGCCGGAATCCCCATCTAAAATTCTCACATACTTATTATAAACGGGGACTGCCTAGCACCATTATGTGGTTGGTTGTTTTGAATTTCACAGGGGAAAAAAGCGGGACTGTACTTCTTGAACAGTTCTGAATAAATATATAATTTGCTTCAAAATGATACTACGTGAAATGAATGATTAGTGCAAGACAATTTTGCATGTTTGTTTGTTTGCTTTGTGGATAAAGTTAAAAGGAGAAGATGTGCTCCTAATGGGTATTCTAAGATTACGTATTGCAATTCTATTTTTCCTAACAAAAGTACCATGGAATACTGAAATCAATATATTAAGCTATGGTTCTATAGAGTTAAGATTATGAGCAATACACTTAGTACAATGATCGATTGATAGAGATTGATTATAGAAAAGTTCCTGGGTTTAAGAACCCTGGGATGCACGTGGCTCTAGTGTGTCAGTTGCACATACTCTGCATGTGCCCAGTGGCATCTTTCCTTACAGTGACATAAAAATGTTCTAGGAACTAGCCATGGTCCTGAGAAGAAATTTGGGATTAAATCAGGGTACAAGTTAAAGCTTTGAAGGAATCCCAAGGAATGGAGTGGTGATGGAGTTGAATCCAGCATTAAGGAGAGAAACAACTGAATTCTAAGCAAAAGATGAATCCAGGCCTTCAGCTGGGAAATGTTTAACGTATCAAAATAATCCTTCTGTATTTATAGACTCCTGACTAAATGCAATCAGAAATGTCCAAACACTTCATTAGGAAGTATTCATTATTTTCAAATTATTTAATTTTTTTAAAAAGACACTGTTTTATTAATTACAGAGGGCTCAGCACATTAGTGGATACTAAGAAAGACAGAGTTCGGAAGTTGGAATTTTACTCCAGGAACCTATAACATGCAAGAGAAATTGCACACACATGCACACCCACAATTGGTTACAGTCCGCCTTCCAATTTAGAGCAAGACTGGATACATGGCAGTAAGAAGAAAATGTGCTGTGGGTCCATATTAAACAACATGTCCATTAACTACATTTTGACTTCTGTCCATCATTTACCTGGACTATTTGGGGGGACAGGTAATTTTCCATCCCTTGAGAGAAAAAAGGGTACTAAGGAAACTCACCTAAAACATACCTTCAGAGGAGTCAAGAAGGAAGGAGACATACAACACCTTGCTAAAGTATCTCAATGAAGTATCCTTGTTTAGAAAGCTGGATCTCAGGCAGACCATTTCCCACCGAATACTTAATAATCCCAGGATCCCAAGGGAGCGAGCAAAATTCTGCCTTCCCCCGCACTTGTACCATGCTCAGAAACCCTCTGTTTATTTCACCAGCATTTCAAATCACAACACAGGCACACAAGCACAGACACAGACACAGACACACACACAGACACTCCTGCCCTGTTTTAAACAGCCCGAATCACCTCTGGGCCCATCTGGCGTCCTTGGCCTCCCTCCAAAGTTTATTCTCGCTCTCAATTTCTTTTGGAGAAGGGGGCACTCAGAAAACGCTGGCCAAACCGAGGAGCGGCGCTCCAAAGGGAGCAGTAGCGCACAGTGGTCAGATCCGGCGCTGCTGCCTCGTTATTGGCGGCTGGCTGGGGGGGGGGCATACTCACCATTTCTTGCCTGAGGAGGTGAAGTTTGGTCTCCAGTCTTTCCAGCGCGCTGGAGCCGCCGCCGCCACCGCCACCGCCGAGCATGGCGGCTCGGGGGGATCGAGCACCGGAGAAGCCGGCGACGCCAGGCCCTCCGCCGGGCTGCTCCCGGTCTTTTTCCCTGTCGCGGGTGGCGGCGGTCTCCTCCCCGTGCAAGGAGCGCGCGAGGCTCTCGGGGACTTTGCGCCCCAGCTTGAGCTCGACGTCCCGCAGGTCGGGCAGGGCGCAATCTTCCATGGCTTTGGGGCGAAGGCGGCTTTTCGGATTAAGGAACAGCAACCGCGGAGGGAGGGGGGCGAGGGGGGTTTGACGGGGAAGAGCTAAGCCTTCAGCCGCGCCGCCCGACACTCGGCGACCTTCCCATGTTCGTCCCGCTGGGGTTGTAATCCACCCCGGCCGCGACTGTCAGAGGTGGAGCGGGAGACGGGAGCGAGCGGCCAGGTGACTCGCCGTAGGAGGCAGCCCGAGTGGTCGCCTTGGCCGCTTTCCGGCAGCAGTATTATTTGGCTTGCAAACCCCAGCCTTTGGGTTGCACCGGCGGCGGGCGGGGAGAGGGCGGTTACGGAAAGCGGGCACACTCAAATGAACCTGCGGGGCGTTGTTATTCTTTCATTCGGACTATTCTGATCTCGCCTCGGAAGGCAGCCTGGGCCTCGCTTAGCAGCGGCGGAGAATAGCAATAGCAGCAGCACTTAAGACATATCCCACTTCACAGTGCTTTACAACCCTCTCTAAGCGGTTTACAGAGTTCAGCATATTCCCCCCAACAATCTGGGTCCTCATTTTTACCCACCTCGGAAGGAGGGAAGGCTGAGTCAACCTTGAGCCTGGTGAGATTCGAACTGCCAAATTGCAGTCAGCCAGCAGTCAGCAGAAGTAGTTTGCAGGACTGCATTCTAACCACTGTTCCACCACAGAGAAGAGGGCATTTCTTAGGTTGTCATTTCCCCCCCCCCCTTTTTTTTTAGTACAGGTAGTCCTTACAACAGTTCATTTAGGGGCTGTTCGAAGTTAACAATGGCACTGAAAAAAGTGACTTACAACCATTTTTCACACCTAGGACCATTACAGCATCATGTTGCAATGTCCTGGGGTCATGTGATCACCTTTTGTGACTTTAACAAGCAAAACCAATGGGGAAGGTTAAGGTTCACTTAACAACGGTGTTACTAACTTAACAACTGCAATGATTCACTTAACAACCATTGCAAGTGTAGGAAGTTAGCACCCACCCCTCTCCTAGGAAATGAGATATCCTAGGAGATATTAAAATGTAGGAAATATTCTGTGGAAACATCTGGAAACATGCTTTTTAAACAGACAAAAGACTCCTCTTGGAAACCCCCACCCCTGCTAAGCTCACACATTCCTCTCACCTGGCTGAAAGTCTTTTGCATGACAAAACCATAATAGGATTTGCCCAAGGCCCTTCCATTTCAGCCAAAGCTGGATTAGACAAAAGCCAAGAGGCACCCCAGCATGCCCCTGGGGGGTCTGAGAGCCAATGGGATACATTTCTATACAGGAAAAGGAAATCTAAGAGGTGGGACCCAACTTAGACTATAAAAACCAGGAACTCAATATATCTCTTCCTCTTTTTTCTCTTCACCACACAACCATGTAAGTTACCTTTTCTGTACAGGGGCTCCTGCCATGTGCTCCTGTCCACCATTAAACCTTCCTTCCAAGCAACCTTCATGAATCCAGTGTCTTTTTCCCCACTTGGAACTGAACCTAAAAGGATATTTCCTTATAACAATTGGCGAGCCAGCTGGATTTCCAAGCTAGCCTCTTCAATGATCCTGGCCTAAATAAATTTATTAGGCCTTGGCCATTGGGAAGTAGGTTTTAAAGGGGTTTTGAGTTCAGAATTCAAGGGCTGCTTGGAAAGAAGGTGAGTACCTACCTCTAAATTTTACTTTAAACCATAGAAAACTGGGAAATGTGTGTTTGCATGTGTGTATGTTTGTGGGGGGGTAATTTTTGTTTTTAATTATACTTTATGGCATATGTAAATTCCAATTTCAATTGAATAGTGTGTTGTCTGGGTACAAATCATTTTAGGGAAAAAATAATCATGCTTTTTGTTTAACCAAGTTAATTATCTTCCTAAATCCTTTGATATTTCCTTCCTCCCCCCCTTCTCCCCCCCCCAGCCCTGTTTTGTCTGCTAGCCATTGCAGGATACTCATTTTATGGTGGTTTTTTTCCACTTCTCCAAATCTGTTTTAATTTGTTGCACCAATTTATAATAGTTATCTATATTTTTGGTTTTCCTTACCTAGGGGTAGGATTTTACTTTTCTTTGCATTAGATAGGGCTCAGTCTAGTTGTTTTTTTTTTCTTTCTTTTTGAAGATGGGAACCACATTAGCTTTTTCCCAGTTTCTCAGGTGGTCCCCGTGTCCCAAGATTTTTTTTTTTAAAAGATGTGCAGTGGTTCTGAGATTTCATTTACCAGCTCCTTTAGGACTCTGGGACCTGGTGTTCTCTTACTGTTTTTGCTTATTTTAACTTTAGTTTACAGTCTGTTTTATTTTTTCCTTTCCAGTTATATTTCTGGTTAGTTGGGTTGCATTTCTTTTTTTGCAAGAAGACATGCAAAGAATGAGTTAAGCAACTCATGGCTTTCTCTGTGTTGCCTTCTCTCCTTAGTGGTCCAACTGTTTCCTTGATTTTTCTTCTTGTTTTTTTTATGTATTGGAAGAATCTTTTATATTATCTTTCACTTTGTTGCAAGTCGTTGTTCATTCAAGGCTTTTGTTTCCTGATTTTTCTTTACAGATTCTTGCTATCTGCTGATATTCTGCTTTAGTTATGTGTCCCTGTTTCCATTTTTGTATCTGTCCTTCATTCATTCAATTTGTCAGTGAGGTCTTTGTGCAGCCATGCTGGTGTTTCTTGGATTTCTGGTTTTTTTTTTCCTGATTGCTTTTGTGCAATTGGCTTTTATAATCAAGTTTTTTCAGAGTTTACAAAGCTTCTTGAGTTGCTTCTTTCCTTTAGGACTTTCATCCAAGGAATCTTTCTCAAGTTTCTCTTGAGTTTATTAAGGTCAGCTTTATTTTAAAATCTAAGACTTTAGTGTGTTCAATTGTGTTGAATCGTTTTTGTTATGTTAATGATGCAGTTTCAAATCCTTCTACAACTTCATCTTGGTTGGTTATTAACATATTTTATTTCTCTCTTGGTGCAAAATTAGTTTTCAAAGTTTCCATGCCTTTAATTTCTGTGTCTGCCATAATATTTATATTTAGCACTTACAGTATGAAAATGAATAGCATCCTTTTCTTGTGCCCTTTTTTATGTATTTAAAAATCATTCTCATTTTGTTTTTAATCTGTCTCTTAGGAAAAGCTTAAGAGAGCTGAATGTATAAATTCATTTAGGAACCTTTTAGTTTGCTGCCATTATTGAAGTATATATTTTATAGTCAGCATTCAGTGAAGAGATGGGCCTATAGTTTTATCTGCATTAAATCTGAATCTTATTTTGGAATCAAAGTAATATTTGCTCCCATTCAGGAATGTGGTACCTTTTACATCAATCAATACCTCAGTATGTAAAATCTTTGTAAAATTCTGCCACTGGCCCACCTGGTCCTGGTGTTTGGTTGTTCTTTTGTCTCTTGATCTGCTTCTGATAATTCCATCATTGATATTCATTCATTTAATAGTTTTTGTCCTTTTCTGGTACTTTAGGCAATTCCATTTTTTTTCCCAAATATTCTTTAATTTTATTTTTCTGAAACTTCTTGCTCATACAGCTTTTCATAATATTGAATTATTTTTGTTTATCCTCATTTGGTAGTATAGAGTTTCTTTCTCATCTACCAGTCTATGTGTCAGTGTCTTCTCTTTCTCTGTTTTGATTTGTGTAAGTTCTGTTTAGCGTTTACAGAGCACAGGACCTTCTGTTAGGGGAGGAGGAAGAATGTCTGTGTGTGTGTGTGTGTGTGTGTGTGTGTGTGTGTGTGTGATTGAAGGGTGGGAAAGCAAATTTTGTTGTTGTTGTTGTCGTTTTTATGTGCACATCCCAAAAGCAAACCCCAGAATTTTCAGTTCTAAATGTGAAGCCCGTGAGTGTGGAGGTCCTAGTACTAGCTGTACAGGGGCGGCTAGTCCTCGCAGATCCCCTTTTTGGATCTGATAAACCTAGAGAGATTCCCTACAGGAAGGGGGCCTTACTTCTACAAGAGAATCGGAAGTCCTTCCCAGAGTTTTTTTAGTCTCTGAAACTGTTGAGCGCGTCACTAGCTAAGCCAAAGTGAACCTTACATTTAAAGGATCATGGGAAGCTCTAGTTCGTGGGTGGCGGAGACCCTTGTGTGGGCTTGGAACCTGGGACGCCAGGAATATATCTGTATGACAGGAATGTGCAAAAAGTAAAAGCAGGAAACTTGTGTAGAAAATGGGCTTTGCTGAGGGATGACACAGAGAAACAAAACAAAACAAAACAGCCAATTTGGCTAAATAAAGGTACTTAAGAAAACAGAAAAGGAAAAATGTTGAGGTGTTTGTTGTTTCTTCTCTCTCTCTCTTCTTCTCTCTCTCTTATATGTAACCACGTGGTTTGTTTGTTAAGACTTGTGCCTTCCCTAATTTTAACTGAGATTTATGGCAGGAAGGACTTGTGTGTGTGTCCTGTCATCCTCTTTGTCCATGTTTTTGTGTCTGTGTACGTCTTTGTCTTGTCTTGTGCGCACTCGAGGTAATTGCAACTGTAAAATATCTCTGTTTCCTAGAGATATGAATTTCAAATTGTTAGAAAATTAAAAGCACTGAAAAGAAAGGAAAATGTCTTTGCCCAGTTAGGACTGGCCAACCTGATCTGGGACAAGGAACAGAGTTCAATTTTCCTATTCCTCTCGGTGTTTTTAAGAAAAGCCAAAATTTAAGGGACAATGTTTTAAGTTAATTTACAGGAAAATTTCATTTTTACATTTACTGTATGTACATGCAAACAGTTTTAATATTGCTCTTCTGTGATGTTTAATGGATGCCAATTCTCTGCTAAGATGGAAATGTCTGTTCATTTTTTCCCCTGGTGATGTCTCCATTTTGTTATAATTGATTTAACTGCGATACTGATGTGTTGATTGTTTTCCTCAAACCCTGCCTGCAAGCTATCTACCCCCCCCCCCAAAATCTCTAATCCTTTTACAATGCCTCTCGTGGTAGAATTACCAGCAAAAGGGGGAAGGGACCCTGTTCTTATGTCTTTCAGCCCTGCACACATGATCCTGAAGCCTATGGAAGCAGAGCAAATGGGCTCAGACACTGCCTCCAGTAAAGACATTCCATCCATTTGAGCCAGAATTGGGTTTGAATCTAGTCCTCTAGTCATCACAGCAACCAGAGTGGAGCAGATCTTTCCAAGCCTGACTGACCAGCCTTACCACCAAAACCTAAGGCCACCCAGCAGACATGAATGAAAGGACCCTGAGATGGACAAATAAAGACCAAACATCTATTTTCAATCCCCAGCAGACAGCTGAAAAGACTAGGGGGGAGGGGAGAAATTCATTGTAAAGTTTTTTTTTCTTTCTTTGCTTCAGTCACAGAAATTCATTGTAAAGTTTTTTTTTCTTTCTTTGCTTCAGTCACAGAAATTCATTGTAAAGTTTTTTTTCTTTGTTTTCTTTCTTTCCTTGCTTCATTCACTGAAATTCATTGTAACGTTTCTCTTTCTTGTCTCATCTATATTGTAATCAGTTTAATGTACTCATGTAAGAATTGTATTGGGAGTGGTTACCACAGTGAGTTCTGTACACTTTAGATTTCTGTCTAGTGGGAGGTAAATTTGTAGCTGCATACACAAACACACAGAGACACGCCATTCAGAATTAGACTGAGGTTATCCCTTTTTTCACCTACCCCCACCCAAAGCTGCTTTTAGCTTGCTGGTTTTTTGTTGTTGTTGTTGTTTTGACTCCTGCTTTGTGGCATTAAAGCCCAGGCAGTCATATCTCCCTGCTAATTCCATGGGGGAAGGGGACAGGTCCCCTCAGGCAATTTCCCCACTTGAAGAGCTAGCAGAAAGGATCTTCGAAAACCCAAGGCCTGACTGCTGCCCAGTAAAGCAGGGTATTTTGCACTGGTGGTCTCAGGAGTAAGAGTCCCAGGGCTCATTCTAAAAAAAAAAAAAAAAAAAAAAAAAAAAAGCGTAGATTGCACACTGGCTAATTTCAATTTGGACTCACAAATCCTAGATGCACTAAAGTAAGAGCTAGGGCAGATTCAAGAACCATCCCTTGGAAATGGGCAGCCTGTGATTTCAAGGTAAACCATGGCTGTGGGAATATTGTGGGGCCTGTGCTTGCTTGAAACCTGTCTGGGAGCTCATTGAAAGTGTTATCAAACATCTGAACATAATTGGCATGGAAAATTGGATACTGTAAATTTATTTCCAGAACTTTTGCCCTGGCCATTGACCATCATGGTTGAAAGCTCTCCTTTTGGGAGCCACTGAAGGAATCCTTCTGCTGCCTCTTTCAACTGCCTCTTTCAACGTCTTCCCCTCTGCATCAGAGAAAATTGAAAGCACCCATAAAATCTCCCTGACCTGATCAATTTGAAGCTTGTGTCAAAACATGTGTTGCACTCACATGTTTTGAAAAAAAAAATGAGGGATTGTAGGAAGTTAGCACCCACCCCTCTCCTAGGAAATGAGATATCCTAGGAGATATTAAAATGTAGGAAATATTCTGTGGAAACATCTGGAAACATGCTTTTTAAACAGACAAAAGACTCCTCTTGGAAACCCCCACCCCTGCTAAGCTCACACATTCCTCTCACCTGGCTGAAAGTCTTTTGCATGACAAAACCATAATAGGATTTGCCCAAGGCCCTTCCATTTCAGCCAAAGCTGGATTAGACAAAAGCCAAGAGGCACCCCAGCATGCCCCTGGGGGGTCTGAGAGCCAATGGGATACATTTCTATACAGGAAAAGGAAATCTAAGAGGTGGGACCCAACTTAGACTATAAAAACCAGGAACTCAATATATCTCTTCCTCTTTTTTCTCTTCACCACACAACCATGTAAGTTACCTTTTCTGTACAGGGGCTCCTGCCATGTGCTCCTGTCCACCATTAAACCTTCCTTCCAAGCAACCTTCATGAATCCAGTGTCTTTTTCCCCACTTGGAACTGAACCTAAAAGGATATTTCCTTATAACACAAGAGAGGCCGTAAAATGGGGTAAAACTCAGTTAACAAATGTCTCGTTTAGCAACAGAAATTTTGGGCTCATTTGTGGTTGTAAGTCGAGGACTACCTGCAGTCTTGTTTTAATACTAGTGTCAGTGCCTTGGATTAAAGCAGGTTTTCCAATTTGGGGGACAACTCAAACCAGCTACCTGTCCAGAAAGAAATTTGCCTCAAAGTGGAGGCTGAATATAGCACAGTTGTTACAAAATGCGTTCTGAACAGAGGTGCACCATAAACACCGCCTTTAATCCAGGGATGTCTAACCTTGGCAACTTTAAGACTTGTGGACTTCAAGTCCCAGAAATCCCCAGCCAGCCATTTCCCCATGTGGAATGGGGAATTCTGGGACTTGAAGTCCACAAGTCTTAAAGTTGCCAAGGTTACACATCCCTGGATTAAAGGCGGTGTTTATGGTGCGCCTCTGTTCAGAACGCATTTTGTAACAATTGTGCTATATTCAGCCTCCACTTTGAGGCACATTTCTTTCTGGACAGGTAGCTGGTTTGAGTTGTCCCCCAAATTGGAAAATTTTCACCCCTGCAGCAGAAGGGTCAGCCCTTCTACTCTACAGCCTGGAGAAGAGGCCTGTTCCCCTATTTTAAGTTAACCTGCAGCTAAATTTTGCCAACTATGTTTGACCTATTGTATCTTCAATGACAATAATCAATAAAGTACATTCCTTTTCCATTGCACCTCTAGGGAGAGGTTCTTTCTTGTGGAGCAAAATTGTATACCTGCTCTGTACTTTAAGGACGCACAACTGGGGCTTGCAACAAAATGTGGCGGTTGTAAAAGGTACCTGGTTGGTGTTTTGATCCGCTGAATCAGCAGTGCCCTTCCTTAGACTACTCCATTCCATTTTTTCCCTTGTTTCTCCGCCAACAATAAGATATTGGAGCTTCTGGGATATCTTGTGTTATTGAATTCTGCAACCTGTCCAGTTTCTTTCAAACTTCTAATACCTTCCCATCTGTGTAGATGGTTCCTAAGAAATCACTCAGGAAATGAGATTTGCAGACTTTCTTAAGATGAAACCCTACTGAGAATTCAGCTGGAGATAATCACCATCTTAGCTTGTTGTTGTTGTACTATAATACTGTATTATCAAGGGCATTTTCCTGCCTCACTCCCAAATTATGGAATGCATTTCCTAAGGAATTGTGTGTGCTTCAGTCCAAATTTCCCATCTTCCTTTTCAAACAGAACCTTTTCATTGGATTAGCATTTATTTTAGCTCAAAACCAACAATTAGATTTAATTGTTCCATATTCTCTTTTGGTATTTCTACCCCAAGGAAGCTTGACAGTAAATTGAAATAATAATAAATCTTAAAGATATATTTGAGAGAACTAATGAGTTTAAACAATAACAAAATAAAAACTCAGTGGAAGTTTTATCTAGACTGAAAACTCATAATAGTTTCATGTTCTCTCTTCCTTAAAGTTCCGGTTGAAAATCCTTTTCTTCTATAAAAAACATATTGCACTGAAGCTTAAGCATTAAACTAGGTATAGGATTTCAAAATTTGATTATATCAAAACACAACCATAAATTATATTTTACATTTCAGATACAAGTATATTTGACTGAGTGATGGTAACAGGATAGTTTAACTCTTTCTTCTCTTACTTGAAACAACAACTAGATTTGGAGGAAATTCCCATTGGATTTACGAATACCAGTTTCATAAAACAGATATTTATAGCCCAATGAGGGGGGGAAAAGGTAACAAATGAAGTTGAAGCTTGAATACAAAGCTTGTCTCTGATGGTCACCATCTTCCATCCATCTCCAGCCACCAGTTAGCTGATTTTGTACTTTTTGGACTAGAAAGACTTTCTATTTTATATCATATTTTTTCCAAGTAAGGTAAGAAGACCGTAAACTTGCTTGTTAAAGGCTGCTTCTTTGGTGTACATCCTGGACAGAACTGCTGAAACCATTAATTCATTTATTTTGTTTGTACATTAAGAGTAATTTATTTCCCCTAAGTTGTTTGTAATGATGGAGACATATTGGGGAACCCAATTCCCTTGTGACATGAAAATTAGGTACATTTTAAATTATTTACTTGATAGATTTTTATCTTGTCTTGCAAGATCTCAAGGTGGCTTAAATGGGACTCCCCAGTTCATTTTATTTTGAAAGCAACCATGTGGGACAGTTTGGGCTGAGAGAGAATGACTGGCCTAAAGCTACCATGTGGCTCCCTATAGTCAAGGTGGATTTGAACCCAGTCTTCTCAGATCCTAGTTCAACATTTTAATCACTACACTACATTCGTTCTGGTGTATAGCATTTTTCTGTCACTCAAAACGTGAATTTTTATATTGCCATTTATAGAGTCTATTACCGGTATATGAAGAGTATATGCTGCAGGTGTTTACAATGCTAGGTGTAATTCAGGACCATTTGTACATTATCTGTCCAGATCCTTGAGCAATTTTCTTTCTTCTTCTTGTGTCTCTCTTTCTTTGCTCATTGCCTTTCACTGTGGATTGCGAAGATCATCATACAGGTAGTCCTCATTTAGTGACCACAATTGGAACCAGCAACTCAGTTGTTAAGCCAAGCAGTCATTAAGTAAAACCGCAGTTGTCCTTACGATCTTACTTCAGCTTTCCTTTCCATTATAGATTTGCCAAGGTCATAAACGTAAGGATTGGTTGCAAAGTTAATTTTTCAGCACGGTAATAAATGCAACCGGTTGCTATATGAAACAGTCGCTAAACGAGGACTATCTGTACATGATTGGTGAGTCAGGATATCATTTTTCCATAACTGGTTGTAACGTGGCATGGCTCATTTTGGCCACACTGATTTCCTGTGTGTCTGACTCAGTAAGTGTGTTACCCTTATCTAACAATTGGAACTAAATCTTGGGCCTGATATATGCTCATTGTATCTTTTCTTTTTCCACTCATGGTAAGGAATAAGAGGATTCCTTGAGCTCACTGCATTATTGCTAAACTGTGAGGAACAGGCTGAACAACTTTACCTGATCTTTTATTTGTTTTTATCTCACATGGGCTGCCCTTTAAAAGAATAGCAGCTAATCTGCCGTGGCTTACTTTTCTTGAGGCCTCAGCAGTGCATACAAGATGAAAACATGATAGGTTCTTGTCTTGGAAAACGAAATACTGTAATCTGAAACAACACAAGGCATTTAATCTCTTTGCATAATTAAGGCATACACCCATTTTAAAATAAGCTGTTACATTTACATACAAAGGCCAAAATACAATGTGACAACAATCAGCCATGTTTATTGATTCCCAATAGATTTCCCCCTCTAAATAAACATTTTTTTGCAATTGTACATATATTTTAAAACTTTGCCCTTTTGCTGATCTATAATCACCCCTTTCTCACTTTCCATATCTGCACACCTCTATAATTACATCCCCACTTTTTAGTTTGCAGTTGCCATGGTTGCATTAAAAAAAAAAAGCAGCAACAACTTTGGACACCAAATCCATCTCAATGAATAAGCTCTTTGGGGTCATACAGCTGCATACATGAATGACTGGATACTCTGTGGAGAAAGCAGGGCACCCACCGTCCTTGGTCTGAATGCAAGCATATTATTGCTCTCCTTGGTCCATTCTACTCAGATAGAGCAGTCTCCCCTTCAGACCCAGCTCTGTTGTGTGTAAAGCACAGCTACAGTGAGTTATAAGGTCCTGATTTCCCTCCAGTTCTTATCAACATCTCCCACTCCTTCCACCTAAAGTGTCTTCTGGATTGTTCTTTCTTTCAGTAACGAGCCACACTTCAGCTCCCATTGAATGCACTGCTGGCAGACATTGTCCTGGGATTACAGGGGAGGGAACACATAGCAGTTTCAGTCTAAAGTGGCCAATGGATGTTGGTTTATTCCCAGCCCTGGGGTCAACTGATTACCCCTATTGTGACTGTACAGAATGGTAGATAGCAAACCAGTTTAGTCTATTGGTTAAGGCACCAGGCTAGAAACTGGGAGACTCTGAGTTCTAGTCCCGCCTTAAGCCATGAAAGCTGGCTGGGTGACTTTGGGCCAATCACTCTCGCTCAACCCACTTCCACAGAGTTGTTGTTGTGGGGAGAATAGGAGGAGGAAGTAGTGTTAGGTATGTTTGCTGGCTTGAGTTGTTTATTAAAAAAAAACAATGAAGGTGGAATATTAAATAACAAAAATGATTGGATTTTATCCATGGGGAAAAACTGCTAGGATATGGGAGGCGTACAACATGTGTAAGAACAGCTATAATATAATAAAAAATACAACAATAAAATAGCAATTAAAAAGAATTAAAAACAACACAAGCAATACATATATGGGGGAGACCAAGATATTCAATGGTCTCAATACCCCGCCTGCAGGAAGAGCCATGTCTTAATGGCTTTCTGGAAGGCCAGCAAGGTGGGAATAGTTCGGATCTCTGGGGGGAGTTAGTTCCAGAGAGCCGGAGCCCCCAGAGAGAAGGCTCTCCCCCTTGGTCCCGCCAACTGACATTGTTTGGTTGAAGGGACCTGGAGGAGAGCGACTCTGTGGGACCTAACTGGACGTAGGGATGTATGAGGTAGGATGCGGTCCCGAAGATAACCTGGTCCTAAGCCATGTAGGGCTTTAAAGATGATAATCAACACCTTGAATTGCAATGGGCAACCAATGCAGTTGGCGGAGTATGGGTGTTACGTGGGTGTATCTAGAGACACCCACCACAGCTCGCGCAGCCGCATTTTGCACCAGTTGCAGTCTCCGGATACTTTTCAAGGGTAGCCCCATGTAGAGCGCATTACAGTAGTCCAAATGAGAGGTGACAAGGGCATGAGTGACCGTGAGTAAAGCCTAATAGAATAGAATAAAATGTTATTATTCACCGTATCTTACTGTATGTTATGTATTGAGTCAGTTTTAGATTGGCTGTTTCAACTGCAGCAGCATAGAAATACGTTTAATAAATTCACCCATACATATCATGGAAACACAGCAGGAAAAAGCTGGTTCTTGGGGCATATTTGTGAGGAAAGATTCTGTGTCTCAAGGCCTTGATGTATATCATTTATACCCCAAAAAAGGAGATTATTCTCCTCTCCAAAAATGGGGATTAAATAGGAGCCCCTCATCATCTGCCATGCCTGGGCTTTTTAAAAAAAGGATATCTAAGGTGATTCTCCCATCTTCAATTAGTTGGGAAAAAGTCGATTTTCTTTCAAGACAATTCAGTGCAAATGAAGAAACAGTATCCTTGAGCTTCTTTTTGTTGTCATTTGTGTGCCTTGCAAAGATTGTAGGTTAAAACATGGAAAAGATTAAAACAAAATTCCCTTAGTGTGTGGCCTTCCAGTTCTCAAAATTTTCAGATTCCTTCAATGTTAGTCAGATTCCTTCAACATAAGATGCAAAAATAGAAAATGTTTCATTAAGCGTAAAATAATGCCTTTGGCAACAGACTTTCAGAGTTCATTCATGGCAATAATGTTGAGTTAACAGCCTCTGACTACACTGAGGTTTACGAGTATGAATGTTGTAACTGGCTCACGGTTCAAAAGCATCTGACTTAAGATCAATTGTAGTACTACAGTAATGGATGTTAGCATGGATACATTTTTCCTCCAGAGAGTCATAATCTCAAGATTCCCACCTTTCATTTTTTTGAAACAACTTTCTAGCTGTCTTAGAAGCTGAGACAGGAAACAAAGTAAAACTCTGTTCTATCCATTTTGTTTTGCTCTTACTTCTAAGTATTTAGCTAGTAAATGAATTCTAACCAATCATTAATGTAAAGATTGAAGGAAGAATCTTATTGTCTTTTTCCACACTTGAGAAGCCCTTTTAAAAATTTTTCCATGATGATCACAATGGTTGCCACCAGCTTAAAACAAAAACATTAATCTAGGAAGGATTTTAGAGTAACTGTAGTTGAACAGTAGCATACTCCTTTCCTCACGCCCAAAATTTAAACTAGTAGCAAATACAGGAGTTCCTAATCTTTGTAACTTGGAGCATCTCCAGTTAGGGAAAAAAATAAATTAAGATTGTTGTGTCCGTGGGACGAAGAGAAGACAGGAGTCAGGAGTGTTGAAACTCAAGCCTTTATTAAGGCAACAACAGGAAAACCAGAACAGAAGAAACTGTGGAAAGCCGGGAGGCGCCGAATTGCCTCAGCCACATTTGACAGCTCTATTTAAGAGCGGCTGTCAAATGCGGCAGCCAATCATGGGGCTGAGCGCTCCCGCTCAGCAGCCCGCTCCAATCCGCGTCGACCTCTCCAGTTGCTAGCGTTCGGGGAGGACGTAACAAAGATGACAGCTGAACAAATTTCTGAACATTAAACATGTATTCTTTCAGCTGCAGGTAATATTCGCCATTTTGTTCCTGTACAGTGTGGCAGGAAGTAAGAGGCCCTGTCTCCTACCAGTCATACAATGTAGACCAAAGTAATCCAAGTCTTCTGGAGAATTTGGTTTTCTTTAAAAGAAAGTATTAGGACAGAGAATTGGAGTTGACTTTAAAATGTCTAACTTATTAAGTACTTGAGAAGTTTGTGATATTTTTACCTGTGACTATGATGTATTCAATGAAGTTGCAAATTGTAGCTTGTTTTGTCTCGTGCATATAACTTCTTTCCTTCCTTCCCTTAGCACAGACTCTGAAGTTTAGGCAACATGCCAGCTACCTGCTCAAAAGTTAATATTTGGTTTCCAAAACTAATTGTATAGTTGCTGAAGTTTCCACATGCTTTGAATGTGAGGCACCCTCAGGCAACTGCATTCTAATAGTACAAAAGTCATTGCAGTGAGATCCTTAAGAATGCTGCATATGACAGTCTAGCCTTAGCTGAACAAACTCACTCTTGGCAACCAGTGGAACCTGGATGTTCAGGGTTGAATCCAAAAACACATCAAACTATGAACCTGACTTTCAAAGAAAATATAATCCTATTCAACAAAGGTTGAACACATATTCCTCGCATTGCCTTTTGACAGTTCATTAGTCCTTCTGATTTGTTTGAGATTAAAATTTCTTTGCCTTCATACATTGCTTTACCGATATCAGACACTTATTTGGAGTGTGAATAAACTCTTAGGAATTCAACTCTCACCTGGAGATTTGATCCATGAGTGGAAAGTTACTGTATTTGTAGCCCTGATCTATTCACCAAGGAAAAAAAAGAGTTTTATAAAAGACTGGACTTTATTGATTTTTTGCTGAAAATGAACAAGAAATGAATTAGTGAGCAAGAAATGAATTAGTACCAATTGATGATTGGTAATATTCACCATTTTGTACCTGTACTTGTACAATATGGCAGGAATTGGGAGGCAGTGTATCCTATCAGCCATATAATGTAGACCAAAATAGTCCAGATCTTTTGGAGAATTTGGCTTTTTTTAAAGGAATTACTGATTGAAAATATTTTTAATGGGAAGAAGGAACCATGGTATGTAATTTGGGACGATGGAAATGGTAATAATTGTGTTTCTAACTGTTGCAAAGAAGATCAAAAGTCACTTCTTTAAATACCTTTCTTTTTGTTTCTCTTTTTTATTGTTTCTAATTGTTTCTATTATCTTTTTATACTTTTTTGTTTCTTTTTTTCTTTAGATTTCTGTAGTTTAAAATTCTTTTTCAATAAAAGGTAAAAAATAATTTTTAAAAAGAAGAAAATCTACACTTCTCGGTTCTTGAAATATCCATCTTTGGTCCCCAGATCACTTAATGATCAGATCCATACCTTAAATAACCGTAAGTGATGTAAGCGTACAAAAAATTGTAGAAGAAAATTTGCTAGTTTCATCTTGCACATAACAGGTAAACAGGAAAAGATTCCAGGATGGAATCTATATTCATCTTCCCTTCCCATATATTATCTTCTACTGGACTTCTACTGGACTAAAAGAGGAAGCAATTTGGCTAGGAAAATAGCTGGAGAAAAGAGATTTGTAGAATGATAAGTAATTAATTTGCAGGAAATAACTTTTTCTTCACATACAATCATAGTGGTACTTTGGTTTGCCATTATGATGTAGGCAAATTCCAGCATACTTTTTTTTTTTGCTCGCTTCCTACACTTTTTTTCTATCAAACCTTATGTATCTATTTACATTGAAGCTTGGTATGTTCTTAGAGGTAGACAATAAAAGTATGAATAGGCACTCAAAATTTATGTTAATGAGTGGCAGCAGCTGCTTATAAAAGCTGATCAGGTCTCTTGTCTGTATTTTTCATCCTTGGTCTCTTGCCAGTTTCACCAAAAGTTCTATTGTTTTTGATCTATAGTTTTCTTCCAAAATGGTTGAGGTGATACTTAACCTGGCATTACATCATGCTGAAATGGATATGGAGATGGGGAATATTTGGTTCCTACAGGCAGCCTCTATATTTTTCAGCTCTTCTTTTTGTTTTGATGTAACCAAATAACTTCTAATTATTGAAGTCTGTGCTGTTTAAAATAGTAAGTTCCAAATGTGAATACAAAAATTTTAGCTTGCTAATGAGTTGAGTAGGTCTTCAAGCTATAGGAATCCTCTTCCAGGCAGAAATCAGTTAACTCAAGACCAGGGCTCCCCAACCCTCATTCCATGGCCCGGAGCCAAGCCACAGTCTGTTTGGAACTGGGCCACAGATGTAGTGGGCAAGTGTGTGTGCATGGGTGTGTGCGAAGCAGTGTATGCGCACGTGAAACCATCCCCTCTACCCCCGCCACCACTGCCACCACCACTGCCTCCACCGATCCACTGAGCTGAAAAGATTGGAGACCACTGCTCAAGACCACATCTCATTTTACCAAACTGCATTGGCTATCAACCAGAAGGCATTTTGATAACTGAAATGCCAATGCCATATTTCTTATTTAGGCAAATCATGACCTTACAATTAGTTAATTTGTGTCAAGGGCTTTGTTCCTCCCCCTGCCCTCAATTTGCTGTTTTTTTTCCAAATGTCTAGCAACAAGATTTACCCATAAGGACTTCTTGTAAGAACCATCAGTACCTTTCATAACTAGAGTCCTAATGCTTTGAATAATCTCTACTCATTATATAAAAGTCTAAGTATCAAAGGAGAATTTCTTTTCTCTTTCTTTGCTTCTCATTATGCATGAGATGTGAAACCTACAGGGCTTTGTCTTATTATGCAAGTACCTATCTCCTTGTTTATCTACCTCTCCCTTTTCTTAAGATTAGGTCACCTCACAGAACATTTTGTTTTTCCATTTGATGTGGTGTTCTGTTAAATGCATGAAGCAGCGTGAAGTCCTCTGTTTTAGATGATGTGAGATGCTATGACATTCTGTCTTGTATCTGGGATGAATCATTCACCCATTTGATACTGATGTCTTTCAGTGAAAGAGAGATGGCTCATCATCTACAATATTGTGCTTTATGGGTCAAAAGCTATGACCCACAACACTACTATGTGCTAAAACTACCGTGTGGCTTAGGCAGTCATCAGATTATTCAGAGCTGGAGCGATGAGGTCAGAAGTGAGTCCACAAGCTATTGAGAAGTAAATGATTCAAATTACATGAATGGCTTGCAATTTCTCTGTTTTTAGATTCTTGAAAAAGAGGATGTGGTTCTAAAAATGTCGGTGAGATGTATTATGTTGACCAGTTTTTGACTTATCCAGCGTGCCTGGCTTGATTCTGAGATGGCCTGCTTAGTGGTCATGTTCTCACTTCTCCGTTCTGAAGCCAGATCAAAGTGATTTGGCAGGAAGGGGGCATTTTCCAATGAAAGCAGAATATGATTTCTTATTTTGATCTAGATATCCAGCCATAAGCTTAGCGACTCTAGTAACTGCTCATACATAATTTAATTTTATTCATTATTTTATTCATAATTTGTATTGTGCGTTGTTGCTTTTTAAAAATAACTTTTCTGGTGTTCTGTATTTTGGTATATATTTTATATGGTGTTTTTGTGAGTTTTATGCATCAATACGGTATTCTGTTATGAAATAAGCAAACAAACAAATACATAAATTTAGCTTAGCCCACAGAAGCAATGAGGATATGGCAAACATCTCAGAAGGGTTTTTCCTTAGTTTTTTAGACTGCAAAAGCCAGCGAGAGATGAACTTTCAGTCTACAAGATGTAATCTTGCAGTAAAATCAGATGTAGTTCTTGGTGTGTTTCTTGTTTGGACTATCTTGTAAGGTTGACAGACCAAAATACCTGCCTGGCTCACATCTTCTTCCCTAGCTTTTCCATTCTCTCTTCTATCTCTTAACCTATCACTGTATCTCTCATTACTTTCTGTATTATTGATTATAATATAGTAATACTATCAGCCTTCTTGCAAAGGTGTAGGAAAAAGACTATTGTAAGGGCAGCTGTTTCCAAAACAGCCTTGTTCAGATGGGAGGAAACAATGTCAAGAAGGCTATGGGATAAGCTGCCTCACTGTGTCATTGGGATTAGGGTTCTCAGCTGATATCCAGTCAATCAGAGGGCTCAGGGACTGAGAGAAGGCTTATCACTTCAAAAGATCTCAATCTTATGTAGCTCAGTGTCAGTAGGGATATAGGAAGGAAGAAGCCTGCTTGGCTATAAAGCCTTTTAAATCTAAGGAGGCCGAAGAATTCTTAGCAACATTTATTTCGGGAATTTGATAAAACATACTCTTAAGCAGGGGTGAAATGCTACCGGTTCGGCAAGGGTGAGTTCTAATTTTTTTGCTACTGGTTCTGAGGGCGTGGCTTGTTTGGTGGGTGTGGCTTGGTGGTCATGTGACTAAATGGGCATGGCCAACTCAACATCACTCACAGCAAGGTGGGGTGGCACCTTGCTGTGAGTGACGTCGAGTTGGCCACACGCACTCAGTCACATGACAGATGCTGCAGAGACAGGGCGATTTCCTATGAAACGCACCCCCCTTTGGGCTGACAAAATAAAAGCCTGCCTGCCTGCCGAGCACCCCAGACTGGAAAACGTTTAACAAGCTCAAAACTGTTGCTGCAAGCCTGGGTTTTGTTTTGGGGTGGTTTTTTGGTTTTTTTGCCAGAAGCCCCTCAGAGATGCACTATTTTTATACAATTTCTGTGCTGCCAAGTCTTACTGTACTGTGGTCATCGGGGCTGCCCAAGTAAAGAACCACACCAGCTCAGCTCAGGGCGACTGTGAGGAGCAAAAGGGGAAGCCAAGGCGCTCACCCCAGAGCGGCCAACTTCACATGCTCTCGCTCCCGTGTGCGCTTTCAGAGGCATGGTGTCTGCCTCCAAATCCTTGCAGAGGGACACCCACCCAACCCCCCCACACACAGCTGGAAGATGTTTCCTTAGATCACTGCCAAACTCATTGTTGGGAGCATCAGGCTAGCTCAAAATATACGAGAAGTCTTGGGCAAATCTCTTCCAAAGTTCGGCCAAGTTGACGCTCCCAACAATGAATTTGGCGGTGATCTAAGGAAAGATCTTCCAGCTCTTCAAGAATGACTTTAAGAGCGCCTGGGAAGCTGAGAGCAAAAGTAGCAACAGTGGGGGCGACGGGTATGTTTGTGTGTGTCTCTTTCCCTTCCATTGCTGACTCTGGGAGGGATCGTTTCTTGCCCTGCTCCAGGGGTGGGTTCTAACTTACCTCGCTGCCAATTCATTTCCTCCCATGCTGCGTGGTTGTACCTGGTGGGCGCGTGCATGTGCAGTGCTGAAAAATCCAAAAAAATCCCCCCCAAAAAGATCGCAGCACCCACGGTCCGGCACCAACCAAACCGGTTCCGTGACATCATCGTGACGTCACCAACAGGTTGCTACCAGTTCAGACGAATCGGGAGGAACCCACCTCTGCGGTTCAGCCCGGTTCGGGCATACTGGTACCGGCGGCCGCCGGTGGTTTGGAGAACCGGTAGCGGTGGCAGCGCGAAGCTCTGCCCACCTGCCTAGACATCACCATTTTCTTTTTTTAACCCTCTGTGCATGCGGAAAGCCTTTTGCGCATGCGCAGAGGGTGAAAAAGCGGGCGACGGTGGCGCGCGCAAAGCGCACCAAGCCAGTAGGAAAGATAAGTAGATTACACCGCTGTCTTAAGCTATTTTACAGAAAACATCCATTGGACTAGAAAGGATCCCTTGGAAGTATTAGTCTTCTGCAGTAAAGCTGAGCTCTTCAAGTATTTGACCCCATGGTCAGGATCTGCTTTCTTGCCAGAAGCTTCAGTAACATCACATGTTTAGATCAGTTTCTTACTTATAGCAAAAATGAAGCTGTATTAACACAGAAGACCCACATTTATAGTGCAATGGAACAATTACTTACCTATTTATCTGTTAGATTTATGTTCTGTACTTCATTTGGGAACTCAAAATGACATATATACAGTTCTGTCCTCCTGCTTTTCCATAACAACAAATTGTGAGGTACTGGTATATTAGATTCAGTGAGAGTGATTGACCCAAAGAAACACAGCATGTGTCTGTGGTTGAAGGTAGACTGGAACTGGGACTCCTTGGTACCTGTCGAACATCTGAACCACTAAACTACATTGTCTCCAAAGTTAAGTTATAGGCATTTCTAGACTCATATTTCTGGGTCAATGATACTGGCTGTTCCTTCAAAGTCAAAGAAGGAGCTGGCTATGTTGACCCAATAATTCTCTTGAGTGTGGGAATGCTGATTCCTGTCTCACCAGCTTCAGTCTTAATGGGCACTCTTCTATCTGATTTGAATGCTTTCTCAATACCAATGTTTGAATAACAATGGGAACACATAGTCTCTTCCTTGTTCAAAGTCTGACTTCTGAAATGGGAAAAGAGAACAAAACAAGGGTGTGTATGAGGTGGAGAAGAAGAATGAATTTTTGTGCATCAAGATTGTGATCTCAGCTCATGAAAATACATTCCAGATCCAAGATTATGTTCCAGAACTCTTTTATTGGAAGAATAAATAGTGGATCTTGGCATTCTAATGAAAAAAAATTGAGGATTCAATTGTCCAGGTCAAGCCCTTAAAACATGGCGGTCCAACTTTTTGGCATGCCTGGGCAGCATTGAGTGAAGAAAAATTGTCTTGGGTTGCGAATAAAATATATAATCTAGTTAATGTGTAGAAATCACATAATAATGATAAATGTTTATGAGCTTGTGGAGGCTTATTACTGACTAACTACCCAGGGCCACATACAGCCCATGGGCTGTGGGTTGGACATGAAAAGATATACAGATATAAAATACAGAAGAAAAAATTCTTAAATACAGATTGGCTTCACCAAGAGCACGTCGGCTCACCAGCTTGCTCCCATTAGATCACATCTTAAAAGAAGGAAAAGTTGAATCCGGAATTGCGTTTGGTTAGGTAGATAAATTTTATGGCTAGACTCTCATTCTTAATCCTAACAGATACCACTCCTTGAGTCAGCTAACTACAATCAGTGAAATCATTCTCAGCTTAAAGAAGAATTTGGCACAGGAATGTATTATGCATGGCAATAGATAAGATCTCATTCCATATCATTAGAGTGATCAAAGCTACTAAATTACTTTTGTTGTTGAGGAATATGACATTTGTTGCTTGCACCTTTTTCTTGAGGTTTCTTCTTATGCTTACTTAGCATGAATCAGATGAAAAGGAGGATGAAAGAGCAATCACATAGACACCTTGGGTATATCTGTTATCACACTGTGGTCTGTTCATCTGGGAAATAGGAATAACCACTCCTCACCTTGCAATATCCTTATGTGATAAGAATTACTTCTGAAGAAACCTCTGATGCATGATGTTGCGGTGAGTAACACCTCTGCAAAGCCTATACCTTGAAATGCTGATTTAATTTGAGAAACGACCACAGCTAGCCAATTCCTCAACTGTGGAAGTATTCCAATTCATAAAACTGATATAGGTAGTCCTCAACTTACAACAATTGAGCCCCAAATTTCCACTGCTAAGCAAGAAAGTTGTTAAGTGAGTTTTACCCCATTTTATGACATTTGCCCCATTTTACGACCCAAAAACCATCGTGGCGCAGTGGTTAGAATGCGGTATTGCAGGCTAATTCGGCTCACTGCCAGGAATTCGATTCTCTCGATTCTGATTGACTCAAGGTTGACTCAGCCTTCCATCCGTCCGAGATCAATAAAATTTATTTATTTATTTGTGAGATTTATATACTGCCTCACAGTGCAAGCACTCTCTAAGCGGTTTACACCAGTAAGCAATGTATATTCATATTGCCCCCAACAATCTGAGTCCTCATTTTACCTACCTCGGAAGGATGGAAGGCTGAGTCAACCTTGAGCCGGTGAGATTTGAACCGCTGACCTGAGGATCAAGATTGTTGTGAGCAATATGCTGACATTGTGAACAGCCTAGAGTGGGCTGTAAAGCACTGTGAAGTGGTATGTAAGTCTAAGTGCTAAGGCTAAGCACTAGTGTTATTGCTTTCTTGCCGCAGTTGTTAAGTGAATCACTGCAGTTGTTAAGTTAGTAATATGGTTGTTAAGTGAATCTGACTTCCCCATTGACTTTGTCAAAATGCTGCAAAAAGTGGTCACATGACTCTGGGATACCACAACCATCATCAATACATGCCAGTTGCCAAGCATCTGAATTTTGATCACATGACTATGGGGATGTTGCAATGGTCGTGTGAAAAATGATGCCACTTTTTCAGTGTTGCTTATGGATGGGGACAAACTGGTGGCTGCATTTGGGTCGCTGTCACACACCCCGGGGACAAACTACTTT
The DNA here is from genome assembly GCA_023053685.1 of Diadophis punctatus similis. Classification (NCBI taxonomy): domain Eukaryota; kingdom Metazoa; phylum Chordata; class Lepidosauria; order Squamata; family Dipsadidae; genus Diadophis; species Diadophis punctatus. The sequence goes on along the minus strand of JALIGW010000002.1, from coordinate 72,469,639 downwards.
GTTCTACTGCCTTAACAAGGTCTCCTCAATGCTGCAGAAGCAGTTTGTCTAGTGACTGCCATTTTGTCCAGCCCACAAATGAGCAGGACAAAATGGTAGCTGCATTAGGGTTGCTACTGCTCAGCCTGGGTACAAACTGTTTCTTTTTGCTGCCTTAGAAAGGTCTGCACAGTGCTGCGAAAGTTTTCAGAAGCTTCTGCAGGACTGTGCTGACCTCTCTCTTAAGGCAGCAAAATGAAGCAATTTTTTTTGTGCTGCCACTAATGGGCGGGACAAAATGGTGGCTGCATTTGAATCATTAGTGTGCAGCCCAAGGACACATGGCCTGCCCTCCTTTCACAATCTGAGGTCTGGAGAGCTCAGAACATAAGTATGGGGCATGACAGGCATGTAGGGATCAGGCCCAAGCCAGCGGTGGATTCCTCCCAGTTCGGACCAGTTCGCCCGAACTGGTAGCAACCTGCTGGTGATGTCACAATGACATCACAGAAGCAGTTTGGTTGGTGCCAGTCCGTGGACGCCACTATCTTTTTTAAAAATTATTTTTGATTTTTTTGGGGGGAGGATTTTTTAAATTTTTTTGGGCACTGCGCATGCACGTGCATGTGAAGTGCGCGCACGCCCATGTGGCGCACCCACGCGACACGGGAGGAAGCGAACCGGCACCGAGGTAAGTTAGAACCCACCCCTGGCCCAAGCGCTGCAGGGTTTCAGCAGGTTGGGATGGAGAGAGAAAGGTGAGAGGGTGCTGCAGTGACCCCGTGGTAAGGGCAAATGACTGCTGGCCCACTGTAGGTGTCATAATTTTGAAAAGGGGGCAGATGGGGCTTTTTTGGGGGGGTGTCTGTCATAATTCCAAATGTTAATTAAGTGGCCTTTCTTTCAATCCATTCAAAGCCCATGAATCTTTTGCAAAAGGTTGCCAGGATGTCTAAAGGGAAAATATGGAACAATTTGTATTCCTAACAGTATCTCCTTTGGCTCAGGAGAGTCCCTTTTCTTCCCTAAGACCAATTAGAAAGAAACTTTAAATGATTCTGGGTTCAGCTGATTTATCAAAGGTGCCCAGTGACTGCTATACAATAGCTGTCATCGCTGGAATTGAATTACTGCTCCTTGTATTGTTCCATGTCCAAAGCTCTGTATGGCATTTCAGAATCTGACTATTGTATTCCTGTCACTTATGACATCATGGCACCCAAAAGTGCATCCGTTTCCTCTTGATTTCCTGACAAGAAGAACTGGAGCAGATTCAGAGCCACAGAAGGTTGTAGGCAGTACAAGCCTTAACTTTAAACTGGACCCACCTTGCAAAAAAATAAATAAATACAAATGCTGAGATGGAGGTTTGGAAAAATCAAGAATCATTGCAAGCCAAACATCAAAGCAATACTCCCATTATTACCTGAGAAGAGACTTGCAAATTACTAATTTACACACTTACTGTCAGCCTTCACACTGCCTGCTTGCTTCGGCTGCCATAGAAACTGGGGGAGGGGGGGAGATTAGGTATTTGGGAGGAGGGGGGGAAGCAGTACTGGTGATGTCTTCTTATGTGTCTGATTAGGGGGTTAGGGAGGAAAGTTCTCATCACCTACGGCCAGGCTGGATGGATGTGTTTACAGCCGACTCAAGGTCAATGGTTTCTGCAGACCAGATGTGAAGACTCCACCTGAAGCTGTGCCCACATGACATCTGGGGAGTACTTGGATTGGATGGCCAGCCCAGAGGTTATGAGGGGAGAGATTTGGGATTACTTTCTATATGCAGTTTACGTTAAGGTGACCAGATTTTAATATTTGTAAAGCGGGACACCATTGACGGGGGGTGGGTTTCTAGGGGAGCAAGATGGGAGGGGTCCATCTCTCTTATCCTGCAACTTTGCGCACCCCCCAAACACCCCCCCTTCATCGCAGCCCTTACCACTGCCATGGCCGAGGCTCGCCTCTGTTGCGTCTGGCCCGGAGAGGGACAGCGGCAGGAGAAGGAAGAAAGCAAACCGAGGCTGTGTTGCTTCGGGAGGGCGGGTGTTTGGGGGGGTGCATCTATCTATCTATCTATCTATCTATCTATCTATCTATCTATCTATCTATCTATCTATCTATCTATCTATCTATCTATCTATCTATCTATCTATCTATCTATCTTCTCTCTCTCTCCCTCTCATCTCTCCCTTTCCATCTCTTTATCTCTCTCTCTCTCCATCCATATCTATCTACCTATCATCTATCTATCTATCTATCTATCTATCTATCTATCTATCTATCTATCTATCTATCTATCTATCTATCTATCTATCTATCTATCATCTATTTTCTCTCTCTCCCTCTCCCTCTCATCTCTCCCTCTCTCTCTCTCTCTCTCTCTCTCTCTCTCTCTCTCTCTCTCTCTCTCTCTCTCTCTCTCTCTCTCTCTCTCTCTCTCTCTCTCTCTCTCTCTCTCTCTCTCTCTCTCTCGTGGCTGTGGTGGAGGCTGGGGGCTCCTCTCCCCCCGCAGCTCTCCCCTTGGCAGCAGAATCACTAACAGGGCAAAGGGGAACCATGTGAGCAGCAGCCCTGACTCACAAAAAACTTCCCACTGCTATACTCCGGAGCCTCGCTGGGAAACCCAGACAGGAACTCCTACAGCCTCCTCACAAGCAGCGAAGCACAATGGAGCCAAGATCACATGAGCAGAACACCCGACTCACAGCTGAGCAGCTCTTGCAAGTAGTTCCAAAGGCTTGCCGGAGCCCTGGACAAGCACTCTCGACAAGCCAGTAGGAGGGTCAGGGTGAAGCAAAGCAAGAGGGGATGCCTTCCACTCCCCCTGCCCTCTCAGGCCCCGAGCGTGGGGGGAGTAGGGCGCGATCTCTTCAGTGCTTGTCAAAAAATTGGGACTTTTTAGAAATGCCGCAGGACGCATGACAAATGTTTAAAAAGCGGGACTGTCCCGCCAAAAGTGGGACGTCTGGTCACCTTAGTTTACGTGCCTTTTGCCTCAGATCTTGCTTTCAACTTGTTGCCATCAGTTCTTATCTAGTAAAAGTACCTTTCTCTATTAACATGGAATCGGGGTCTTTCTTTCCTGGATTTTGAACGGAAGCACATCTGACACTTACTGTGTTTCTCAGGAGGCAATTCTTAATATTTAATCATTGACTATTGTGAATAGGTCACGTATACAGGGTCACTGCTATTTTATGTTTGAGTCAGTCTTGAGTCCTTGTGACTTCCTGGACAAGTCCTGCAGGGTTTTTTGGCAAAATTTCAGAAGGATTGTCTGCTTCCCAGGGCTGAGAGAGACTATCTGTCCAAAAATCACTTAGCTGGCCTTGTGGCTAAGACTGGGCTAGAACTCAAATCTTCTAGTGTATAGCCTGTATTTTAACAATTGCACTGAAATAGCAGTATGCATGATTGTGGTATGTATGTATGTATGTATGTATGTATGTATGTATGTATGTATGTATGTATATTTGTTCAGAAATAGTACAATACTGTGAGATTTACTTTCAGATAAGCAAGTACAGGTTTGCAGCTAAAATAATTTTCAGTGATTCTCAGAATTTCCGAAAACTCTTCAGAAAACTGTAATAAATAGAGATTTATTTTTTCCCAAACTCCATAAACTTTTATGGACAGGTTCAGATTTACTGAGCTGCTGCTTTAAGGTACTCTGAGAAAAGATGCCAATTTTTTTTGTGCTCCCTCTTTCATTCCTGCTGTTATATTTCTAGAATAGCTGAACCAATTATGTTCAAAAGCACTATATAATTACAGAGGACTGATCAGTTCTTGGACCTCACTCTGTTTTCCAGTGAGGCCATCTTTAAAATAGTTCAATGAAAAACATCAATATAAAAGAATTTATACAGCACTGTGAATGTGTTCTCTACTGTATAAATATAAAAAGCTGCCCTGAAACCTGAGAATATTTTAACAAAGGAACATGAAGGGGTAAAATATAATTAATTTGATGGGTATGGAGAACTGAGGACAAAAGTTGTAACCATAACTCTAACCCTAACCGTAATCCTAACCCTATGTGTCTTCCACATATTTATAATATTTACGTAATATAAATATTGCTTAACTTTTCTTCATTCCACATTTCTTAAGAATACTTAAGAAAGAGTGCTTGGAGACTTTTGAAACATATAGACTGGTTTCCATCATGAAAGAGTCACCTCGAAGCAAAATGGGCGGCAAACAAATCTAACAAATAAAGCTCCAAAAGCTTATTCACCAAGCTTATACACATATCCTGTTAGTTGTAGGCATATAGCATACTATGTGTGCTTTAAAAAAGTAGTGAGCTAACTATATAATTAGACAGCTTTCAAAGGTAGGCCTTAGATTATAGTAATACCTACAGAAGTGGTATGTACTTAAGGTGTAAAATGATTGTTTCCTTAGACACAACACTAAAGTATATAACTGGCCCACTTAGCAATTACAAATAATAGCAGCTCAAAATTATAGTTTATCGAGTGCTGTGCAAGTGAGACCAAACAATAACCATAGTTAATGCAGAACAGGAGAATGTGTTGGGCTCATTCCAATTTCCGTGACTCTTTTTCAATTCACAAGATCCTGTAACTCTTTTGAAATCTATTTTTCATTATTCAAAGTGTAAATTCTAGCAGGTGTCCATTTCCTCCTTTTTTCCCCTCCCTCTGTGCTTGCCCAAATAGGATTCTATTAGAGTTTGTTGCATAAATCAAAACCAGAAGCACACACAGATAACTGATTCAGCTGGATTAATTAACTTCTTTATAAACATAGTTTTTTTTTATATATATAAAAGTAAGCTGTGATGTTTCCTTCCATACACCAGGATGACTCGACAGAATAAACATATAACCCTTTCCTGGTGAAGAGCTGATTGGGAACAGAACCTTGTGGCTCAGAGGTTAATCTTCTGACTTTCAAGCAGACTGCCCAGGTTCAATTCCCACTACGGGTATGGCTATCTGATGAGAGCAAAATAGCTCGAAATAGATCTATAATAGTCTCCCTTTATTTTCATTTATCAGCAAAAAATGTTACACATATAGACAATATAGTTTGTCGACTATAGAAAACTGCCTGGATGGTCCCAGGAGGGGCTGAAAGGCAAAAGGAAGCTGTGATGTTTCCTTCCATACACCAGGATGACTCGACAGAATAAACATATAACCCTTTCCTGGTGAAGAGCTGATTGGGAACAGAACCTTGTGGCTCAGAGGTTAATCTTCTGACTTTCAAGCAGACTGCCCAGGTTCAATTCCCACTACGGGTATGGCTATCTGACGAGAGCAAAATAGCTCGAAATAGATCTATAATAGTCTCCCTTTATTTTCATTTATCAGCAAAAAATGTTACATATATATATATATATATATATATATATATATATATATATATATATATATATATATATATATATATATATATATATATATATATATATATATATATATATATATTTACAATACCAATGTAGATTCTTCTTCAAGCAGTTACAGGCAGCAGAGAACAGTTAGTTTCATTTCAGCAGAGTTCAGAGTGGACAGAGAGTACAGAGTGGGCAAGAGAGTACAGAGTGTGGACTGAGCCATGCCCAGCCTTAAGCTTAAGTTTTCAGTTTCGATTCTCTGCACAGAATCAGAAGTGTTTAACTCCGATTGGCTGTCTTAGTTGCTATGCCTATTCATTGGCTGACCTTGTTAACATGGCTCTCCCAGTTCATGAATATCTTAACAGATTCTTCATATTTTTGATGTGCCAGTGGAAGCTTAGAAGCCAATGTGACAGCAAATAATAGGTACAAACTCATTCAAATATCTAAAATGTTTCTACTCTGTATGCCAAACTGATCCAAGCTGTAATTTATGCAAGTTCAAAGGACTTTGGACCACAGAAATTGATTTGGCTTAGCAATGTTGGATTTGGATTGGCATTTATCCAAACTAGGAATTAAAAGAAACACTTGGCAATACATGAAACCTACACGAACAATAATGAAACATACATATTTTAAGATGTATTTTCTCAAAGAATGAAAAGAATTTATTCCACTTGGCTCATGACAACTGTGTTTGATTAAAGTACTGTCTAACCACAGCAGTTAGCATGATCTCTAGAGCAGTGGTTCTTAACCTGGGGTGTGTGCACCCCTGAGGGTGCGAGAGAGCATTTCCAGGGGTGCGAGAGAAATTTCAAAAATTTCAAAAACAAACAAACTGGAAATATGGATGCAATTTATTTATTGTCAAATTTATTGTCAAATTTATATAGCCATCCATTTTACAAAGCAAGTGACTCTGGACGGTGTACAACAAAGCTAAAAAACATTAGTTACTAAACATCAAATGATTATTATTGTTGTTATTGTTGTTGTTGTTATTATTATTATTATTATTAATTATTATTATTATTGCAAACATATAAAAACAAAGCTAAAAAGAGGAAAATTGATTGAAGGAACATTAATAATATCAGAGCCACCTCAATAATTCATTAGTCCCCTGGGATCCCAAAGCCTGATGGCATAAGCAAGTCTTGAGAAATTTTCAGAAAGTCAAAAGAGATGAAGCCCAGCCTCATTTCAGTGGGGAGGATATTCCATAACACAAGAGTCACGGTAGAAAAGGCCCATTGCCTACAGCCCATCAAACATAGCTCCCTAGCCAATGGAACCACGAACACGCTCTCTCTGCAGGATCTGGTGGGACAAACAGATATAATTGGGGAGAGGCTGTCCCTCAGATAACCCCTCCTATTCCAAAAAATATGTTGCTTTTTCTAGCTATATCTGCCAACCTCTTACTTCTGCAGGTATTTTTTTTAAAAAAACTCTTGTTTTTATTGCTAGCTAACCTGTTCCTTGTAGCACACCTAGAGCACTTAAACCACTGATTAACAATTGTTCATTCTTGGACTTAGCAGCTTGTAGTCCCAGGGCTAAATCAACTCTGTAGATCCTATCTGCTCACTTGTACTCAGTTGCCTTCACAATGGCAAAAGAGAAAGTATGTGACTTGTGTTTAAAGGAATTAGTCAGTGTATGCTTCTAAGAAATATCACTGCTTGTGAGGTCCCCAAATAATATCAGCTATAATGCTTCTTGGTCAATGCCATAGTCAGAGCTGTTCCTCATATACATATTTATACTTTCTGATATATTTTTCTATGATCTATTTTCCCCATCTGTGCCCTTTATTTAATCATAAGAAGTGTAACATTTTGACAGTACATACACAATGCAAGCCCCGTTTTCTTTGAATTATAAATGTCATTGAGCTTCTCAACCCCTTTGGGTCAAGTATGAACTTTAGCATCTCACACAGTTTATTTAAGAACGGTGCAAATGTTACCATCTTTAACATTAATTTTAACCCAAGAACTATTTTCTTATTGTTCTGCCCTGTGGTGATCCATGCTAATCCCAACTAAACTGAACCTAGTGGAGCTTATTCACTTCAACGTAGACTAGTTGTGGAATGTAATCACAATAATATAATTAAATCCATACCCAGGAAGAGCGGACAACCCCCTTCCCCTCAAAACTGGAAAATTATATCAGCTGTGCATAAATTTGACATAACAATTCATTGCTACAGTTCAGCCAACATAACTAAGACAGGCCAAGAATTCTGCCCACCAGAGCTATATTTAATGAGCACATGACTTTCTGTGCTGCTAACCCACTCAAATTCCTCTTGGCTGGCCAGATCAAATGTTGTAGAGTTAATAATAAAGAGCTTTGATCTCTGATGTACTGATATCAGAACAAAATTAAATGATCTTGAAGTAGGGGTATCAAAAGTATTTAAAGAGTTAGCCTAGACCTGGGGAGACCGAGGTTGTAGTCCACTCTAGCCATTGAAATCCTTAGAGGATTTTGCTCCCACTCTCTTTCCCTCCCTCCCTCAGCTCAACTATCTCAAAGAGTTGTTGTTATGGGGGGGGGGGGAAGGGAAGAGGAAATACAGTATATACTACCCTGAGTTCCTAAAGGAAAGGTGAGATTGAAGCAAAAGAACAAGTACCACACATGCAAAAGCTATGGATGTCCTCTTTTTTTCTCAACAGCCAACATAATGGTCGACTGTCTACAGTCGACCTCTCCTCGTTTCTAAGAGGTCTGTAAGGGGCGTGCATAAGCGCACCAGCGTGCCTACCGTCCCTGTCCTACTGTCCTCTTTTATCGTTACTTTTTACTTATGTTTATACAAATTACTACTATACTATACTATACTGCAGTTTAGGAATGCGCTTGATTTAATGATTTTTTTTCCTCTGAAAAGGCACAGATAAACAAGAACAAGAAGAACAAAAAACCTTGCAAAACATCTTGTCATATTCCTTGCTCTGGGAGTGCTACTCAGAGGAATTTGGGAATTTCTAGCTCTTTTGAAACTATGGGTTTATCCCAGCTGATCTTAATCCCAGTTCACACAAGCAGTGTTAAATCAGAGTAGATGTGGAGGATCTGAGGATGGATGGTATTTTTTTTAATCAATCTTGTGCTGCGGTGAACTTATATTCTCGTCAGGGTGTAGACTGCTGGTGCTCTTTAGGTCTGGGAGGATGGTGACTAGTTCGGATGGTACAAAGCCAGATATTCGATGGACCCTGGGGGCTTCTTGAATGCATTTGGGGATTTTTCCAGTGATTTTATAGGCAGTTTCATCATACATCTGGGCAATCGTTGGAATACAGATAGCCTTCAACTTATAACCACAGTTAGGATCAAAACTTCCACTGCTTAGTGATACGTGTCAACCCTGAAGCTGACCTGACCTAACCCTTTTTGAGGCTTCAGTGTTGCCACATTGGAGGTGAGGCATAGGGAGAGCGGAATAGAGATAGGGGGCTTGTAGCCAAAACAAAATACTTTCTCCTGGGAACCAAGGACATTCCCACAGGTGGCCGGGGAGAGGAGGAGCGATGTTGACTGGCAACTGGACCAGACCTTGATTGGACCATGTGACTGACTGTTTGGGAAAAGGAGGAAATTTTTAATTGGGTGAAAACTGCAGGAATATTCAGAGTTGGTTTTCACCAGCTTATGCCGATATGATATGTCCAATAAACCAATTCTTTAAGGAACCTACTTGTCTCGGAGCTCTGTTTATTATGGATGTATTACTTGGAACCCTGACAATACGATCATTAAATGAGCTTTGCTCCATTTTACAATATTTTTGTTACAGTTGTTAAGCAAATTATCATGGTCATTAATTGAATCACACTATCATTAAGCTAATTTGGCTTCCCTGATTCCCCATTGCTTGTCAGAAGTGTCTTGGGAAGGTCACAAATGGTGATCATATGACCCTGGAACACTGCAACAGTCATAAATACAAGCCAGTTGCCAAGTGCCTGAATTTTGATGATGTGACTGCGGGGTCAATGCAGTGGTTGTAAGTGGGAGAAGTGGTCTGTCACGGTGTGAATATTGTCAGTTGTATGTATATGCAGGGTGATGCATCCCTATTCTAATATTATGGTACATTCCAATACAAGCAGGACACATGATGTGATCTTCTGCGCATGTGTGCATTCCTGATTCTCCATTATTATTATTATTCTGCCTTTGACTCTGACCGGAACAGTCACGATTTATTTGCAAGGATGTAACTATTCATGATTTATTGTTTTTGTACCGAAATAAATATTTTCTATTAGACTTTTAATCTCGGCTTTATTTTTAAATGTCTGAATTCCAAGAAAAGATCCACATCGCCTCTATGAGATTTATTCTCACCTTAACATGGTCATGAGTCACTTTTTTTTCAGTGCCATCATCACTTTGAATGGTATTAAATAAATGGTGTTTAAGTCAAGGACTACCTGTATAGAAATGATTAGGGCGTGGGACAAGATTGCTCTCATGTGCCTCTCTACAGTCGCTTATCCTTGGGGGGAAGGTGTTTTTCATTTACTGTGGCAATTTGGAAAATAAAGCTACTATAAATATACCTGGAACAATATTGGCAAAGGAATCATGGACTGATTATGACTGAATACAGATAAATGCCCAGATTTGGACCTCCAGTGTGATGATAAGGACAGCAAAGAATGAATAGTTCTGCATTCTTATTGCATCTGTAGATCTCTGTCCAATGATCCTGCTCAGAATTACTTAGACCTGTTACAGAAAGAAAGGCGAGACATACTCTAGCATAGTGATCCCCAACCTTTCCAGCTGTGGTGTGTGTGTGTGTGTGTGTGTGTGTGTGTGTGCAAGTGGCAGCTGTAAATGGAGTTTTGCGTGCGAGTAGAGGGCGCTTCGTGCTCACGCACGAAGCTCCACTCGTGTGAGTGTAGAGTGCTCGTGCACGAAGCTCCATCTGCACAAGTGGAGCTTCACATATGAGCGCAAGGGCCTGCCACTCACGTGAGTGGAGCTTCACATGTGCACTTTTACCTATTGGTCGCACAGTTTCGAAAAGCCCGTGGCCCAGGGGTTGGGGACTCCTACTCTAGCAGACTGCTAAGATAATGTCTGCTAGTTCCTTTTCAGGTTTAGTCATTTGTGTTTGGTTGGATTGAATGCCAGTTGGGGGTGTTCTAGCATGATGAATGAGGTAAACTCTTGCAAAGGGATCTAGTTCAGCCTGAGGAGATTGAGAGGATCTTTTCTGATGTCATCAGTGGATTGGACAAATGCCCAACCTGGATATGGATGGATCTTTGGGATTCAGGAGTTATTAATATCTCTTTGAGGGAATTTTTCCAAACAATGTCCAGAGCCTTATTTGGGCATGCCTCAATATAAACTTAGTTACAGAAAAACACATTGCTGTAGGCTGCTGAGAAACTAGAATTAACTTGCTATTGAGGTGCACAGAGACAATCTAGCTGGTGACTGAATCCTAAAAAAACAACAACACCAGGATAGCTGTTTCCTTGGTGCTAGCAGTGTTTTGTGACATCTTATTTCAAGATTTTTTTCCTTTTGTTCAATTGTATCTAATTCGGAGACTGCCTGGACTATCTCTGAAGTTTTATTGGCAAAGTTTTTAGAAGTGGTTTGCCATTGCCTTCTTCCTAGGGCTAAGAGAGAGTGACTGGCCCAAGGTCACCCAGCTAACTTAATGCCTAATTTGGGATTAGAACTGATGATCTCCTGGTTTCTAGCCAGATGCTTTCAACACTACACCAAACTGGCTCTCAGAACAAGATTGGCATAAACTTAATTTTTGCACCATCTTCCATATAAAAGCAGTTAATACATTCTTAGTAATTACATCAACTTCTGTAAAATATTCATTGTTAGTCTTTTATATTGTGAACATACTGTAGATAAAACAGGAGTGAAGTGGGTGAAATCAGTAGAAATGTTGAAGCAGTCTAAGAAAGAATATGGATTGGAGATAAATATTAGATAAAGGAAGATTTTTCTCACTCTGAAATGGGCTTTCCTGCAAGCATGGATCAGACGCAACAAATGCAGATAAGTCACTTATCTTCACACATTTGACTGCCTTGGGGTTGGAATGCTGTCATAATCATCTGAATAGGTCAGATGGTGATCGGTGAGAAGTGGCTGGTGCTCCTCCTGTCTCTTGGAATACACAACACAAGAGGCTGCAGCGAATATAATTGCAACCAGGATCAAAGCAGCAACTATTGCAATCGTTATGATTTCAGTCACATGGAGAGCTGGAGCTGAAAGAAATGGGGAAAAGAAGATGTCAGTTTTGTGTAAGGTGACCAGATTTTAACATTGGTAAAGAGGGACACCATTGACTGGGGGGTGGGGGGTTTCCTGACGGGGGGTGGGTTCCTGATTAAAAATTTGGTCTATATAGACCAACAATAATTTTCATAGAATGCAAAAATAGTATTGTAATATATATTTTTTTAATTTCAACCTAAGTACAATTTACAAATATAATACATTAAAAAAAGTATGTATAGTATTATTTTATTCTTTGGTATATTTCTCATTTGAATGAATTTTTTATAGTAGATTGCTGTCATCATTTAAAAGGTCATGAAATTTTTCACAAGAATTTGTTAAATTATATTTCAGACATAAAATGGCTTTCAAAGTCTCAATATTTAATTGTGATTTTTCTGATGTCCACGCTTTATTTATCGTAGAAAAAACGCGTTCAGTCGCAGCATTAGTTCCTGGTAAGGACAGGGCGAATTCCACAATTTTTAGTGCATTATTGTATGGAACATGGTTTGTTTCAAAATGATGAAATATTTCTAACCATTTGTTCTCTATTGTGATTTTTGCTGATGCCCGAGATTTAACCTTTTCCTTATGCATATGCACCAAGACAAATTCCTTGTGTGTCCAATCACACTTGGCCAATAAAGAATTCTATTCTGTTCTGTTCTGTTCTGTTCTGTTCTGTTCTGTTCTGTTCTATTCTGTTCTATTCCCATTCCCATTCCCTTCTTCATTCCAATATTCCTATTCTATTCTATTCTATTCTATTCTATTCTATTCTATTCTATTCTATTCTATTCTATTCTATTCTAATTCCCATTCCCATTCCCATTCCCATTCCATTCTTCATTCCAATATTCCTATTCTATTCTATTCCATTCCATTCCATTCCATTCCATTCCATTCCATTCTATTCTATTCTATTCTATTCTATTCTATTCTATTCTATTCTATTCTATTCTATTCTCATTCCCATTCCATTCTTCATTCCAATATTCCTATTCTATTCTATTCTATTCTATTCTATTCTATTCTATTCTATTCTATTCTATTCTATTCTATTCTATTCTATTCTATTCCCATTCCCATTCCATTCTTCATTCCAATATTCCTATTCTATTCTATTCTATTCTATTCTATTCTATTCTATTCTATTCTATTCTATTCTATTCTATTCTATTCTATTCTATTCTATTCCCCATTCCCATTCCCATTCCCATTCCATTCTTCATTCCAATATTCCTATTCTATTCTATTCTATTCTATTCTATTCTATTCTATTCTATTCTATTCTATTCTATTCTATTCTATTCTATTCTATTCTTATTCCTATTCCTATTCCTATTCCTATTCCTTTTTCAATTCCATTCAAGCATCCTCCCATCTTTTTAACACATTCCCTCTTCAAAAGGGCGGTCCATATCCAAAAAGGCCGCCCGTAGTTTTCCTGGAAACCATTTCCAAGAACCCTTGCACACTCCTGCATCTCAGTGTGGGGAGGAGGTGAGCTCGTTATATCACTCTGCCATGATGGAAACACAAACTCCAGGTTTGCTATAAAACTACGATATTATCACAGACCATTATTGCTTAATTTTTAACCGTTGTTTTGGGCTCCTCTCCAAAAGCCATATTAGCTGTCAAGCCAAGGAAGCTTCCGTGAGCTGATAATTGCAAGGCTCCATGTTTTATCCATGGGGCAACTCCTGGAGGGGATCCTTTTAAATGCACACGCCTGTGTGTGTGTTGGTGTGTGCGTACGCATAAATAAAACCAGGGAGAAAGGAAGGAAGGATCTGAGGTTGTCGGAATATCAATTGAGATATACTGTCAAGTGGAGAGTGCTGGCGGCGGCGGCGGTGCTCCTCCTTCTAACACCCTTGTTGCTACCGGCAGCTGCTGGCTTGAGTGGCGGAGCGGGCTGCTTGCCTCCCTTTCCTTCGCTTCCCTTCCCGCTGTGGCTGCGCTGCTCTCGCTCTGGAAGCGGAGCCAGACGAAGGTTCCTCCCCGCGTGAGATGCCTCTCAGCCGTGCGCTCCCTCGGTGTGACCGCAGCCGCTAGCACTCTCTTTCCTTCACCCGAGAAAAAGGAGGGGAGGGCAAGTCAAAGCACCCCATCCTCCCATTTTTGCTGAGGGAGCGCGCGGCTGAGAGGCATCTCGCACGGGGAGGAACCTTCGTCTGGCTCCATTTCCAGAGCAAGTGAGCGAGCGAGAGCAGCGCAGCCACAGCAGGAAGGAAACAAAGGGAGGCAAGCAGCCCGCTCCGCCACTCAAGCCAGCGGCCACCGATAGCAACAAGGGCGTTAGGAGAAGAGGAGAGTGCTGGTGGCGGGACATCTGGTCACCTTAGTTTTGTGAGCTGTTAACCCACTTGGGAATTTATTTTTAGACAATGTGGAAGTTAACCAAATTCCAATAATTCCAGGACCTTATTGATTGTAGTCTTATCCCCCTAGAAATACCTATTTTTTTAAAAAAATGCCCCCTTAAATTGCCATAGATCTAAAATGATAGGCTTTATGGATTGTTTGTTTATAAGCATTTCTATGCTGCCCAGTTCCCAAAAATCATTCTTTTTTTTTTTTTAACCAATTGAAATACTGAATTGATGGAATCAGAGGTGGATTCCTACTGGTGCCGTCTGGAGCTCCGCTCCGGTAGTTGCCCACCGATTGCGCAATTTTGGCGCGACGGCTCTGATGCTGTCTTTGCCAGTCTGTGCGCCGCCATCTTTTCCCCCCTAATTTTTGGTGATTTTTCGGCTCTCTGAGCATGTGCAGAAGGAAAATTGTCCCTCTGCGCATGCGCAGAAGCAAAATCGCACTAGGGAAAACATCGCGATGCACACGCAGCGCACCGGTAGGAATCGGTAAGAGGAACCCGCACCTGGATGGAATGCATCCTTTAGCGGTCTGACTTCAGTTCAAAACTTGAGCTATTAACTCTGTAATATAAACTCATGAAATGAAATGAAAGCTTTTGGTAACATTACTAGAAAATATCATGTAGCCAACTCAAAAAAAGTGTTTTTCCTTACTATAAACCAAGCTGTTCATCAAATCAAGACCTTGCAATATTTAATTTATTTCTTATAGACTTATTTGCTATATTTTTGATCAGCTGATTCTGATGCTAAAAAGGAGCATTCACTATTTATCAAATACCATTTTCTTAAACAGATCAACCAAGATATTCAGATTTTAAAAACCACATGTATTTGATACTTAGCCTGATTAGTATTTAATGGTCCAAACCAGTCAAAGCAGCTGCAAAAATCAGTACAGCCCATGACGGTTATTTTGCACATGATATATATGCAAATAGTAAAATTTCTTTTGATCTAAGAGAAAAAAAAGTGCTACTGTACATGATGAAAAGAAGAAATTACATAACTTACTTGGCCACTGAACTTCATAACTGTAGCCCAGGTTTTCTGGTGCAGTAACAAACATCTCGTCATTGGTTACAGGAGGCCAAAATGGTACCATATTATACTGTTTGTTGTGTCCAATGGGGGCATTTTCTAATGGGTATGTTGAGTTATCTAAACAAAAGGAAGTAACTATTAAAGTTTAAAAATTTGGAATTAAATACTTAAATGGCTTTTCAGAAAAACTGGTTTGACATTATTCATGGCTGATAAAACAGTACTAAATGTTAGATTAAACAACAGCATCTGCCTATCTATATCCTTGGGAAAGACTTGATAGGTGGACAACAGTGCCAAATCCAGTATAAACAGCAGGCTGACTGTGAGACCAAATGTAATGTTCACCTAATACTGCCTGGCTTCCAGTGTTATTTGGTTAGTTAATGGACTGACAGTCTATGGCAATGATGGCGAACCTTTTTTGGCTTGGATGCCAAAAGGGTGTGCGCGTGCGTGATAGCGTGAGCATGCGTGTCCACACCCATAATGCAATGCCCTCCCCCTGCACATGCACACAACCCCTGCACTGCCCCCCGCACATGCGCACAACCCCCTCACGCTGCGCTCCCCACACATGTGCATAGGCCTCACTGAAGGTTCCGGATTTCCGATAGGCCCGTTGGGCTGTTTTTTCGCTCTCCCCAGGGTTCAGGAAAGCTTCCTGAAGCCTGAGGAGAGCAAAAAACAGCCAAGCAGGCCAACGGGAAGTTTGGAAGCTAACTTCCGGTTGGCCCATTGGCCCGTTTTTTGCTGTCCCCAGGCTTCAGGAGGCTTTCCTGAAGCCTGGGGAGAGCAAAAATGGCCAAAAAGAAGGCCGAAAATCAGCTGGCCAGCATCACATGCGTGCTGGAGCTGACATAGGGCAACGCCTCACGTGCCCTCAGATATGGCTCCACATGCCACCTGTGGCATGCGTGCCATAGGTTCGCCATCACTGGTCTATGGGTTATTTTAATAATAGAGGCATGACTGACATGCAAATAAAGTGAAGCTTTTAGTCTTAATCAATGTTTAATGCCACCTTATAGGAAAACCATCCTTCTATAGATGCCAAACATTACAAAGCTTAGAATAGATTCACGGACAGAACCAATTAATATTCTATAATAATGTAGGTTGAGTGAATCAAAGATTTGCAAGTGTGTGTGTGTGTGTGTGTGTGTGTGTGTGTGTGTGTGTGTGTGTTTCTAAACCATTCAGGTGTCGTAAGGCATATGAAAATCTGAACTTGTACCTTGGAGTCTCGCTGTGAATCTTTCATAGAACTTTTGTATTGAAAAATATTCTAAGACACATTCTAAAATAAGGATTGTCAGTCGGATGCACTCCAGATGCTTTGAATTAACAATTCCACAACACTTTGACAATTACCATGTAGACTGAGACTGATGGGAGTTGAAGTCTAGATTGTTATCCTTGTTATAAGGCAGTGATGGCGAACCTATGGCACGCGTGCCACAGGTGGCACATGGAGCCATATCTGCCGGCACGCGAGCCATTACCCCTAGCTTAGCTCCAACTCGCATGTGCACGCCAGCCAGCTGGTTTTCGGCTCACGCGGAGGCTCTGGGAGGGCATTTTCGGCTTCTGGAGGGCCTCTGGGGGCAGGGGCGGCGGCGGGAGAGGGCGTTTTCGTCCTCCCCAGATTCCAGGGAAGCCTACTGGGCCCAGCGGAAGTCAGGAAATGGGCCATTTCTGGCCTCCAGAGGGCTTCCGGGGGGGCGGAGAGGCAATTTTTGTCCTCCCCAGGCATTGAATTATGGGTGTGGGCACTCGCACGCGCTTTTGGCACCAGAGGGAAAAAAGGCATTCCCCCATGCATTAATAAGTGTCACTTTTGCCTCATGGAAGCTGAAAATTTATTCATGCTGGACATTCATGCCTGGACATTTGATCATGGGTACAATGAATTAAACTGGGCCAGTACTTAGCCAACTACTTTAGCCACTATTAATTGTCTCCTGACATAATCTTGTGAGACTCACCATGCCTTCCTATCTTTCAGTGCAGTTGAAAGCTGTTGCTCTCATGGTACAGTCCCTAAAAGTTTCTTTTTATCATCATTTTTTAAAAATTCTACAAGACTTACAAAAAACCCATCTAACTTCTACCGTGCCAGTTCCTTTCAGCTGTTATTGCTCAGCAAAGCATGGCATGAACTTAGGGAATTCTCCTGCAGCAACGAACAGTCATATGAATCTTAAGAAATGCCATTTGACTTGCTATTAAAAACACACAGAGAGTGTTGCTTTAAGATTTTTAAAGATTACCTTCAAATGTATACCCTACAACAGAGTGTGTATTGTTTTGCTTTTCTTTTGGGAGATGGAAATACAGAGAGCTACACATTCAGGAAGTTAGGAGATGTAAAAGAAAAAAGTTAGCATTTCTATTTCTTGGATCTGCTGATGCAAGGAAATACCAGAAGAGCTTATGATCTTCTGGTGTGATTTATCCTTTATCAGCAGTAATTCCTTTTGGGGGCTAGATTTTATTCTGCTTCTAGTAAGAGAAGATAAAGGATGCGTTTGCGGTTGGTTGCATTGCTGCTGTGGGATCTTAGCATCTTCTTTACAGAGACAAAGATTGTTGCCTGGATAATTTATTTCAAGCACTGTGTTGGGTATGGATTGTACCTCGGATTCTATACAGAGGAATAAGATAAATCCAAATATCTCACCAGGGTTATGCCTTCTCAGCCATTCATCAAAAACAGCATCTGTAAACGTGTGGAGGAGGACGAAAATGGGATCATTTGGGGATAAATGAGTTTGCCCTCCAGTTCCATTCAAAAACAGATGAGCCAGATTGTGAAGGCTTCGCACTGCCGGATCATACTTTCCTGAAGGATTGCTGTAACCTGGACATAAGAATAAAGAAGAGGAACAATTGAGAAGCAATTCTGGAACTCTTGCCGGTCCCAGCTAAGCACACTCCTGCCTAGCATAAATCAGAACATTGTCTTCATCTTCTCCACAGAAATTGCATTGATAAAAGGCTAAACCAATTATATGACAAAAACTGATCATCCCATAGCCCAGCGATAACTTCCTGTTTCCCAAGAACAGATAAGTGTGAAATCGGTGACTTAGCAATATATTGCAATAGGCCTGGCTCTGACGTTGGTTGCACAAAATGAGGTAGAGCACATGGATAGTGAAGACAAAGGAGGGAGGGAGGGAGAATGTGTTTTCCAGCCTTGAATAAAACAATTACTTTGTATCAACCTGGCAATAATATACAGTAGCTGACATCTCTATATGCATTTAATAAATATGGGTGTTCCTCTGCTCTCCAAGGTATTTTTTCAGTTCTCCGTGTGTCTTTTAGAAGTGACTTTGGGTTTCTGAAAAACTCAACTAGCACTCTAGATTTCTTGACCTGTGTGAATCTTGATTGTTGTTTAGCCCAATGTTAAGATGAAGTTAGGTGGCTGTAATGGAGTGAATAAAATTAAGTATTTGGTATAAAGTATTTAGCATCCTGTATATTAATTCCTTGCAAATTCATTCTTGCAATATTACTGTGCTTTTTAAAAAATACACACTTGTGGAACAGCTCTGTCCAGGTTCTGTGGTACTTTTCATTCTTGGAACTCTGTCTTTAAATATGTATCTGGTTCTGGGTTTTATTTTTAAGCCTTCTATCAAAGAGAGAGAGGGAGGGAGGAGGGAGGGAGGGAGGGAGGGAGGGAGAGAGAGAGAGAGAGAGAGAGAGAACCTAGATACATACATATACATATACATATACATATACATATACATATACATATACATATACATATACATATACATATACATATACATATACATATACATATACATACCAGTGGTGAAATCAATTTTTTTTACTACCGGTTCTGTGGGCGTGGCGTGGTGGGCATGGTGTGGCGTGGCGGGCGTGGCAGGGGAAGGATACTGCAAAATCTCCATTCCCACCCCACTCCAGGGGAAGGATACTGCAAAATCCCCATTCCCAACCCACTCTAGGGCCAGCCAGAGATGGTATTTGCTGGTTCTCCAAACTACTTCAAATTTCCACTACCGGTTCTCCAGAACCTGTCAGAACCTGCTGGATTTCACCCCTGATACATACACACATAGGGCGAGTCCTTGGTGCTGCCTAAGCTTGCTTGTTTTCTTGCAGACATTTCATTACCCAAACTAGGTAACATCATCAGTGCTAGCAAGGAGTGCTGTTTGCTGTCAGTTTATATTCTGGTGTCTTGCCTGACTGTGTGGGTGGGGGTGATCTTAAACTGAATTTAACCAAATTTAAGTCCACCTAAATAACTTTGTTAATTTCTCTCAGCCCATTTCTTTTCCACCTCCTCTCCATTTGCTATTGCTGTTCAGATGATACCATGTCTTGGTAAAAAAAAACCTTTAAATTTTGCTTGCGTAAAATATCCATGTTGTTCAATGCTACTAAATGCAAAGCAATTAAGCAAAATACCAGAACCTGCATATTTAACTAATAATTGGGAGTTCATACTTTCTTATCAGGTGTTGATAGACCTCAACTGCAGAAGCCAACTTGCTTGTACCAACATATACAGTATTATTCTAAATATGCAATAACATAAGGAAAGGTGATATAACCAATTATTTCCCAGATATCCTGTTTTTAGGGTTGAGGATGAGATGTCATTCTCATCAACTGAAATAGGATACAGGATTATATATTTTTATTGTTCAATCTTGTAGGTGAAATGTAGGTGAAATGTATTGAGTCATTTGATCACATCAAGTACTGAACTGTAATATTGTATCAGATGGAACTTCTCCAAATGTGATACAGGTAAAAACACTTGTGGACACACCTGTTATGATGGCTTAGACTAAGCATAATAATTCTCCTCTGAGACAAAATGCCAGTGTTGTTAAACGAGGCAGTCAGTAAACGAGGCTACCTGTAGTTCTCTTCTGCTGAATTGGGTTTCTGAATTGTCTGCTGTTGGTGGTTGTTTTCTTCCATATCTTTATATAAGGATAGCTATACAACCTAGACTGGGCCTGTGTAAATGATTTGTCCAGTTGGGGACGTACCATATTTAACTGTATTCAGTCAACATATTTAACTAAATCAAAATTAATTGGTAGAACTGCTTAATTTAATGACTTTATTTAGAACCATTCTAAATGATTTTATTTTGAATGCTTTCTGTACATTAATAAAGTCTACTTTGCACAATAAAAATGATGCCTGCTATAAAACTAAGATTATATTACCAAAACCTGGTGGCAAAATAGCAGACCTTCATCAGCAGCATTTCAAAGGAGTTTCCAAGTCTTAACATGGATTGAAGGATGGCAACAGTAGTAGCTTATCTCCCTGAAGTTTCATGTTCCTATTCTCACTTCAAAGTAACCCCGAGGACTATTGTGGGTCTACTTCCTGAAATGGTGTTTCTGTAACTTAAAGGATGGGAATTCTAGCAGCTTGCGTCTCAAAGGTCTCCATATCCAATCCCATTCTCACCTTTAAAGTCCAAGAGACACTCCCCCCTCCCCAATTTTAACATTTCATTATCCAGAGACATCTACAAATGGTCTTCTGGGCCTACCAGAAAGTTGGGAGTTTCCATTTGGCCCGGGGCCTCTCAGGGCTATCCTGAGACTTGATAAATTTGATCTGATGATGGGTAAAACATTTGCTATGGCAGGGGTGAAATGCTCCCGGTTCGCTCTTACCTGTCGGTCTGCCCCCGCCAGCTTCCCCTGCCCACCAGGACGCTGCCATTTGAGTTCTTTTGCCTTCTGCACATGCGCAAAGCATTCTGCATGCGCAGAGGGCAAAAGAACTCAAATGGCGGCATCCAGGCAGGCGGGGGAAGCGGGGGAAGCCCCGTGCCGCGACCACCACCGGCTCCATCGGCTCTGAGATGACCGACAGGTAAGAGCGAACTGGGAGCATTTCACCCCTGTGTTATGGCCTATATTCCTATAGGCATTCCTGCCTATGTGCTGCCTAATATGTAGGGACCTCCACGTATAATAGAATAGAATAGAATAGAATAGAATAGAATAGAATAGAATAGAATAGAATAGAATAGAATAGAATAGAATAGAATAGAACAGAATAGAATAAATATGATATCATATCATATGATATCATCATATCATATATCATATATAATATATCATATATCATATCATATAACATAACATAACAAACATAACATAACATAACATAACATAACATAACATAACATAACATAACATAACATAACATAACATAACATAACATAACATAACATAACATAACATAACATAACATAACATAACAAATATAATAATATAATATAATATAATAATATAATATAGTGAGAGATGGACATTTGAGTATGTCACTGCTTTTAACAAAGTCAAGAATATGCTATGTTTTGAAGTGCTATTTATTTAAAAAAATCATTTCCTGAGGCAAAATACTGTAAGCCTTAGCCTCAAATAGTATTACTTGCTGATGTTGATAAAGCCAACATTTGCTTTCATTCCACCCATCACTGGCAGGGCCACTGATTTTTGAGAAAACCTGCTGAATTCAATAAAGGAGTTTCCTCTCATCCTATTTGTTTCCAGATTTGGAAAACCAGACAATGAATCTTGGGGGTGATTTCCTAAACAATTTATTTTCCCACAAATGGATTTGAACAGTTGGGGGTTGTTGTTTTTTACCCACTTCAATGTTAGGAGTGTGGTAGATTTCACCTTTGGCTTCAAGGGTTCATTGTTTGCTTTGGAATGACTTGCCTTCTACTGTGTTACGGAAACTGTCTGCTGAATTGGAGTAGAATGGAGGTGTGTCAAATAATCCGACTTCTAAACAAAGAGCAACATCCTCAGGCTCTGGAAGGCGCTGCACCATGGGACGGGCGACGTTTCCGGCTGGATTGCGTCTAATTGGACCACCTTCTGTGCCTGACATTTGAAAAACAAAACAAAAACAGGGGCACGAGGGAGGGAGAATAAGATTTAATGGATTATCAGGTTAATCACATAATCTAAGAAATAATGCAGGGAAGGCATTTTAGAGAGAAAAAAAATCCCACGTTCCTTGTTTCTAAGCTAAGAACCACACACAGTTAATGTTGCATATCACTACATTAACCTGCTGAATTCCTTTTATTTTTCCAAAGGCAACTTACCATATGCTAAATACAGAAAATATATAGGAGATTTATGCATGATTTGTCCACTTGGTTGTGCTCAATTGTTATGTTTCCCACCCCAACTGTAACTTTATTTCACTCTATTTATGGATTGGTTTCCCCCAAAGAAGGCTGGATAAAAAATATGGTATTAATTTGCATATACATTGTTTCCCGATATGTACATTTTTGGTGTAGATATTTTGAGCTGTGAATTAAACTAGAGAATTCCAAATGTGCAGCTGTTGATATATAAAAGGTATATTGGTTTTCATGTAAGTTTGAAGAGGGTAACATGGGATCACTAAAACATAAAACATTAGTCTGAATAGATTTCGTCTCTTTCTCTGCTACTTTGGGGCTTTTATAGTAGAAGGAAGATGGTAGCAATATCATTTAGGCTTATATAAAGGGTAATAGAAATAATTGCGATATATATAAAAGTACAGTAAGACCTACTTTTAAGACATTGAGTCAGAAAGATTCTTATTTAAATTTTGCCTCTGCCATTAATTCAATCAATGGCCTTAGATTACAGATGTAATGCTGTGACACTTTATTTATTTATTTATTTATTTATTTATTTATTTATTTATTTATTTATTTATTTATTTATTTATTTATTTATTTATTTATTTATTTTGTCAAACATGTACAGGATAGTAGTTGTTGTATAAACATAACATAAGTAAAAAAATTACCGATAAAAGAGGACAATAGGACAGAAGGACAGGGACGGTAGGCACAGTGGTGCGCTTATGCACGCCCCTTACAGACCTCTTAGAAATGGGGAGAGGTCGACTGTAGACAGTCTAAGGTTAAAGTTTTTGGGGTTTAGGGAAGAAACCACAGAATGCAGGTAGTGCATTCCAGGCATTGATCACTCTGTTGCTGAAGTCGTATTTTCTGCAGTCGAGTTTTGAGCAGTTTACATTAAGTTTGAATCTATTACGTGTTCATGTATTGTTGTGGTTGAAGCTGAAGTAATCATTGACAGGAAGGGCATTGTGGTATATGATTTTATGAACTACATTTAGATCTAGGGCAGTGTTTCTCAGCCTTGGCAATTTTAAGAAGGATGGACTTCAATTGTCCACCCATCTTAAAGTTGCCAAGGTTGTGCTAGAGTCACATTTATCTCCCTCAGCCTCTTGGACATAGCTCATACAGCCTCTGTTGCAAAATTGTAACTGTTAGTGAAATAGTAGGAAAAAAAATAACTGGGAAGAACCATAGCAAAGATATTTCTAAGGTTAATAAAACCTATGGCTTTTTTTTTCTGGACGTATCCAATTTTTTCTTTTGAGCTCTGTCCATGTTTTTCAATGGGGACCTCAAAGTGTGGATCTCAAACCAGTGTGTCCCAGAAAAAAGCTAGCCATTCTGGAATAAATCTTTCTCCTTAGTTCTAGATTGGACCTCTCCTTGATACTGTCAACCTTGAAGCTGACCTGACCAGAGCCATATTGAAACTTCAGTGTTGCCACACTGGAGCTGAGGGGGAAGTAGAGATAGAGGGGTTTGTGTAGTCAAAATAAAATACTTTCTCTTGGGAACCAAGGACATTCTCACACCTGGACCGTGGAAGAAGGACGGAGGTCTCCAGATGACTAGACAGCGTCTTGATCGGACCATGTGACTGATTATTTGGGGTTTGAGGAAAAACTTTCTCTTTTAACTAGGTGAAAACGGCGGGAACCTTAGAGTTGGTTTTCACCAGATATGTGCCACTATAATAATTCCAAGTGAAAGTATTCTTTGAGGAATCTACATGCCTCGGAGTCTTGCTTGCTATGGATTTATTACTTGGAACGCTGACAGATATGTTTCCACCTATTACTTCTTGTCCTGACCTCAGGTGCTTTGGAGAATAGGTTGAGCCCCACTTCTCTGTGACAGCCCCTCAAATATTGGAACACTGCTATCATAGCACTCCTAGTTCTTCCCTTCATTAGACTAGAATATAAATTTGAAAGAAAGCAGAATTTTCCTCAACATCCAAAATTGGAAGTGTTTCACATGACAGTGAACTTGATTAATGATAAAAAGTGTTCATGTCCTCTGAATGAAACATGTAACGTTTTGTGTGCATGTGCGCAATTTGAGGTAAAGATAAAATTAAGCCTGCTAGGTTCCATATCTGAACCAAAAAGAATTCTTAAATATCTTTATTACTCTTAAGGAAACTGTGATAAAAGCTAAATAGCACTATAAATCTAGGCTTACTGTTGCAAATGGTTCCCAGTGTGTCGTAGTCTTCAATAGCCTCACACAAGATGCCCCACTGCGAGAAGATTGAATTGGGGCTCAGAAGAGAGTCATCAAAGCTGCTTCTGGATCCCATGAGATCATCTGTACAGATGTCACAGCTGTTTCTACCTGTGGCAAAGTTCCAATAAGGGAGGGCAAAAGAAGGATCCTGTAGCATATCCTGGTGGATAGAATATGGGATTCATGATGAGCCATGTTGTGTTGCAGACAGACACACACACACACAATTCACAAGGAAATGCAAGTCGTTCTTGGCTAGCAGGTCACTATAATGAAGTTGGAACTTCAAATATATGGATATGATACTTCTCATTCTAATAAGAGGCATTTGTGTGGGGAAAAAAAACCCAGGTTCCTATTTCCATCCATAGGGAGTGGCTTTGTATACTCAGGGTATCTGCAGCCTGGATACTATTCAGATGTTTTGAATGCCAACTAATCTGACTTTTTTGATGTGTGTGGGTGGTTATGGGAGTTTTGAATGATTTTATATTTAAATAATTGTCAAACAGCAGGTTGCCTAGGCCACCCAACATTAATTATCTACAGCCGGGGTGTCCATCTTGGCAACTTTAAGACTTCTGGACTTCAACTCCCAGAATTCCCTAGCCAGGCATGAATTCTGGGAGTTGAAGTCCACAAGTCTTAAAGTTGCCAAGGTTGGACATCCCTGATCTACAGCTTTCCCAGTAGCTTCTTTTAGGCAAGGAACATCATTACTCCAAATTGAAAACGAGGCAGGGCTTGCCTGTTCTTTGATCTGATACTAGGCAATATAAATGAAAATACTTTACCTGAATATCTCTCTCCAGTTGTAGCAAGTGATATCTGTGCCAGGTGAGAAATGCTGGTCCTTCATGGGAGAAATCTACTCCAGCAAAACTTCGCTGTCCAGGCCCAAGATAAGTTTTTCTGACCGAGTAATAATGAGACCACACAAAATAGTTATAAATGGACACATTTTCAAATTGTGGAGTATTGCCATCAGGACCCAAGATCTCCTCTCGTCTCCGGGTTGCGATCATAAAGTCAGGGTGTGTTGTAGTTTTGGCTTGCTGTAAGACTCTTAGAAACTCTCTCTTTTCTTCACTACTAAAATCCAGAAGATTTCGTCTAACTGGAGAGCAAGGAAATAGAATTTATTTATTTATTTATTTATTTTGTTATTCTTATATGCCGCCCAACTCCCGAAGGACTCAGGGCGGCGTACAACAGGAAAAAAAATACAAGAATAATCAAAATGCAAGTGATTAAAAAACAAATACAAATTATTAAAAACAATATTAAAACAGCAACATTCATTCGATATCATACATACTTGGGGGGTGATCTCAGGTGGATTAAGCTATCCCCCCCACCTGCAGGAAAAGCCATGTTTTAACGGCTTTTCGGAAGGCCAGCAGAGTGGGGATGGTTCGGGTCTCTGGGGGAAGTTGGTTCCAGAGCACAGGGCCAGCCACAGAGAAGGCTCTCCCCCTAGGGCCCGCCAGCCGGCATTGTTTGGCCGACGGGACCTGGAGGAGGCCAACTCTGTGGGCCCTAACCGATCGGAGGGAAGTATGAGGCAGAATGCGGTCCCGAAGATATCCTGGTCCTAAGCCATGAAGGGCTTTAAAGATGGTGATCAACACCTTGAATTGGACCCGGAGACCGATGGGCAACCAATGCAGCTGGCGGAGTATTGGTGTCACGTGGGTGTACCTTGGCACACCCACCACAGCACGCGCAGCCGCATTTTGTACCAGCTGAAGTCTCCGGATACTCTTCAAGGGTAGCCCCATGTAGAGCGCATTGCAGTAGTCCAAACGCGAGGTGACAAGGGCATGAGTGACCGTGAGTAGAGCCTCCTTCTCCAAGTATGGCCGCAACTGGTGCACCAGGCAAACCTGTGCAAAGGCCCCCCTAGCCACAGCAGAAAGATGGTGATCCAATTTTAGCTGTGGATCTAGGAGGACCCCCAAGTTGCGGACCTGGTCTGAGGGAGTCAGTTTCGCACCCTCAAAGACCAAGGAGGGATAGTTGTCATGGTCCTTAGGAGGCAATATCCACAGCCACTCAGTCTTGTCGGGATTGAGTCTGAGTCTGTTCCTCCCCATCCAGATCTTAACGTCGTTCAGGCAGCGGCACATTACATCAACTGCCTCCCTGAAGTCAGACAGGGTGGTGATGTACAGCTGGGTGTCGTCAGCGTACTGATGGAAACACACCCCATGTCTGCGAATGATCTCACCCAACGGTTTCATGTAGATATTAAACAGGATGGGCGAGAGAACCGACCCCTGAGGCACCCCACATGATAGGGGCCTAGGGGACGATCTCTGCCCACCTGCCAACACCGACTGCATCCGATCGGCGAGATAAGAGGAGAACCACCGCAAAACGGTTCCTCCCACTCCCAACTCGCCGAGCCGATGCAGAAGGATACCATGGTCGATGGTATCGAAAGCCGCTGAGAGGTCAAGTAGCACCAGGATGGAGGAATTTCCTCCATCCCGGGCTCGCCAGAGATCATCCATCAGGGCAACCAAGGCAGTTTCTGTACTGTAGCCGCGCCTGAAGCCCGACTGGTAAGGATCTAGATGGTCTGTTTCATCCAGGAGCTGCAGAAGCTGAGTCACCACCACCTTCTCCACAACTTTCCCTAAGAAAGGTAAGTTGGAGACTGGACGATAGTTCTTCAAATCAGCTGGATCCAGGGAAGGCTTCTTCAGGAGGGGTCGCACCACCGCAGCTTTTAACGACTGCGGTACGGATCCCTCCCTCAAAGAAGCGGTGATCACCGCCTGGATCCAGCCGCGTGCCACCGACCTGCTGGCCGAGACCAGCCAGGAGGGGCATGGGTCCAATAAACAGGTGGAGGTACCCATCGCTCCCATAGCCCTGTCCACATCATCGGGAGAAACAGGCCCAAACTCCTCCCACAATGATGGACTAGGACTTGCCCCTGTCACCTCTATGGACTCTGCCCTGCCAGAGTCCAAGTTTGACCGAATCTGAGCGACTTTATCCGACAGAAACTCAGCAAATTCCTCAGCTCTGCCTTGTAAGTGTTCCTCGCTACCCCCTTTTCCAAGGAGGGAGCGAGTCACCCTAAACAAGGCGGCTGGACGAGAATCTGCGGACGCAATAAGAGCGGAAAGATAGGATCGTCTTGCCGCCCTTATCGCCACTAAATAAGATCTGATGTAAATTCTTAATAGTGTTCGGTCAGATTCGGCCCTCTTGGTCCTCCAGCGGTGCTCCAGACGTCTCTTTTGGCGTTTCATCTCCCGGAGCTCCTCGGTGAACCAGGGAGCTTTCCGGGATCCACTGCCACGGAGAGGTCGCTTAGGCGCAATTCGGTCTAGAGCCCCTGATGCTGCGGTGTTCCAAACAGCCACCAGGGAGTCAGCCGAATTGTGTACCAGGGTTTCAGGTATCTCCCCAAGTTCCCTCTGGAATCCTTCCGGCTCCATTAGGTGCCTGGGGCGGAACCACCTAGTCGGTCCCGCCTCCCTGCGGGGGAGGAGTGGGGTTGTGAAATCCAGCCTCAGTAGGAAATGATCTGACCATGACAGTGGGGTGATGACTATATCCCTTATCTTCAGATCATCTCTCCACTGCCCCGAAAGAAACACTAGGTCAAGCGTGTGACCACCCTCATGAGTCGGACCCTGAATTACTTGGGTCAGGTCCATGGTTGTCATGGAATCCATGAACTCCTGAGCTACCCCAGAGGTTTCGCCAGCAGATGGCAAGTTGAAGTCCCCCAGTACTATAAGCCTAGGGAACTCAACCGCCAAGTCGGCTACTGCCTCGAGCAACTCAGGCAGGGCCTTACTTACGCAGCTGGGAGGCAGGTATGTTAAGAAAAGGCCCACCTGAACCCCTAAGTCCAACTTCAGAAGGAGCGTCTCACACCCAACAATCTCCGGGGCAGGGATCCTACGAGGATGCAGATTTCCACGCGTTATAATTGCCACTCCTCCCCCCCTTCCCTGGGGTCGAGAATGGTGCTGCACCGAGAAACCGGCTGGGCATATCTCGGAGAGGGCTACTCCCCCCTCCTGCCCTAGCCAGGTCTCGGTAACACATACCAGGTCTGCCCCCTCCTCTGTGATTAAATCACGTATCAGGGGGGCTTTGTTGATAATTGACCTGGCGTTAAGCAGCAGCATCCTGAGCCCAGGGCCCTGAAAACCCTGGTTGCCAGGTATCCGGGTTGAGCAAGATGGAACCAGATCAGAGGGGCCGGAACAAGGGATCGCTTGTAAACAGCGAGGTCTTATTCCCCGAGAGCGGCCCTCCCCTCTGCTCCCGCCATATCTGCCTCTTCCCATTATGACCGAGATGGTCCGGCTCTCATCCCCACCAGAGATCACCTCCCCCTCCCCTCTGGATTAATTAAAGCCATATTAAAGGAGCAATGGAAATATCAATAGAGGACTGAAAATACATGCTTATCAATATCCTGGTTTTAAAAGTTCTCAAATCAAATCACATTTCAACAAGATGTTGTACCTAGAGAAGATGGATAAAAATACTTTAATATTTTGAAATAAAATATAAAACCAGAATGCGGAGGTATAGGCTATTATATCATATAATTTAATTCAATTTAGTTTATAAATTAAGCCAGAGATTTTAAGGAAGGCTTCTATAGCTTCCACAGTTTGAAAGCATGCAAATGCAAGTAGATAAATAAGTACCACTTCGGTGGGAAGGGAACAGTGGTCTGTGATGTCATGCTGGCCACATGACCACAGAAATGTCTTTGAAAGTGTTGGCTCAATGGCTTTGAAAGGGAGATGAACACCTCCTCACCCCGCCCATAGTCGGCAATGACTAGCAAAGTAAAACCTGCAGGGACTCCTTTATCTTTTTACCTCTATAAATGATGTGACTATTTTGGGAGCTTGGAATTGGATTAGCCTTTTGATGAAATCTTTTGGACTTTCTATGGTATAATAAAGAGTTTTAAATTAATATATCACCTCCTCACCCTCCATTGTAAGGAGAGTAAATACCTTGGGCATATAGGTCATTTTATGTAATGCAGTTGCTTTTGATTTGCTATACTTTTTATGAAGCAAACAAGAGATATACGAGCCATTCTGCAGATACATAGATTAACATATCATCTCATGAATTTCAAAAAATGTATTTGATGAAGCTCATCAACTACGTAAGGGTTCTAAATTCCACATTTCACTTCATACCATGAATTGGCTTACCAGTTGGGCGGCATATAAATAAATAAATAAATAAATAAATAAATAAATAAATAAATAAATAAATAAATAAATAAATAAATAAATAAATAAATAAATAAATAAATAAATAAATAAATAAATAAAATAAAATAAAAGAAAAGAAAAGAAAAGAAAAGAAAAGAAAAGAAAAGAAAATAATAAAATAAATAAAATAAAATAAAATAAAACAAAACAAAACAAAACAAAACAAAACAAAACAAAACAAAACAAAACAAAACAAAACAAAACAAAACAAAACAAACAAACAAACAAAATGTCCCTTGAATGTGAATAAATGTGGATGTAGGTAAAATGCCTCTTCATGAATTTATTTATCAGATTTATTGGCCATCCATCTTACCAAAGTGTAACTCTGGGTGGAATGAATGCCTGATAAATTCAGACTTTTTCAGGAAGTAGAGGATGCACAAAAGATATGGAGCTGCATTGCAAAGAACACATGATGAAGAACACATCCTCATTATCTTCATAATGAAGATTTTGAAGTTACAATTTTTAGAAACTCTCCCACACTGCATATTTGAAATGAAGTTTTTAGTAAGGGAAGGTTATAGTAATTGGCATTTAGCTTCACTCAAACAAGCAAACAAGCAAAGAGGCTGGTACCTAGGCTATTTAAAAAAAAAACCCAACAATATACTTTCGCCACTGCAAATCTTACATGCACATTGCAATTTGGAAACATTTTTTATTCTGAATTGGTAAGATGTAGCTGCTTTATGTATTTCTTTGGAGTATTTACATATCACTAGCTCCACAAGGATCTTTTATAAAGTTAATAAAAACAGTTAAAACAATATATTTCCATCACAGTCACTATCTCTATAAAATCACAACCTAACCTTGGTATCCATGACCAATGGCCACATTTAAATGTATTAAACTCTTACTTAATAACATCTGGGTAATTTCATTACAATTTCTGCTGAAGTGATCAGTTGTGACTACACTTCTGAATTTCACTATGGAAAGACTTCATGTGAAACTCTGATAGGAAACTATTTCACAGGGATAACTCATAAAGCAAAAAAAAAAAAACCCCGTATGTTCCGGCGTATAAGATGACTTTTTACCCATTGAAAATCTTCTCAAAAGTCAGGGGTCGTCTTATACGCCCGGTACTAAAACTTCCAAGCCAGGGGGAGCTCAAAAACGGCTGCGGCCGCATCCCCGCCATTCTCCAGCCAAGCGGCTGAAGGAGCCCCGGAGTCGTGACGCCGCCCTGGGTCTCGGTCTCCTAAGGCTTGTCCGGCAGCCTGCTGGGAAGGCTGCGGCACATGGGAGGGAAGGAGAGCATGCGCTACCGCCGCTGCTGCTATTGCCGCTCTGGCATGTCCTTTGCGCAAGGCGCTGCATGTGCGAAGTCTCCCCGGTCTCTGTGGCTGCACCGGGGAGCCCGTGTACTGGTCAACAATGAAGACGTTGCGTGCACATGAGGGACCATGGAGCAGAGGCACCTGGCAAGCGGGGCGAGAGGTGCAGGGATGCCAGAAGTGGCGGCATCGGCGGCAGGATCCTGCCCAGGTCTCCCATTTGCCCGCCTCTTTCCTTAGCATTTAAAAGAATGAGAGGTGGGCGGGCAGGAGACGTGGGCAGGAGCCTGCCGCCGATGCCGCCACTTCTGGCATCCCCGCGCCTCTCGCCCCGCTCGCCGGGCGCCTCTGCTCT
Organism: Diadophis punctatus similis; assembly: GCA_023053685.1. NCBI lineage: Eukaryota > Metazoa > Chordata > Lepidosauria > Squamata > Dipsadidae > Diadophis > Diadophis punctatus. The sequence continues at coordinate 72,438,209 of JALIGW010000002.1, read as the reverse complement.
GCGGTCCCTCCCCCCCGCGCAGCATCTCCATCATTGACCAGGACGCAGGCTCCCCGGTGCAGTCACAGCAACCGGGGAGACTTCGCACATGCAGCGCCTTGCGCGAAGGACACGCCGGACCGGCAATAGCAGCAGCGGTGGTGGTAGCGCACGCTCTTCTTCCTTCCCATGCACGTTAACCGTGCCGGCACCGTAGTCGGGGACTCAGTCGGGTGGGTGCAGCCCCGCGGGAGATGACAGAGGCTCCTTCTTCCTCGGAGGGGAGGGGAGCAATCCACCCACCTACCTTGCTTGGCGCAGTTCCCCTGGGAGTGACCCCTGGCTGGGACCTGGAAGTGCGATGCTCTTCCAGGCTTCTCTTCCAGGACTTGACGTCTTGGAAGAGGGCTGGGCGAGGGAGAAAGAAGCCATGGTGGGGATTGGTTTGCAGGGAGAAAGAAAGAAAGAAAGAAAGAAAGAAAGAAAGAAAGAAAGAAAGAAAGAAAGAAAGAAAGAAAGAAAGAAAGAAAGAAAGAAAGAAAGAAAGAAAGAAGAAAAATAAAGATGTTAGGAAAGAAGAAAGACGAAAGAAGGAAAGAAAGAAAGAAGAAGGAAGGAAGGAAGAAGAAAGAAGAAGAAAGAAGACAGACAGACAGACAGAAAGAAAGAAAGAAAGAAAGAAAGAAAGAAAGAAAGAAAGAAAGAAAGAAAGAAAGAAAGAAAGAAAGAAAGAAAGAAGAAAGATGTTAGGAAGGAAGAAAGACAGAAAGAAAAAGAAAGATGGTAGGAGGGGTAGTCTTATATGGCGAGTATATCCCAAACTCTATATTTTAACTGGAAAAGTTGGGAGTCGTCTTATACGCCCAGTCGTCTTATACACCAGAACATATGGTATCATGCCCTTATTTCCCTCTCCTAATATCACATGGAAAAGATCTCTAAACACAGCATTTTGGAACAACAAATGCACATAGCAGGAGGTAATAGCTTACCCAGATGCCATGCAATAAACAAAATAAACTCAAATTGTACTCAGAAGCTTATTGGAATCTACTGTGGCACCCCCCAAAAAACCACTGTTTTATGACATGGACAGCTGTCTCTTGCCCGCAAGAGATTCCCAAACTCTGCACCAGCTGCAACTTCCCAATCTCATGGAAGACACATTTCAGATCAACAATTTTAAACATGATAAAGGTATTAGTATTTGTTGTCAGGACCTCATTCAGGAAGGGCTGAAGCTAGATAAAACCTTCTCTAGCTACAACCTTGACTGCTGTCTAGCATTAGCTGTGAGTCTAGGAGGATCCCTAGTTGTGGATTTTTTTATTTTAGCGACAGTATGTCCCCATTTTATTATTACTGGGGCAGGAAAAAGGTCAAATATATTTTGGACAAACAATAACCCTTTTTTGCAGAGATTCAATCTCAAGTTTCTACCCATCCAATTTCTATTGGCCTGCAGCCAATTCCTTCGCATTCCTGGATTGGTTGGGAGAAGAAATGTATAGCTGGCCTACTGATGGTTCTTCAACTCAAACTAGTGAATGACTTCTCCAAACATCTTCATGTACATATTAAAGAACAATGATAAGAGTGTGATGGAATGTGTATTGCAGCAGCAGAGGGGGAAGATTTTGGCAGCTCAGAGCTTTCCTAGAAAGAGACCCAGCTCAAGAGACTACACAGTCCCAAGCTGGATAGGGGAGGAGGAAAGCTGTTCGGGGCAACCACACCCTAGAATCTCTCAAGATACATTAAATAGCTTAGAAATTTATAGCTTTAGTTTGGCAAGATTCTGTCTATTGGGTGTCTAACACATTGATGTCAGGTCCAAGCCAAGAGATGAGACACTGAGATCCAACTGAGTCCAACCCCTTATTAGCTTGAACCTAAATACAAGTAGTCCTTGACTGACAACAATTCATTTAGTTACTGTTCAAAGTTACAACAGCACTGAAAAAGTGACTTATGACCATTTTTCACACTTATGATCGTTGCAGCATCCCCCTGGTCACATGATCCAAATTCAGATGCTTGGCAACCGGCTCCTATTTTTTGACGGTTGCAGTTTCCTGGGATCCTATGACCAGCTTTTGTGGCCTTCTAACAAGCAAAGTCAATGAGGACTCTAGATTCACTTAACAACCTTAACATGTGTGATGATTAACCTGGGGCAAGAAAAGTCATAAAATTGGGCAAAACTCAGTTAATAAATGTTTCACTGAGCAACATAAATTTTGGACTCAATTGAGGTCATAATTTGAGGACCACCTATGTATCCTGAGAGATTCTAGGGTGCGGTTACCCTGAACCTCTTCTTTCCTCCCCCATCCAACTCATGACTCTTAATCTGAGCTTCTTTTGTGGAGCTGGCAAAATCCTTTCTGCTCTGCTGCTAGAAGTGTACATTCCATCACAGAGAGCAACACATCATAACTGCCTGGATGACTTTTCTTTCCCACAACCAACTGGTACTGTCCGCATTTGCAAGACCGATTCTTGAATACAGCTCATCTGTCTGGAACCCACACTACATATCAGACATTAACACAATTGAGAATGTCCAGCGATACTTCACAAGAAGAGTATTACATTCCTCTGTTCACAACAGAATTCCTTATGAAACCAGACTTGAAATTTTGGGACTTCAAAATTTAGAACTCCGCCGCCTTCGATCTGACCTAAGTGTAGCTCACAAAATTATCTGCCTCAATGTCCTACCTGTTAATGACTACTTCAGCTTCAACTACAATAATACAAGAGCTCACAATAGATACAAACTTAATGTAAATCGCTCCAGACTTGATTGCAAAAAATTCGACTTCAACAACAGAGTTGTCAACGCCTGGAACACTTTACTTGACTCAGTAGTTTCTTCCCCTAACCCCCAAAACTTCAACCTCAGATTATCTACCACCGACCTCACCCCATTCCTAAGAGGTCGTTAAGGGGTGCATAAGCACACAATCGTGCCTACCGTTCCTATCCTAATGTTCACATATATTCTTACCTCTTTTACTCTTATTCAGGCTTGTACTATTACATATATATTCAATCATGTTTACTGTTTATACTTTGTTTATAATCATATATGCTTGACAAATAAACAAATACAAATACTTAGGAAGGAATGGAATCACAATAAAACAGTGCCTGCAATCCACAACTCTCATAGAGGCTACAGAAAAATACCATGGTCAACAGTCTTGAAAGCTGTTGAGAGATCCAAAAGGAACAGGAGGGGTTCTGAAGGTTCTAAGAACTGTTGTTAAAAAAATAATCTGAAGTTTTAATTCTTCCTCGGTTTTTTGATTCAACACAAAGTGTTTATTTATTGGATGAAATCATATACTGGGTTTGAGTGGGATCATTTTCACTGTTCAATGAGAACAACAAAAAATGCTGTTGAAAACAAATTATTTTACTGTTTTTTGAGATCATCTCAGATTCATGCATTAAGTATCTTCTTTTTACTAGATATTGTTATGCGCTCACATTCTTTCATCCTGCTGAATGCTTAGTCTTGGGAATTATTCAAATTCCATGTAGCATTAGAAAGACAAACAAACAGCCATTTCTTGGAATCAAACAACATAGAAAACCTCACTTAGAATAATTCTTAATAATTCTTAATGGCCTGAACAGACATACATTGCTATAGGGCTGCTGTTTATATCTTCTACTGACTTTACTACCAAGAAGCTTTCAAACAAAATATATATTTTGTGACTTTTATATTCCTTCTCCCTCAGGTCTTCTTGTTGTTCTGATCATCATCCTCTATGTCAATTTTTTTTAAATGGGAAAGAAGCATGAAACTGAAAGGCCCACTACATCAGTGTGAAATGAATTAGAACTAGAGTGCCAATCCAGTCATGAATATGCATGCATTTTCCAATTATTTACTTATGGTTTATTTCTTTTCTTTTCTTTTTTTTAAAGTATGCTTTTTTAAATTTAAAGACTTAGGCTTGGGTGAGCAAAAGATGTAAGGATAGATGCCAACACATTTGTTATTTGAGATGATCAGGCAGGCACCTCGTGAAGTCATTCTTGTTGTGTTAAAATAATATTTATTGAATTTTCCTTTAAAAACATAACAATTAAATACACACAACAACAAAAATAAACACAACAGAAAAAAAACAAATACAAAAACTGTAGAAAACACTACATTAAGCAAATATCATACGCAATCAACTACAAACATAACGCCGACTAATACAAACCATAAAAGTGAAGTCATGCTTCTTTGACAGCCTATTAGCTATTACTACTAATCTTTATACACTCGATTATATATTATATCTGTATTTATACATTATAGATCTTATCTTCTTATAAACTATGTCTATTGGAATGTCAACTTTTATTTCTACAGCTAATTTACCCAATTAATATTTACTCGCACTATATATGCATGTATAAGTATATATATATTCCATCTTTAATCTTACTGTTTGCAAACATTACTTCAGTCAGAAAGTGAGGTAAGGTATCATGGTATATGAGATAAACTACAGTTTGTTATATCATTGCAAGAAGTTATACTATAATAGATTTCTGTATTTTTTTTGTCCAAGCCAATTATACCATCTATCCCAAGTTTTATAAAAATCTGTCTCTTCGTGAAGTCATTCTTCAAACATCAACATTATTACTGGAAGGGCTAAGAAAGAACGACCAGGGAGCCCAAAGGTAGAACAGAAAGAGGACTACATTCTCTTTCTTGCTATTGTGCTTACCTATATTAATCTTCTGGTCACAGGTGGGGCCAGTCCAGCCAGGTTGACATGAGCCACAGTTGTAACCATAAAAATTGCGGTTGCACTGACAAGTTCGATTGAAGAAACGAAGAGGCCACTGCTCGCGGTCATCTCGACCATCGTGCATATATTGAGGTCCATGGGGTCGGGAATCTGCTATCACTTGTATGCACTGGCCTCTTCCAGAAGATGAGCCACAGCGATCTGAACCAGGAACCACTCCGGGAGACAGGTCTGGGCAACATTCACCTTGGATCAGCACATCCACTGTAGTGCATTGTCGTGGAAACTGAGCATTGATTGTTTCCAACAGGAGGAGTAATGGTATTGCAAGATGCATAATAACTTTCAGATTCCACCAAAGCAAAGCTGTAAGGTTGCGTCTCTAGGTATTTGGGAAATTCTCTTAATTTCTTTGTAGGAAAACAGGCTCTGAAATAAAAGGGAAAAGGGTGTAAAAATCCCCTGTTTAATACTATAAACTCCTATTTCACCAATGAAAAGGAATACCTCGCTTCCATTTTTTGGAGAGTTGAATGCATGGTTATTAATATCAGCATTCAAAACAACAGTACCTAAAAATGTTATTACTTTAGATTACTTAAAATAATTCTTGCTTCAATGCATGTAAGCCCCAGTATGGGGTTTGAAGAAAAAGTTGCATACACACTTGTTGCAGACCTAAAGGAACCATGATATCCTTTAAGTTTAAACATTGTTTCCATCATTCCCAGAGAAAGCAGAAGCTGTAGATCCATACAGCCATTCCTATATTCCTATAATCAATCTATTTCAATTCCCATATTTCTGTCCTCCTATCTTCTGCTTCTCCCTCTTCACAAGCATAAAGGATCACAATAGTATTGTGTCCAATCGTCCAATTATATTTCCAAGTATATCAAGCAAGAAACCTTTCCACATATTAATTACCACAATGATAGTTTACAATACCTAATAGTTTTAACACTCCTGCTCTGATAAACATATCCCCTAGATTAACCTTAATTTCCTCAACTCCCAAGTATAAATTGCATACATTATGCACTTCTGTATCACTCTAATTTCTCTCCAATGTATATTTTCCAAGATCTCTGCCTTTTTACCTTTTTTATTTACAGACGCCTTGAGCCCTTCTCGGTAGAATTTTCCTTTCATTCCCCTGTTTCTCTACTCCCGAACCAAGCGGTGCTAATTTGTTTGGGATAATCTGCTTTTTAATCCTGGTCTTGCCAACTATTTAGGTTTGGCACAACCCTTTCTCTTTCTCTCCCTTCTAATCCTTTTCTACCTCAATGGACTTCTTTGAATAAGTAGCCGAGCAGCACATGATGCTTTTCATGCTGATCTTGTGATTTTACAAGTTTCAGGAAATGTCAAAGGCAAGTAATTGCAATGAAAACACAGAAACCCACACTGAAGAGGCTTAGTAGTTTTTATGCCAAGTGCAACTCTCTCTGTGTGTGTTTTTGCTATGGCATGAGGGTCTCCTTAAAGCATCTGATAAGTGCACCCCTTGTTGAAAGGCCTAAAGAAATAGAATTCACCCTTCCCTGCTAAATTGATTGGTTATGTGCCATCAAGTTGTTTTTGATTCTTCGTGAACACATATATAGATTTTTTTCCCCATGACAATCTGTCCTTACTTGAACTTCTTTCAAGTTTTCCAATGGTCCCTTCATCGCCATCGCAACAAAGTCCATCCACTTTTTTTTGAAGGTCTTCCTCTATTCTTCCTTCCTTCCATCTCTCTCAGCATAAGAGCCCCCTCCAGAGAGCTGGGTCTTTGCATAGTGCCGTGATGGCGAACCTATGGCACGGGTGCCACAAGTGGCACGCGGAGCCATATTGGTGGGCACGCGAGCTCAGGTCCGGCGTGCATGTGTGCACCAGCCGGCTGATTTTCGGGCCTTCTGGGTCCACTGGGAGTCAGGAAACAGGCTGTTTCCAGCCTCCAGAGGAGGTGGGGAAGGCCGTTTTCGCCCTCCCCAGGCTCCTAGAAAGGCTCTGGAGCCTGGGGAGAGCGAAAAATGGGCGTGCCATTGCATGCTGGGAGCAGGGGGGTCATGCGTGCATGTGCGGGGGTGCATGGAATTATGAGTGTGGGCACGCACACACATGATCCCCCACATTCCCTCCCCTTTTGGCACGCAAACCAAAAAAGGTTCACCATCACTGGCATAGTGTATGCAAACGTCTCCCATATAATCCTTTTCCGCAACGGCAGAGTTAGTGGGAGTAAAATAATGCCTTCATAATTCAGCAATAAGATTGTTATAAATTTGGGTTTGGCCATCAGGTACTTTTCTAATTTGCAGACAAAAACCGTGAATCAAACATGGAACTTTTTGCTTTCTGTGAAACACAAAAGATGGTTTAAAGATAAGACCTAGAAAAAAGAATGAGCAGGATAAGCCTACCCAACTGTGTGCATGTAGGAGGTCTAAGAAAGGAGCAGGGGGGAAAAAATTCAAATGGGATTCTACAGGCTTTGGAAAACCACAATATGGTAAGTTGGCAGCAAGTTTAGGGTGAAGTAGGAACAATTTTGGGTTCCAAGGTTCCTAAGATTTCTATAACCTCCACTCTGACTCTGATCTGTCCCAGAAATACCAACCAACTTAAAGTTATGGTCTAAAAAGATTTTGAGACAAAAATTAGGATTGGTTGCTTCCTAAAGATGACCAGAAGGGAAACACTTTTCAATTCCTGGAGTTCATTTCATCCTTCCATTTCAGCAGCTTTCCCAAAATTGGTGTCTTCCAAAAAAACAGACAAGAATTCTGGGAGCTGCAGCCCTAACACAGTTGAAGGGTTCTAGGTTAAAAAAGGTTGCATTATTTTGTATTGTTCAAGATCTTTTTGGAGGTTTTCCTTTCCCACTATAGATGTTTAGACATTTTTCATTTGCCACATGGAAGGTTCAAGGCTTTCTTCTTCCCACTCAAAATTCTATTCTTGAAATTATTCTGGAGAAATTGGTATATTCTGATTTATTCTCATGATCGTCTTTTGTGGATTATTAGTGTGTCTGTTTTATCTCCTGCCTTTGCGTAAAAAAACCTCTGAAGTTGGAATTCCACAATTGCCCCCCCCCACACACACATCTTTTTGTCACACAGTAAAAACCCTGAAGGAATGTGGCTACCCCAAAATAAGCTTCTATACCTGAGGACAGGCTAAAACCTAGTTCACTCCAGTACTATTCCAACATCTTCATCTTTATATCACAGTGACTCTTAGAAACAGTTGTACAAGCAACCCCTAGACTGATGCTATCATCACTTGTTTTTTTCTACTAGTCCTTGTATTTTACTTTTGCTCTTTTATTCTCCTGTTTTTCTCTGGATCTCTCCTCCAAATCTTTCACATACATCTTTTTGCAATTGGTACCTCCCTCCAGGTGCAATGCATCCAAACTTTCATGCAGTTGTCTTGGTTTAAATGAAGTTAGCTTGCATTGCTGAAAGCAGTATCTAATAAAGCTTTCAAGGGAAATGACACAAACATTTAAAGTTCTGACTATATTAATATACCCTACTGGTTTAGCATCAATTGTCATTTGTTCACACCTGTTGACTCCCTGTGAACTGGTTAGACTACTGAACTAGAATGCATCTAGTTTTGTCCTTCTGAAAACAACTCAAGAAAGAAGAACAACAACAACAACAACAACAACAAAACAACAACAACAGCAACCCGTTGCTTAATGACTTCAGCTTCTTCTTGGATGCCACATAGAGCGGGTTTAGCCAGCATGTGGATGGCTTGTTGACTTCAGTGGCTTGCAGATGGAATCAGAGAATGCATGAGGGCAGCTTTGTTACTCAACTAAGAGGGCTTTTATGATCTGATACTTGAAGTTTCTTTCTTGCAATGGACATGCTTAGTCCTGAGAATTGCTTTCAAGAAAGCTATGGCTGCAGCAACAAAAAGTGGATGAAGCTTAGACAAAATGAAACATAAACATATAATATAATTTCATTTTACATTAAATACAATTATTAACACTGTACTACTTCTTTTTCATAATCCTTTGCATTAAACATGTTGGTTCAAAGGCAACTTTTGGAGAGGCTCTTCATATAAGCTTTGAAGGACTGGGTGTAAAATTGGAACCATAGATTCCATATTCTTTGTGTGTGTGTGTGCGGGTGTGTGTAAAGTCCAGCTGAAAATGCCCTAAAGTTCAAAACAGCCCTAGGATTTTCAAAGTGCTCAGTTGTCACCTGTCCTAGTGACCTCAAGAATCCCATGAATAGGCTATCCGGTCAGCAGCCTTTCACAGGGGGTGGGGGGCAGTGATCTCTTGTTTCCTACCAAGAAGGAAACACAGTAAGAGAAATAGAATACTTACGAAGCTCCGAAAATTAGACATTGACGCAATACTATTATAAAAAATTATATATATATATTTCTAGCAAATAATAAAATATATTAAAGAGTAGTAGAGTATAAATTATATGACACATGGTGAGAAATCTACCAATTTATATAAACAATAGTGAAATGGAGTTATGAAATGTATGGTAAAGACAGGTTAGATATATAAGTATATGGGTCTCTACACAATGGAGAAGATCGATTCCTAAATAAATATAATTAGAAATAGAGGATTGAGTATGTATTAAAGAAATTCATGTGGGAGTTAGACGAAATAGGATAGAAAGCTAATTAGAAATTAGAATACTTTATGTTGTGATATAATAATAATTAAATGAGATTAAATATTGAGTAATATTTAATTCAATATTATACTATTATACTATTATATTATTATATAATATAGAGAATTGTTAGATAAATTATAATAGAAGTACGGATTTAGTAAATAAGATAACTTACACCGACAAATATATGGAAGAAATGGATACTGAAATGAATTAGAAATGTAAATATGTATACGAAATTTTGTACTCATCTTTAGCTATAAGTAAGATAGGAAGTGGGATTCCTAAGATTATATGTTTGTATGTTATGTCATGTCAAGTTTTTGTGTATGTATATGATAGGGAAGAGAACCTGGTCTAGAGGTTAAAACTGCTGCCTTACAAGCAGACTGCCCAGGTTCAAACCCCACTAAGGGTATGGCTATCTGACGAGAGCAAAATAGCTCGAAATAGATCTATAATAGTCTCCCTTTATTTTCATTTATCAGCAAAAAATGTTACACATACAGACAATATAGTTTGTCGGCTATAAAAAAACTGCCTGGATGGCCCCAGGAGGGGCCGAAAGGCAAAAGGAAGCTGTGATGTTTCCTTCCATACACCAGGATGACTCGACAGAATAAACATATAACCCTTTCCTGGTGAAGAGCTGATTGGGAACAGAACCTTGTGGCTCAGAGGTTAATCTTCTGACTTTCAAGCAGACTGCCCAGGTTCAATTCCCACTACGGGTATGGCTATCTGACGAGAGCAAAATAGCTTGAAATAGATCTATAATAGTCTCCCTTTATTTTCATTTATCAGCAAAAAATGTTACATATATATATATATATATGTATATATGTATATATGTATATATGTATATATGTATATATGTATATATGTATATATGTGTGTATGTGTATGTGTATGTGTATGTGTATGTGTATGTATATGTATATGTATATGTATATGTATATGTATATGTATATGTATATGTATATGTATATATATATATATATATATATATATATATATATATATATATATATATATATATATATATATATATATATATATATATATATATATATATATATATATATATATATATATATATATATATATATATATATATATATATATATATATATATATATATATATATAGGATTATATATATATCCCTTTCCTGGTGAAGAGCTGATAGGGAAGAGAACCTGGCCTAGAGGTTAAAACTGCTGCCTTACAAGCAGACTGCCCAGGTTCAAATCCCACTAAGGGAATGGCTATCTGACGAGAGCAAAATAGCTCGAAATAGATCTATAATAGTCTCCCTTTATTTTCATTTATCAGCAAAAAATGTTACACACACACACACACACACACACACACACACACACACACACACACACACATGAAGGAAACACAGTATACTGTACTCAGATCCAAAATATCATATAGCTATCGTGACTAATAGATCACGATAATAAATGTTCTCCATTTAATCCATTTTAGAGGAAACTTTTAAAAACATTTCACAGTGTGTCAAGTGCAAGAAAGTAAAAACGGCACCAGGAGTTATACTAGAGCAGTGTCTTTATCGTTGCTCGCCTATAGACAGGAATCTTGCTAGACTAAAGCACAAATCTGCATAACTATTAGATATACCCTGTGAAAGGTTAGGGAGGGTCCACCCTGGCTCTCTTCCTACATACCAAAGATTCCAGACTGTGCTGCGTCTTTGCTCTTGGAAAAGGCTCCCCTCCCTCGACTACATTCCAACACATCTTTGCTTGGATTTTCATGATCCAGAAAAATTTAAAGTCATCTCCAGACTTGGCTCACCCACTGCTTATTTCAGACGTCAGATGCCTTATACCAGTGATGGCGAACCTATGGCACGCGTACCACTGGTGGCACGCAGAGTCATATCTGAGGACACGTGAGGCATTGCCCTATGTCAGCTCCAGCGCACATGTGTGTGCTGGCCAGCTGATCTTTGGCCTTCTTTTTGGCCATTTTTCGCCATTCCCAGGGTTCAGAAAAGCCTCCTGAAGCCTGGGGACGGTGAAAAACGGCCCAACGGTCCAACCGGAAGTTTGTTTCCAAAGTCCGGAGGCTTCAGTGAGGCCTGTGCGCATGCGCAGGGGAGAGCACAGGGAGATTGTGCGCATGCGGGGGGCAGCACACATGCACAGGGGGGAGGGCATTGCATTATGGGTGTGGGCACATGTGCACACGCTATCTCGCACACGCGCACCCTTTTGGCACCCGAGGAAAAAAAGGTTTGCCATCACTGCCTTATACAATAAATAACTTTATTAGTACCATTGCTGAATATGAAAACTGCACTGTGAGAACTGTCTGTTCTTAGGCTCAAGCTAGTTATTGGTCTGTACAAAGACTTACTCTTTTATTCTATAACCACAAAGTTTATTCAGGAGTTTTCAAAATTCAAAGGCCTAATTTTTCCAATGCTTGTTATTTTACAAAAGGATTGCCGAAGTTAGAGGTGGGCAAACTTCCTTCCAAAGAAAGGAAAGACTTGGAAGGGCCAGGTTTGAGGACAGACCATCCAGGAGAAGGTCTCTCTATGTTGTTGCTAAGAGTTTTATGGCACATAATCAATCAATCAATCAATCAATCCCCAGCCAGCATGACCTCAAAGTGAGAAAATCCCAACTATCTGAAGGCTGATAGATTAGTGAATGATGTCACAGTACTTTCTCCAAAGATTAAGTGTTTTTCTGGTGAGAACAGTCTATCAGGGCAACCTGGTCTACCCAAATATGGGACGGAGCATACTGCTTCCACTTTCGCCTTTCAATCAATCTTTGGATTTCTTTGGAGAAATCAATCGCCTTGATTTCTCCAAAGATGTCCAATGTGGGTTGTATTGGGGCCAAAGGTCTTTAAGGACAACAGTCTCTCATAGCAGCTTGAAACAAAGTAATCTGATGGAGGTATGTCAGTTAAACTAACTTTAGTGTAACTGAAGTTCATAATCTCTAAATTCTGTGCCTGGATTGGGTTAATAGGAATTGCTTTTCTTAGGATGAAAAGTTTAGAAATTTCGTATCAATGCTTATTACAGACTTAACTACTTTTAACCACTCTGGTTAAGCAACCTCTAAGGCTACATTTATAACTTTTGCGTTGCCATATCCCCCCCACCGTTTTTTTAAAAAAGGACATTACTTTATTTTGTTATACACGTTAAGTTATACATGTTAACTTAAAGACCTGCAAGGTGCTTGGCAGAAAATTAGCACTGTAATGTCACAAGTGGGGAATCAGAATGAAATGTTTGGCCTTTTTAAAAAAATAAAAAATAAAAAATTGGACGGTTTGGTATTTTAAAGAAAATGTAAAGTTTAACAGCCCTCCTAGGCCCCGTTAGAGCTACAGATTACACTGGCAGATAGTGCTTTGCTTTGCAATATGTCACCTTCTTACTATCTTTAATTAACCCTTATTTAAAATATATAAAAAGTCAAGTGTAGCAGGAAGGCTGGCAATTGCAATTCCAGAGTCCCAGGATTAAAGGATAGAGGCAGTCCCCTGTGCCTCCTGTATTTTATAAGCAGCTTTTCTGAGTTTAGTGGTGCTTACTGCAGAATAGACATGTATAAAAATGATAATCTTGTCCCCCTTAAAGAGAAACAGCACCATTGTCTGATCAGAAGACTGTTCTGTTTACTCCCACATCTGCATGCGTTCTTCATGCTAATTTATTTTTATATGTTTGAACACTCCACTTCTTTTTCATATATTTACATACTGGAAAGGCAGCTCATCTTAGATGAGAGGTAAAATATTCACCACCTGCCCATCCACCTATCCTCAAATTGTTTTTTTTTTCCAATTTTACAAGCTCTTTCCACCCCCACCCTCATCCCCAAGAGGCTCACAGGTGTCTGCATGAGAAATTGACTATACAAGCATGGGCAAAGTTATTTCCAAAGGTTCAAGAAAACACCTGTCAGACAAAAATAGATGCAAACAACATGTTCAGCTAGAGGTGTGAATTTTAAATAACTTTAAGCATATAACTATTTTAGGAAAACCTGGGTACTGTGGAAGGCAAACTTTTTTCCCCCTCATGTGCCTTGTGTTGTGTAAGTGTATAAATAGCAACAAAACTTGATTTGAAACAGAAATGTTTCCTTTGTCTCCTGGAATCCAAAGGTAAGTGTCCCAGAGGTGGGATTCAGCAGGTTCTGACCAGTTCTGGAGAACTTTGAGTAGTTCGGAGAACCGGTAAATATCATCTCTGACTGGCCCCGCCCCCATCTATTCTCTGCCTCCCAAGTCCCAGCTGATTGGGAGGAAATGGGGATTTTGCAGTAACCTTCCCCTGGAGTGGGGAGGGGATTGAGATTTTACAGTATCCTTCCCCTGCCACGCCCACCAAGCCATGCCCACCGAGCTATGCCACCGAGCCACGCCCACAGAACCGGTAGTAAAAAAAATTGAATCCCACCACTGACTTGTCCTATGGATGAAATGCACAAATCTCAGCTGGTCTCATGTCTTTTAGGGATCTGGGAACACTCTTTGTAAGTTTTCATAAACTCTGGTAGAGCTTTATGGCAAGATGTCATACAGTAAATATCCTCATGAACTTTATCCATCTTTCCCATGCTGAGACCTTGTGTTTAATGGGTACAATTGAAGCGGTTGCATCCAAAACTGGCATTCATAGAGGAGCAGTTGTGTGAGCTCCTTTTGAAAACTCTGAACTGGCATTTGTAGGTACACACACACACACACACAGAGAGAGAGAGAGAGAGAGAGAGAGAGAGAGAGAGAGAGAGAGAGAGAGAGAGAGAGAGAGAGAGAGAGAGAGAGAGAGAGAGAGAGAGCTATGTCTTTCTTTCTGCCAGTTTCTCTCTAATTTTACAATAATTTAACCCAGCAAGAAAGTCCTGCAAAATTGATAATATGGCAAGGTTATTATAATTTTCAGTTTCCAGTTGAAACACTGTTGCGCTGATAGCTTCGGTCCAATGCAAATTCTGGTTGTTGGTATCATTATTACTTTGGGAAGTGAACCTGCTCATATGCATTTCATATTTGAAATATCAAAGAATCAGTTTGCAATACTTAAGAGCCCTAACTTAATTCCCATTTCCTTTTGTTGAAGAATAAGATCATGGATCTGAAAGTTTGGGGAAGGTATAGCAGTTGAGAGAGAGAGATGGATTTTATAACTTGGAATGATTAATTTACAATTGGTTGTGTCAATGACGATCATGATATTTTTAGGACTAGTGGCAACATAGAATGGAAAAGGACTAATTTGTCATGGAGATCTGGATTCAAATATTAGAAAGAATGCCTATTAGAATTGAATACTATGTCCTCCAAATATTGATGAATTACAAATCCCAAGATAACTATGCTAGCTTGGACTACTGGGAGTTATAGTTCAGCAATAACTCTTTTCTATGGTATTGCATTATAAATTATATTATATTGATAACCATCCCTTTAACATTTCAATTAGGATTTGCATAGTGAAATCTGTACTGCAGAGAATGTTTTCTGAAACCAGCTCTTAGCTAAAAGAGCAATCAGCAGATGTTCAGATTATTTTTTTAATATATTATGTAAAACTATTACCCAACAGACTGGATTCAGACAATCCAAACATTATATTTATTTAAAGTATCTATCTATCTATCTATCTATCTATCTATCTATCTATCTATCTATCTATCTATCTATCTATCTATCTATCTATCTATCTATCTATCTATCTATCTATCTATCTATTTATCTATCTATCTATCTATCTATCTATCTATCTATCTATCTATCTATCTATCTATCTATCTATCTATCTATCTATCTATCCCAAAGCAAATTCTTTTGCATAAGCTTTTATCTTATTCTGAGTCATGTGTTTATATATTCTTCATTTTGATCAGTTAATGATGATGCTTTTCTTGTTTTTCTGAAGTAATTAAATATTAATTTATTTTCATGCCTCACACCAGTATGATATAAGGTGATATATCATAGAAGCAAAGAAATGCAATAATATTAAAGTAGAGAGTGCAGACCTGAAGTGCAAAACTCCAGACAAGAATGAGATAGCAACAGAGATACACAAAAGATTCTACTTTTAGTGGTCATTTGAATGTTTCGATTCTCAGATTCAGTAGCTTTTAATGAATGGCTTCAATCACAGCAAAACTGTGCCAGAGGCAAAACTAATATAACTTCTGAAATAAATGGAGCAGTGTGAAGCTTCCTTGATATAAATCAGGACTTTTCAAACTCTTTTGAGAGATCTTTCATCTCAAGTCATGAGTATCACTTCCAGTACAATCTGAGATTCTGCATCGGAAATCCAAAGTCAACCATGAGTGCAATAGAATGATAGCAAGCTGGTTGAACATGACCAACCGCAGATGACTAGACTGTGTGTTCCAGCAGCAAACAGCCTAGGCTCTGTATTCCTAAAAATCTGTAGAAATTTCCTACTCATACTTGTATGTACCCTCTTATCTAATCCCCAAGCTCATCTTGTAGTATCTTCTGATATCGAAAATGGTTAGAAAGATCTAATCTCTGTTATTTGATGTTCGTCCATCGTGTTTGAAGAGGACCTTGACATGTAACAGGTTGTGGGCTGTCCATGATGTGTCCGCAGGTGGCTAGTAAGGCCTATACGGGCACGAAATGTTCTGCCACATGTTGGGCAGACATGTGTGGGCACCATTGTTGCAGCATTTGCAGCTCTGGCTTTGTGGAGTGCTCGCTTCTCTTGTGCTATGGTTGTTCTTCTGTCCTCAGATGTCTGGCAGCCTTGGTGGATCAGCGTGCGCCATGTTGATCGATCTTGTGCCAGGGTTTCCCAGGAAGTGGTGTCAATATCCAGGGACTTGAATGTCTTTGTATCGCTTCCTTTGTCCCCTGTGCGATCACTTTCCTTGAGACAGCTCACCATAGAGGAGCTGTTTGGGGATGTGATGGTCTGGCACCCTTGCAACATGGCCTGCCAGCATGTCTGGGCTTTCATCACCAGGGTGTGAACTGGCAGGCCTGCTCTGGAGAGAACTTCTGTGTCTGGCACCTTGTCCTGCCACCGGATCTCTGTTATTTAAACAGATCATAAAATGCAATTATTAGAGTGGTTAGCTCCTATCCTTACTCTGAACTCTAAAAAGTCATTATATCTATCTTCTTCTTCTTTTTGTGCCATATCCATCATCGGACTTTGGCGATCATGTTGGTGATTATCAACAGCTGCAAGAAAAAGTCTTGTTGAGTTTTGTCCAAACCAGTCCCTTAGATTTTGAAGCCATGATGTTCTTCTTCTGCCTGGACCTCTTTTGCCTTCAATCTTTCCTTGCAGGATTAAGTGAAGTATGCCGTATTTTTCTGGGTGTCGCATCACATGTCCAAAATATTCTAACTTTCGCTTTTTTATGGTTTTGATGATTTCCCTTAGCTTTCCCAGGCGGCTTATTATATCTATCACACTAGTTATTACCTATTTAAAATCTTTTTTCCCCTCTCAAAATATGGCTGGGGACAGCACTGATTGACTAGTAATTGGACTATCACTCTCGCATCTCATTCTTGTCCATTCCTAGAACAGATTTGTAAGCTGCTGATTATTAATTTTCCATTAAGAAAGAAAGGGAACAAAATACATTAAGGCTGTAATCCTTCATCCAATTTCTTAAGACTAAATCAAGATCAGTAAAACTTTTATGTAGAAATGAATGGTTAGACTGAGTCAGTAGATGAGATCTCTGAGCACATTTTCGTAAACTTATGCTGGGTGTTAAAGCAGACTTCTGTAATACCTTGAGGATTTAAAATATTTTTTTTAATAAACTGACTGTACAATTTCTTAGTAACTATGTTGCCTGGATGCAACCTTTGGACATAAAGGGAACTCAAAGAAGAGGGAGGAATGAAGGGAGAGAATCTTAGAGGCTATTTGATTTGATTTTTGACCATGGATTCCATGGGCTCCAGATGTTGAGTATGAAAAATTGGTACTGTCACGCAAGACAGACAGGGAGATAAAAGAGTCAAGCTGGGAACATGCTAGTATTAGATTTAATAAAGCTCAGGGATACAGTTTGGTCTTCATACATCATCGGGCATGTTAATGAAAAGATTGTCAAACATACATTTCTAATAGCTTACAATTACAAACTTCGGCTAAACTTTAGTGGCTGTTTGACTTTGACACTGATTAAGGGAATAAGTAATGGCATCTTAATTTAGAGCTACATGATTAATAACTTCATTAACCTACCCTGTCATTAAAATTAATGAAGATGCATTATCCCTGGCCTTCTTGCACAAATATCCCTTCGTTCTCTTTCATGATGCTACCGGAACCTGTTGTGATCTCTCTAAATGCTGGTTTGCTTACGCAGGCTGACCTTTCTCACTTACAGCTAATATTCATGGCTACAGAGAGATTTAATGCAGCTCAAAAATACACTCAGCTGTTGCTTCCCTTCTTTCTGGAAAACAGGAAATGGGTGTCATTATGTTTCATTATTAATTTAACTGAGTGAAATAGATGGGGCTGACCCTTGCTGAGGGCAGGCATGGGCGAAGCAGAGTTCATTTTATCTTGCATCAATTTGGCATCTTGATTTCAAAAATCTGTTCTTTTCACTGGACTGCAATAACTACATGAATTGACTTTCCATAAGAGATACGGTATCTTTATGCATGCAATATTTTCTACTGATTCAACTTTCCCTAGTATACCGAGTAATAAATATCGTAATTTTCGGACTATAAGACGCACTGGTGTATACGACGCACCAAGATTTCGAAGAGGTAAGTAAGAAAAAAAAGGTTTTGTCCTCCCCGGCCCCCTGGAGCACTCTGCAGGGCTCCCAAACCCTCTGCGCTTACAAAAATGGGCCCGTTTTTCACCTGTTTTTGCAAAAAACGGATCATGCAAAGGGTTTGGGAGCCCTGCAGAGTGCTCCTGGGGGTTGGGGAAGGCAAAAATGCCCCCAATTTTGCCAAAAAATGGCCTGTTTTTCACCCATTTTTTGCAAAAACGGGGGCATTTTTGCCTTCCCCAGGAAGCACTCTGCAGGCCTCCCAAACCCTCTGAACACTGCATTTTTGCAAAAAACAGGCCCATTTTTTCACAAAAATGGGACGTGGGGGCGGGGTTTCGGGAGGCCAAAATGGCTGTATTCGGTGTATAAGACGCATTAACATTTCCATCCTCTTTTAGGGGGGAAAAGGTGCGTCTTATACTCTGAAAAATATGGTATACCCTCTTAATAAATGCGATTGATATATTACCATCTATTCATTTTTGTAGGCTGCTTTAATGATTGTCCCCCCTTTTAAGCAGTGTCCCCTAACCCATGCACATATGTGATATTAATATAGCATATTAATGCCCCAAATTATGTTTTATTCTTAACTACAGGTGAATGCTTTATTAAGTCATTATGTAGAAGAAAGGGTTTTTAAAATTGTTTTGCCAGGTGCACTGAACGTCTTCCATTAGATCCCAATAGATCTGTTTGTTGCAGAGAAGAGCAACACAGATGATGAAGGGTATGGAGGTTAAATCGTATGAACAGTTGAGGGAGCTCGGTAGGGTCTACCCCCCGTGATGGCGAACCTATGTGGCACGCGAAGCCATATCTGAGGGCAAGCGAGGTGTTGCCCTTTGTCAGCTCCAGCATGCATATGTGCACTGGTCAGCTGATTTTCGGCCTTCTGGAGGGTGGGGGAGGCCATTTTTGCCCTCTCCAGGCTTCAGGAAAGTCTCCAGAGCCTGTGGATGGCAGAAAATAGCCCAATGGGCCTACCGGAAGTTCGTTTCCAAACTTCTGGTAGGCCCATTGGGCCATTTTTCACCCTCCCCAGGCTTCAGGAGGCTTTCCTGAAGCCTGGGGAGGGCAAAAAATGGCCCAATGAGCCTGCCAGAAGTCCAGAAGCTTCAGTGAGGCCTGTGTGCATGTGTGTGTGGGGCAGCACAGGGGCGGTTGTGTGCACAGGGGGAGGGCATTGAATTATGGGTGTGGGCACATGTGTGCGCACTATCACGTGCTACGCCCTTTTGGCAGCTGAGCAAAAAAAGGTTCGCCGCCACTGGTCTAGCCTATTAAAGAGAAGCATTGGACAGACATGATAACTTTATTCCAGTACTTGAGGGACTGTCATAGAGAAGAGGGGATTGGCTTATTATCCAAAGCATCAGAGGGCAAGACAAGAAGTAATGGGTGCAAGCTTGTTAAAAAGAAGCAGAAAAAGTAAGGAGAACTTTTCTGACAGTGAGAACAATTGATCAATGTAATTGCTTGCTTCCCTGAGTTACGGCTGTTCCATCACTGGAAATTTTCAAAAATAGAATCATTTGAGTGGGATGGTATAAGATTGGACTAGAAGACTTCCAAGGTCTTCCAGCCCTTTGATTCTGTGTTCTATCAATGTAATTCTGCAATAGGGAAATATCTATTTGTGGTGACATTAAGCAAATGGTGCCCAATTTTCAGAGGCTTTGAGTCTTACACAGAAAAAAGGGGCAGGAAAATATTAACATATGTAAATAGTGAGTGTGGAATGAGGTCAAAATTAAAGTTAATTATTATTAATCATTACTTAAATTATTTAAAGTTACAACAGGTGGTAGCACCTAACTGAGCTTGACTAATTTCAAAAAAGTTAAGCACCGTTTGACCTGGTTTGTGCTTGAATCATCAGGAAATTCCAAGGCTCAGGATTAGAAGTGGGAAAAAGGGCCCATGAGAAGGTGTTAGCAAAGGCCTGCCATGCAATATTCTGAAAAACAACATTGAAATGCCTATTTAGACATAAGAAGTTGAATTCACAGCATGGCATATTTGCTGTTGTTATAATTATTTAACACTTACATTTTAACATGCATATATTGTACACCAGAAGTGGGTTCCTATCGGTGAGGTCCAGTGCACTGTTTCGGTAGGGCCCCCCCAATTGCGCAATTTGCGCACGACGGCTCTGGTGCCATCTTCACCGGTCCGTTGCACAGTGCCATCTTTTTTCTGGATTTTTTGGGCTTTTTTTGCTTCCTACACATGCACGGAAGCAAAATCTTGCGAGGGGACATGTGCGCTTAGCGAGCGTGCGCACGCATGAAACGAGATGATGAGCGCGCAGCGCACCGGTAGGCAGGTAAGAGGAACCTGCCCCTGCTGTACACGTATAATTCAGAGGGGGTATTCAGCAGGTTCTGACCAGTTCTGGAGAACCGAGAGCAGAAATTTGAGTAGTTTGGAGAACCGTTAAATACCACCTCTGACTGGCCCCACCCCATCTATTCTCTGCCTCCTCAGTCCCAGCTGATTGGGAGGAAATGGGGATTTTGCAGTAACCTTCCCCTGAAGTGGGGAGGGAATGGAGATTTTACAGTATCCTTCCCCTGCCATGCCCACCAAGCCATGCCCACCAAGCCATGCCCACCAAGCCATGCCCACCAAGCCATACCACACCACGCCCACCAAGCCACGCCCACTGAACCGATAGTAAAAAAAATTGAACCCCACCACTGGTATAATTCTGTACCGCTTCACATCTCACTTTTCCCTAGCTTGAATAATTTCAAAGACCAAGGTGTTTAAAAAAGTATCTTATATACCTTGTTTCTCACACAGAGTATATTAGCTATCTTCTGCGCATGTACAGCACAAAAAGGCCAAGGTAGGCACAAATTGGAAAGGTTGTTCCTGATATAAGAAAGAATTGGAATCTGGCGGGAAAATCAGACCTGGGATATCATCCTTTGCACCACACTTGGTGTGCTCCAGTTCTAAGCCAATCAGTCCCAACATGGTGTCCTTCATATATGTTTCTATTGCATTTCCAACATAGAGCTAGGATGGCTGGGAGTTTGGCATAGAGCTAGGATGGCTGGGAGTTTGTTAGAATCCTGGTACAATTGGAAGTTGCCAGAATGGATATTTACTGTTTCAAAGAAGCTGCTTTCTGCTCTTGAAAAAGCTTCCCATTTAATGAAGACGAATGACATTTCCAGAAAAATCTGATTTTTCTAAATCAATTATGAGTCTAAGTAGAAATTAATGTTGAGAGTGAAATGAGTTTAGTGGCTCTTGTGTTTGATGGAGGACAGAACTAAGTCAAAGTAAGTGCGGCCGTGTTCATTTCTCCACAGCTTTTGGTATTTTGTACTTGTCAGCCATCTTTATATCAAGCGAAGGCACATAAGCCACATTTCAGCTGCCTGTGTGGCTTTCTAAAAGATGCATATCTGGACACAAGAGAGTGTCTGTTTTAGTCAGTTTTCTCTGTACACTCTTAAAATGGTAGGGTGTTTTCTACAATATGTACGTATCAGTCAACATTGTGCATCTACTTAGGGAAAAATAAAACAAAACAAAGAGGAAGGCTGATTAAGAGGAAGCATCATGTGCTTTAGATGTGATTCAAAGGAAGTGATCATAGCTTTTACAATAGCATAAGGTGACCAGACGTCCCGATTTTGGCGGGACACACCCGCTTTTTAATCATTTGTCCCGCGTCCCGCCCGCCCTCTTAAAAAGTCCCGATTTTTTCAGTTTGCCCGGCAACAAAATTTTTTTTAAAATAAACAGCGGGACGTCTGGTCACCTTGAAGCCGGCGCTGATTGGTCAGAGCAGAGTCTACTCTACTGTTCTGACCAATCAGCGGCGGCTTCACATCAGGCGGGGAGCGTTAAAAGTGCTCCCCGCCCACCACCATTTCGCTGCACGCTGCCACCTTGTTGTAGTTGGAGAGCTGAGCGAGCCGCCCTCTTTGACCGTTCCTGCTCGCTGCTGGCCGAACCCCCCTGCCGCCTGAAGCCTGCTCCCAGCCACCGTTGCTGAGCCGCCATACGGTAGGATTTTTTTAAAAATTGTTTAAGGCAGTAGCCGAGGTTTTGAGGAAGGTCGGCTTCACTTCAAGCAGCCGGGGAGGACGGGCCTGAAAGGGGGGGCAGAGGCGCGTCCACACGGCACCGTCAAAGAGGGCGGCTCGCTTTGCTCTCCGACTACAAGCCGAGTTAGGTGGGGGAAAAGAGATGAGGAAGGCGAACGAGGGAAGAAACGAGGGCGAGCTACGGGGTGGGTGGGTGGGGAGGAAACCTTGCTGCCGCCTTCTGCTTTGCGGCCTCAGGGGTGGCCAAACCGTGGCGCATGCCATGCGCTAAACGTGGCGCATTGGATGATTGCAAGTGGCGCATTGCAATCATCCAAAGGACAGAAGCTTTTCTGCCCGGCGAGCGGGACGGCAGCGCATGCGCAAGGAAAGCCGGAGGACGGCGCTGAGGCAGCGGCAGGTGACAGCGGGCGCCGAGTCATCTCACGGGCAGCTGTCCCTGCCTCCGCCGAGGAGGGGGAAAGGGAAGGAAAGCGCTCCTGCATCCCAACTGCAAGTTATTGTTGCCCATCCTGCCCAAGCGGCCGCGCGACGTGACCCCGGAGCCGGATGGGCACAAGGGCAGGAAGAGAGAAAAAAAGAAAAGGTGACGCCGTTTTAGCGAACGGAAGTGATTTCGACCGCGGCGCAGAGGCGGCCAGCGAGTGGGGCATCACCTTTTCTTTCTTTTTCTCTTCCTGCCCTTGAAGAGAAAAAGAAAGAAAAGGTGATGCCCCGCTCGCTGGGCGCCTCTGCGCCGCGGTCGAAATCACTTCCGTTCGCTAAAACAGCGTCACCTTTTCTTTTTCTCTCTCTTCCTGCCCTTGTGCCCATCCGGCTCCGGGGTCACGTCGCGTGGCCGCTTGGGCAGGACGGGCAACGATAACTTGCAGTTGGGATGCAGGAGCGCTTTCCTTCCCTTTCCCCCTCCTCCTCGGCGGAGGCAGGGTCAGCGCGGCTGCCCGTGAGAGCCTCGTGTGCTCGACGCCGTCCTCTGGCATTCCTTCCGCGCGCGCTGCCGTTCCATCCGAGAGCCGCCAAGTGGAGTGCGCTTGATGGGCTAAATCACCGCCTTTCTCCTCCTCCTCCCCCCTGGCTGGGCTGACGGCTTCCCGTCTTCCAGGAGCCTCGGTAGGTTGGTTGCTGCTGGATCTTCTTCAGCCAGCTCCTCTCCACAGCCAGGAAGGAAGGAAGGAAGGAAGGAAGAAGAAGAAGAAAGAAGAAGGAGGAGAGAGAGAGAGAGAGAGAGAGAGAGAGAGAGAGAGAGAGAGAGAGAGAGAGAGAGAGAGAGAGAGAGAGAGAGAGAGAGAGAGGTTAGGAAGGCAGGAAGACAGAAAGAAAAAGATGTTAGGAAAGAAGAAAGAGGAAGGAAGGAAGAAGAAAGAGACAGAAAGAAAGAAAGAAAAGTTAGGAAGGAAGGAAGGAAGACAGAAAGAAAGAAAGAAATGTAATGCTGATTAATGATTAATGACAATGACTCTACTGGACTGAACAGTGAAAATAGAGATAAAGATAACAGTGATAATGATAACAGAGATAAAGATATCAAGAATAATTATGTTCAGATTGATGATAAGGATTTTGAGATATATAAAATGGAAAAAGGAATGAAGAAAATTAAATATATACAGAAAGTAAAATTAAGAGAGAGGAAAAGAGCGTGGGGAAAGAGAACTTATTGGTACAAAATTAAAAGAAAGATGAAAAAAAATTAAGCAGATGGGGTGGAGGAAATATATATATATAAACAAAGTAGTTGAGAAACTAAAAGGAATGGATGATGATATTGGAATATTATAGAAATGTTTTTTTAATTTAAAATTATCTTATTAAGATAAAAAAATTTCTGTTTAATATACAGATTAATATTGTTTAACAAATTAAAAGATTTGATATTTTAGATATAACAAAATTAATTAAGATGAGAAGTATGAATGATAAATATAAGTATTAGAGCTCAAAAGATGTATTATGATTGTGTATTTTTTTTCATTTATTTCAATTTATTTTTTCACATATGAAATTTGTTCAAATGAAAAAATCTTAAAGGGGAAAAATGTATTATTTTAAGAGTTGAATATGTAATTGAATAAATTTAGAAAGAATTTTGATGATTAGTAAATGAAACGATATATTATGATTGTGTATAATTAATATAACGTTAGAAATTCAAAGATTTTTTTTTCTTCTCTTTCGTTCTTTTTATAAAGATTAATAATGTTTAATCTTTTGGAATAATGTGGATAAAACAATGACAATAAGAGAAATATGGAATAAATATGATCACTAGAATTTAAGGGAAATTACTTAAATATTAAATAATGAACAGGAAATATGAATGTTAATTACTTTAAAATTTATTAAACTGAGAGTTGATAAGTTAATTGATTTGGATTTTTTCCTTTTTATATTTTATTTTTTCTTTACTACTTGTTGAATATTTATAGAGTGGATAAAATTAGACAGAATTTTGATGATTAATATGAGAAATTAAAAGAATAATTGGGCATTTAGTTTTTTGATAGAACAAAGGATAAAAAACAGAAGTGATGAATAAAGAGATTAAAGAATTAAAGGAAGCAATTTGGCTTAAAATTAAAAAACAGGATACAGTAACTATCTTGGAAAGTTAAGCGAATAGCGATCTATTTGGATGAAAATTTGGAATTAACTGGTGCATATCCCAGATGACAAAACTAGAAATTAGATTTTTTTTCTTTTTTTCTTTTTTCTTTTTTTGGGGAGGTAAGATGGAAATAGCAGCATGTACCTAGAAGAGAGTATAACATAAAAAATAATAATATAACTATAATGATGGTTTTTTTTTAAAAAAGAGATATGATTAGTTTAAAATTGGGATTAGCATCAGTCTGCCAAATATAAAATGAGTTTAGTATAAAAGCACTCCAGGAAAGGCAAAGAAAATGAAAGAGGAAGTAGAAGGGGAGGAAGAGAAGGTGTAGAGAGGGTTGAGGAGGAGGGAAGGAGTTAGAAAGTAGGAGGAGAAGACCCCCCCTCAGGAACCCACCCCTCAGGAACCCACCTGACCGACACCCCCCCCTCCCGGTCAATGGTGTCCCTCTTTAGCAATTTTAAAATCTGGTCACCTTACAATAGCAATATGAAATATCTCAAGGGGAAAGGGTCGGCTGATACAATTCTACAAAGCTACTAAGGCTCTATGCCACTGTGCTATGTGTAAACTCCTTGTGAGCTACCATTCCTCTGTTTAGTGGTGTTTGGATTTGCCCTATAAAGCCCCACTTTAAAATATGCATAACATCTAATAGGAAAATTGTAACATTTGGACCTGTGGATTCTGCTTTATCAAACACCATGTGAAGAGTGTGTGTGTGTCATCTGATATCAGCTTTGTACAATTTAAAGAAAACTTTTTCCCCCTTCAATTTAGGAAGAAGGCCTGACTGCAGGCTAAATTTAGGTTAGTCTAGTTATATAGCATGAAGATTCGCCTCTGCCTTTGTTTACTCTGAAATAAGTGAGTTCTGTTCTCTACTGGACCAGGGTAACTGCTGGCAAGAAGAAATTTTTCTCTCTTCAACAGTTTCCCTGCCTG
The DNA here is from genome assembly GCA_023053685.1 of Diadophis punctatus similis. Lineage (NCBI taxonomy): Eukaryota > Metazoa > Chordata > Lepidosauria > Squamata > Dipsadidae > Diadophis > Diadophis punctatus. Next base: position 72,412,347 of record JALIGW010000002.1, on the reverse strand, counting down.
GTCAACATTGCATGAGAGCAATTTATAATAATAATGAAAAAAATCTGTGCTTTGACATGATCCCACAGATTGAGCATGATGATCTGGAAACTAACAAACGCATGGTTAAACTACATCTAAATTATACGAGGATCTGCTCCAGCTACTAATTTTATTAACTTAACTAGCGTACCCGGCAACGCGTTGCTGTGGTTCAATCTGCTTAAATGGAAAAGAAAGAAAAGAGAAAGCGCACATTTCTAATATGTTTAATGTCACAATGCTTGTGGGTATACAATATTTTTTGTTGTTCCATTGTCTGTGCAGATATAGATATTGTCTGGTTTGCCGACTCTAGAACACACAACATATAATTGTCCATGTGAGATGCAATCTGTGTCTAGATCTAAACCACACAATTCTAAAGATTGGCCTTGAGATTTGTTGATGGTGATTGCGAATGCCAATCTAATTGGAAATCAGCAGGCATGTCATGGTGGGTGGTATTATTCAGGCAACCTTATGCTCATTAACATCTCAGAATTATGGTTAACATTGATGTCAATTTTCCCCCCTTTATTTTTGGAGGTTTAAATTGTGTTTAAACCTCTGCTATCTTATCCTTTTATTTCTCTGAGGTACTTGCCAGAGTCCCGCGATGGGGGGGTGGTGCTTCCTCTCAGCAGGCATGTCATGGTTTCCCCATAAAAGCCTCTGCTATTCTATTCCCTTATTTCCCTCAGCTTGGCTCAGAAACGTTGGAAGGGAATAGTCAATTAGTACAGCGTGTGTCCAGCAGAGGGCGCTGGTTTTCAACAAAATCATGTTTTTACCTGTTTTTCAAGAAAATCATGTTTTTACCTGTCACAGGTGTGACATCTATATAATATAGGCAGGGGTGAAATCCTCCCAGTTCGCTCTTACCTGTCAGTCGCTGCACAGCCGAAGAAGCTGGTGACGTTCGCGGCGCGGGGCTTCCCCCGCCCGCCTGGACGCCGCCATTCGCGTTCTTTTGCCCTCTGCGCATGCCGAATGCTTTGCGCATGTGCAGAGGGCAAAAGAACGCGAATGGCAGCATCCAGGCGGGTGGGGGAAGTGGGCGGGGGAAGCCCCGTGCCACGAACGCCACCAGCTTCTTCGGCTCTGCGGCGACCAACAGGTAAGAGCGAACCAGGAGGATTTCACCCCTGAATATAGGCATATAAAAACACTCTCGTATTCGAATGCAATGTTGTGTCAAAATTTCAAAGCAATCGGTGAAGTACTTTCGGAGATCTTAGATCATTCCCAAATGAACAGTTACATTTTTATTTATATAGTTTGTAAGCACACAATGGTCCAAACCAGACTGATTTGATTGTATGGAGAGAGGAACTCTCTATTCTTTTTGCCCAGCCCTCTCATGAATATCTCTATCTCTGTCCTACCCTATCTTTACCAATAGAAGAACATATTTGTAGCTCAGGGTTGAACTGTGGAGTCTTTAGTGCTCTCTGACCTTAGTTGTTTTCTTGCAAAAGTTTCATTGCCCATCTAGATAACATCATCAGTGGTTGATGGGAGAGGGGTTTGCTCTCTTTATATACACGTGGGTTGCCATATCAGTGTTGGTAGGAGTGTTTTTGATGGTTCCTTGATTAGGCTGTTGTTTACTATTTGATTGTTTGCCTGAATTGGCTGTTCCTTGACTGGGGTATTGTTTGTTGCTTGATTGTTGGTCTACTATATTCTATCCTTATTCCCCCACCCCACAATCCTGGGAAACTACCTGAGATTTCTTGGTAGTTCCTTATCCAAATACTGACCGGTTCTATGCCTATTTAGCATTTTTGAGATTAGCCATGGCTGGCTTGGAGTTGTGTATGTTGTAGCCAGGAATTCCGTTTTTGCAATGGAATGCTTTTTCTACAGCCCATTTGCATTGCTTCAGATCAGATATGAAGCATTTTCTAATTCTTTGGAGCTATTTTGGGGGGGCAGCAGGGGGAAAATTGAAGGAAATATCTATTTTTCTAGTGCGAGGAAGTTATTGAATCAATAAATAATACATTTGAACTGTACATTTTTAATATGAAAGGACTGATTCTGAGCCACTTCCTTGAAAAAAAAGATTTTTAAAACAATAGCCATGGTCAAATGGCAAAGATGTTTGGCTTATACCTTGTGAAGACAGCACATTCTGAGGACTTGGAACTTGTGAAATAATTGATGGTGGCCTTTGGGCTTGTCAGGGGGAAAAACAAGAATGCCTGTGTTAAGTTCTCATACTGAAGAGGCAGGAGACGAAAGTGACTTCAGCTCTTTATTAGGTCATGATGGTAAAGACTTGCTAACCCCAGTTTGGCTGGGGTTTAAATAGGATAGCCCTGGCTTGAAGCAGGACCAATCAGGAACATCCTGTTTGTGACCAATCAGGGACATCCTGTTTGTGACCCTTAGCTGGACCAGATTGGAAACTACCCAGCTAATATGTAGATCTGGGGACATAACAGCCTGGTTGGTCTTTCAGCTTTGAAAACGGAAATGTTGCATCTCGTAAGAATGGAGAGCTGACAAGACATTGTACTACTAGAAAAGAAAGAAAGCTGTCCTCTCCCATCAGAATTCAAAGGAACTCAGAAAGCAAAAAAGTAGAAAAGTGATGGAGTGACTTGGAATGATAACTGCTGGAAAGTATCCATGCTTCTCTCTCTCAAAATCAAGAGAGGTAGATTCACAATACAAATGCCACATTATCTGGTAAGGCTAATGCTAATGCCAATGAAAAATATAGTAAGAAATGTACATAGTAGTGATTCCTGAAGTATTACTCACCTTTTACCCAAAGAAGCCCTTTAGAAAGAAAAAGAAAAAGAGGGACTTCAAAAATATATATATGCAATGCTAGAAGTACTTGCTGGAAGTGGACTTGAGCATCAAACTTAGTTGTACTTTTTTGGTTACTTGGCCCAACCACCTATACCTTTGACTGTATCTGAGTTTGCATTAATTTCCTCTTTTGCTTTCATAATACATGACACATATTCCCTACCTAGAATAAGATAATGAGAGCAGAGGAGCAAATTAGATAGTGGGGCTAAATAGGAGGATCAAGGCCAAGGGTGTCAAACTCAGGGCGTTACGTTGCCATCACGTGATGTTTTGCCATGTTTTTCCCATTCGCAGAGCTGGGGTGGGCGTGGTCTGTGTGTGATGCATCCGGCCCGTGGGCTGCCAGTTTGACACCCCTGATCTAGGCCTTCCCCTAGAAAGAAGTGGAATTGATGGCAATTTATCTGCGTAGCTGCTAGCCTTCAAAGCAGACAAAAATTGGAGATGCAATGGAAAGGCTCAACTTTCTCATATATGTAGTGAACTGAACAAGAAAGGCCAATACCCTTGGGACTCAGATGATGGGGAAAATAACATGTGTCACACCTGCCACAGCTTAAACCTCTAAATAGAAATGACCCTTGGCTCCATTTGTTGAGAAGGGTATAATTTATTAGAGTTCAAGTGTGTTGCAGTAGTGCAAAGCCAGAACTGAAAATCGCACACCAAAATCCCTAAATTCTACTCTTCCCTCCCTTAACTGTCTCTCATTGCTCCTCCCAGTGTAACCAATCCAATTCAGGCAAGATGTTTCCCTAATGGTCAGTTCAAATGTGGTTGGTATGTGGCCCCCTCTTTCTTCTAGCTGGATGAGCTTGAGGCAGCATCTTGAGGAGATACAGCACTTACTTTCAGTTCTTGAAGTATTTCCCCCTTTCATCCCCCCTCCCCACAGTTCAGGGCAGTCTGTCACTGCCATGAAGCACAAGCAAGCATAAGGTGGCAGCTGGCAACATGTTTTTCTCTTCTTAGCCTGAAGCAGAGTAGTCCATGACTGCTGGTCACTACTTTTTAATCTAAGAGCAGTTGCTACCGTAGTAGCCATGTCGTTTCTTCTGTACTTTCATTCCTTGAGCTGAGTGTCTCATGGCAGGACCCTGTGCTGTTTTTAGATGGAAAAATTCTAGTGCTATTGAGAGGTTTTGGACCATGACATCCACAAAACATTAGCGACTGGTTATGATGATGCTGAATTTTTTAAAAAAAATCAAGATCCCTGTCCCCATCTTTCTTCATCACACAGATAGAGAAAACTAAGCTTGCATAGGGCTTTTTAGAGCATGATTTCCAATTCAGCCATCATGTTTCTTCATAAGAATAATCTCTTTAGGCTAATGCTAGATTAAGGCTACATCTTGACATCTTAAAAATGTATGTGATTTAATCTTTGTGGTACCAAACCTGTTCAGCTTGATTCCCCCCCCCCCACAAAGACATGGCTTTGCCAGTATTCCAGAATCAGAGGGAGGACTAATTGAAATTTGCATTGATAATACATGCAGGACACAACATACACACACACACAAATGTAAGCACTCACACTCATCCACATTTTCAAAATTCACTTCAAGTCAGGCTTTAGTACCTACACAAGGAAAATGACAATTTTATTCCAGAATAGTAAACAGAACAAGAATTACATGATAGGGCGGGAAACTGATTTTGTAATGACACACTCTTTTGCTGCATGTTATACTTTGAGATAGGCCAGATTTCATACATAAAAAGAAAAGGAAAGAAATGAGCTTCCTGCTGTTTCCTGCTAGCTACACAGTGCTACCTTCTGGCATCTTTGTCGTTTATGAAGACAACTGAGGCATTCATTAGAAAGCCATGATTAGTCTAATGATTCCTAGCCAGAGTGGATGCTACGGTAATTACGAGCTTCCCACTTTCATCACAAAAATCTTAGCCTAACACCTTTCCTTCAATTAAACGGTTACACTACTTGCTGTTATGGCCTTTAAAAATAAGGAATGAAGATAAGGGAGAACTGAAGTTTTACCTTGTGTACAGGTACCACTGACTTCTGAGCAAGGGCATTTTTCAAAGGCTGTAGGTGTTGTAGGTGTTACAGGTGTTATCAGTAGGGCTTAGACAAAGAAAGTAGCGACTGGAAGCAATACAGCACATTTCTGTGCCGTATTAGTGTACATAGAAAGGCTGAACATATTGGTATTCTAATACAGTGTTTCTCAAACTTGGCAACTTTAAGATATGTGAATTTCAACTCCCAGAATTCCCCATCGAGGGGGAATTAAATCCTAGCAGATTCAGCTTATTTTTAGGCTTCTCCTGATATACTTTCATGCTTTTTGCTTCTTTCATAAGCCACCTTTCTATCTATTTGTATGTGCTATTTTATAATAATATGGTATTATTATTAAAATATTATTTTATTATTAGTATTAGTATTAGTATTATTAAAATAAACATTATTTTAATAATTTTTGAAAACCAATGATTTGCATGTTCAATATATATTATTAGATATTTAATACTGGTATTTTTAAAATGTACTCTGGGTTCTTTCTATTTTTTCCTTTGTTTTTCTGTTCTATTTAAATTTTCTTTTGCAGTTCTTAAATGTTTTTAGCATTTTATTGTTTGTTTCACTATTACTTTTGCATTTCTGTATTCTGTTGTTTGTAATCTTGCTGTAAAATATAGTAAAAGGGTGGAAAGGAAAACCACATTTGTATGTCTTAATATTTTTTCATTTTTCCATCTTTGGTAAACATCTTACCAAGATATAAACTCTAGTGTTTTCTTTGTTTTGTTATCTGTTTCATTTTGTTTTCATGTCACATAGAATTTGGATACATTATCATTTTTTATCCATGCTCCTTGTTGTGCATCATAGAAGCTATTATTTGTTGGAAATCATTTTACTGATCAAGAAACATGGCAACATCTTCATGAAGAAGCACACATCTGTTCATGTCTTTATAAAGTACAGTTGTGTCTCAGCCGTTAGCTCCGTGATGGTGAACCTATGGCACGGGTGCCACAGGTGGCACGTGGAGCCCTCTCTGCGGGCACGCAAGCCGTCCCCCAGCTCAACTCCACCAAGCATGTGCGCGCCTCCTGCTGGCCAGCTGATTTTCGGGTCTGCCCTGCTTGCAGGAGATGCGCATGCATGTGGAGGGGGGCGTGGGGTGTTACCTTTCTCCTCACTTTCTGCCGCCCGTGCCTTCCTAGATCTCCGGAGATTCCCCCACAGCACCGTTTGGGGATGGGAGGCTTTCCCCCCTCCCAGCGTTGTTTTGGGATGTGAGGCGAAAACAGGGGGTCATGCATGCATGGGGGGTTGCGCACACATGTGCAGGGGGTGGGGCACATGGGAGGGGCATTGCATTATGGGTATGGGCATGCACGCACGTGCGACAGCGCACGCAAACGTGCTTTCGGCACACGAGGGAAAAAAGGTTAGCCATCACTGCCTTAGCTGAAGGTCTTATCCTTCCTAATCATTCCATCTTGAGCTGCAGGATGGATTTCACATCTCCTGGTTTCCACTGAGGTACCTACAACTGCTTTGCAAAGCACCATTACAGCATTACGCTGCACACTTTTCTGTAACAGTGCTCGGCCTGTTATAAAACACATGATCAGTGATCTTTCAAAAGGTTGATAGACCTAGCTTTTAAAAAAACATCTTGCCAGATGATTGAATCCATGCCTATGTTCTTTATCAAAAAAGTAGGTTTCTTTTTGGTTTTTGTTATTTTGCTGCTTTTGCTGACAAGGCATGTTGTGTGACGCACTTCCTTTTTATCTCCTTGATGGGGATGAGGCAAAGGGCAATGCCATTTGTCTACCCCAAGTCTAATGAAAAATTAGTGGCTGGTGGCTGGGAAGAAATGGGAGGAAAATCTTTCAATGTTCTATGTGAACTCTCTTTTATTTTACCCCACTTCCTTTCTCTGGATCAGTGACCTCTGGACAGTGGCTCTTTCATGCACAGATCTACTCTATGCATGGCTCTTTCATGCACAGATCTACTATGGCAGGTTCTCTCTTTATATTCATGCACAGATCTACTATGGCAGGTTCTCTCTTTATATTCATCATCTTCACTCCGTAAAACCAGACTGCCTTCATTTAGATCGATTACATCTTTCCCCTTCCTCTTTATTTTTTTCCAAAAACACATGTGTTTTTCCTTCTTTTATTTCCTTCATTACTTCATGCCGCTTACCTTTTACTCTTTTGGCATCCCAACTTGCAAATTTTTCATGTGCTGCAGTTGTCATCAGATGAGCTTTTCAGATAGTGATCTCTACTGCCCATCATGGCTTTGGTCACTCAAGATTTAACACAACACTTGCAAGACTATTGTTGTCTGCACTCCATCATCTAATAATTATATCAAGTGTACTGAGACACATGCAGTATAACACATAATATCATATAATAAAATACAACATAGCAGTAACAGTATAACAGAGTTGGAAGGGACTTGGAAGTCTTCTAGTCCAACCCCATGCTCAAGCAGAAGACACTATATCAGAAATGGCGAACCTATGGCACGTGTGCCACAGGTGGCACATGGAGCCATAACTGCCGGCACGCAAGGGAAGCCTCTGGAACCTGGGGATAGTGAAAAACAGGCCTGCCGGGGCCACTGGAAGTCAGGAAACAGGCCATTTCCAGCCTCTGGAGGGCCTCCGGGGGGCGGGGGAGGCCGTTTTCGTCCTCCCCAGGCTCCAAGAAAGCCTCTGGAGCCTGGGGAGGGTGAAAAACAGGCCTACCAGGCCCACCCAAAGTCAGGAAATGGGGGAGCGGGGGGGGATCGTGCACGCATATATGGTGGGCGTGGCAGCATGGGGGGTCATGGGTGCATGCGCAGGGGGGCGGGGGCATTGAATTATGGGTGTGGGCACTTGTGTGTGCGCAATAGCGCGTGCGCATGTGCTTTTGGCACCCGAGGAAAAAAAGGTTCGCCATCACTGCGCTATACCATTCTGGACAAATGGATATCTAATCTCTTCTTAAAAACTTGCAGTGATGGAGCACCCACAATAATAGAATAACAGAGTTGGAAGGGACCTTGGAGATCTTCTAGTCCAACCCTCTGCTCAAGCAGGAAACCCTATATCATTTCAGATAAATGGTTGTCCAATCTCTTCTTAAAACCCTCCATTGTTGGAGCACCTACAACTTCTGGAGGCAAGTCTGATTAATTGTTCTGTCAGGAAATTTCTCCTTAATTCTAGATTGGTTCTCTCCTCGATTAGTTTCCATCCAATGCTTCACCCTTAACCGTTCTTTTCAATAAACTAGACAAAGCCAATTCCTGCAACCATTCTTCATATGTTTTAGCCTTCAGTTCCCTAATCATCTTTGTTGCTCTTCTCTTTCTCGAATCTCAACATCTTTTTTATATTGTGGTGATCAAAGCTGGATACAATATTCCAAGAGTGGTCTTACAACTTCCACTGATTGCCGTATTTTTCGGAGTATAAGACGCACCGGAGAATAAGACGCACCTTAGTTTTTGGGGAGGAAAATAGGGGAAAACAATCTGCCTACCAGGTATTCATCTGGCTAGCATCCTTAGTCTGTTCAGCTTTGGCACATTATTTTATCCCCTGGTTAGGACTTAAAAAAACCTTCTTCTGAGAGAGTAACAATGAAAGAGCCTGCAAGCCGGTAAGAGCTGGGAAGATAGATAGCACCTGGTTAGGGCTAGAAAAAAAACTTATTCGGAGCAAGTAGAGCAATGAAAAAAAATTCTGCAAAGACTTAGGGCTGGAAAAACATTCTTCGGAGAGAGTAACAATGAAAAAGCCTTCAAGGTAAGAGCTGGGAAAATCTGTTAGCACCTAGTTAGGGCTGGAAAAAAAGCTTTGAAAAAGCTACATTCAGAGTATAAGACGCACCCAAATTTTCAGCCACTTTTAGGGAGGAAAAAGGTGCGTCTTATACTCCAAAAAATACGGTAATTCTTCTCACGGACAGGAATTTTTTTCCTTAATTCTAGGTTGGATCTCTTTTTGATAAGCTTCTACCCATAGCTTCTTGTCCTGTCCTCAGGAGCTTTGAAGAATAGGTCGACCCTCTCCTCTCTGTGGCAGCCCCTCATATATTAGAAGACTGATATCATGTTATCCCTAGTCCTCTTTGTTAGACTAAACCTATCTAATTCCTAGAACCATTCATTGTATGTTATACAGCTTTTTAGTTATCAAGTAGAATTGAATTCTCAAGCTTTTCACCAGGAGAGGTCTCCATAACCTCAACATTAGAAAATATTTGTATATAAAATGTGCCCCTGCCCTTTTAAAGAAATACTATTTGAGGCAGCATTGTACAGACTATCCAAGGCATTGATTCATTTCCTTGGTGTGTTCTTTTTTGTTAAAAATTGGCACGCTCATTATTCAGTACCTGAAACAGAGCTTATAAATGGGTCTTAAATAATGCTGTCAGTCCAACAATATTTTCCTTATTGGCTTGCTCTTCTCCAGACTGTTAGCTGTCTTTTTCCTTCCTGACTGTAATAGTTTTAAAAGATGCATTGGGCTGTCATTTCAAAAGCTGAAGAATTCAAAGCACACATAAGCAGATTAAAAATGAATGAATATATCCACATCTAAATCCAAATGCCTATTAGGAATCTCACAAATTGCAGGGATCTAGTTTAATGTTCACTGTGCATAATGCTAGAAAATCAGTGCAATTTTGGAAAATAAAATTCCACTCTCTACTAAAAACATCACATTACAATCTATTAAGTTCCCTCTGGCTATCATCTATTAATATCCTGCTTGGGGCTTTATTTGGACAGTGTGTCCCTTCCAATGACATTCGCATCCATCCATTTCCATGTTCCCTGGGTAACCAATCCCAATTCCCATATGCCCCCTGCATTTTTGTGGCATTCTACTTCCTAAATAAAACTTTAAAGATCATGCTATTTAGGGCAGAGTCAAATTAGATGCTAAGCTTGCCATTATTTTTGTGAAGTATGTGCAGAAAAGTTTCCTTCCTGCATTGAACTTCTTAAGCTGAGCTGGAAACGAAGTTCCAGTGAATGAATGGGACTTACTTTTGCATAACAGACATGCATAGGACTGCAATTTGCATTGCTAGATACAAGCAATTGTCTCTACTTAGGAGGGTCCATTGCATTTTTTTCTAACCCCATTCTGTTGAACTCCTGCATTGTGGATTTTTAAAATATTTGTTGTTGTTAGTTGCAAAGTTGTGTCTGACCCATTGCGACCCCATGGACAGCGTTCCTCCAGGCCTTCCTGTTCTCTACCATCCTCTGGAGTCCATTTAAGCTCATGCCTACTGCTTCAGTGACTCTATCCACCTACCTCATTCTCTGTCGTCCCTTTCTTCTTTTGCCCTCAATCTTTCCCAGCATTAGGTTCTTCTCCAGTGAGTCCTTCCTTCTCATTAGGTGGCCAAAGTATTTGAGTTTCATCTTCAGGAACTGGGCTTCTAAAGAGCAGTCAGGGTTGATCTCCTCTAGGACTGACCCGTTTGTTCGCCTTGCAGTCCAAGGGACTCGCAAGATTCTTCTCCAGCACCATAGTTCAAAGGCCTCAATTCTTTGGTGCTCAGCCTTTCTTATAGTCCAACTCTCACAGCCATACATTGCAACTGGGAAAACCATAGCCTTGGCTATATGCACTTTTGCTGGCAGGGTGATGTCTCTGCTTTTTAGTATGCTGTCTAGATTTGTCATAGCTTTCCTCCCCAGGAGCAAGCGTCTTTTAATTTCTTGGCTGCAGTCCCCATCTGTGGTGATCTTGGAGCCCAGGAAAATAAAATCTGTCACTACCTCCATTTCCCCCCCATCTATTTGTCAGGAATTGAGAGGGCCGGATGCCATGATCTTAGTTTTCTTAATGTTGAGTTTCAAGCCAACTTTTGCACTCTCTTCCTTCACCCGCATCAAGAGGCTCTTTAGTTCCTCTTCACTTTCTGCCATTAGAGTGGTATCATCTGCATATCTGAGGTTGTTGATATTTCTCCCAGCAATCTTAAGTCCAACTTTTGATTCATCTAGCCCCTCCTTTCTCATGATGTGCTCTGCATATAAGTTAAATAGGCAGGGCAAAAGTTTACAGCCTTGCTGGACTCCTTTCCCAATTTTGAACCAATTAGTGGTTCCGTGTCCAGTTCTCACTGTTGCTTCTTGACCCGCATATAGGTTTCTCAAGAGACAAATATACAAAATATACAAACTATATACAAAATGTATATACAAAATATACAAATACTGTATATTTTAAAATATACAAACAGGCTAATAGCATCTTCAACATCATGCTTGTAAATACTGCTGTTTACTTAGCATTTATATTGCATGCCGAAACACAGAGAAGAAGCAAAATGCACATGCCTTAATGGGTCACTTGAGAAAGTGAAAATAATGTTAAGTGCCTGTTACCCAATTGGATCAATCCGTTTCATTTGTAGAAGCCTCTTGGCAGTACAAATCAATGCAGCTTTATTTTATCTTCTCATTCATGGGAATATTAAATTCATCAAACAATTCTGGAACATTTCATCACAGATATCAACAAATGAAGTCACTTTTGGTAATTTTATAGAATAAAATATCATAGCACCATGGGACATGTTAATGAATTGGCTGTCAGGTAGAATCAAATCCTCACTCATGCTTTTTTTAGTGGGGACAACTGGAAGGGAGAAGTGATGAACAGAATCAATGTAGTTCAGGAACAATAGATTAGCCATGAAGGCTACTGAATGCATAAGGAGTGATTACCTTCAATGATCTAATTTAACAGCAAAGTTAAATTAAAGGTAGAGTTTGTCTTGGTCAATTGTTTGAATGTCCTCCTTCCATAACCTTTGACCCCAAAAACCCTCCATAACCTTTGACCCCAAAAATGTTATGCATATCCAATCTTCCCTTGGAGGAAATGCATTCACTGTGCTCCCAGCAATGTCTCCCGAGAATGAATTCTCATTGGAAGAAGAGAAGGTATGAGGAAAGAATCAAAAGAGAACTTCAGGTTCACAGTTTCTAGATCAGGATGAATCTGGTCAAACAGATGAATTGGTTCATCCCCCTCTTCTGCTGCCTTCAAGGGAACCAGGTACTTGCAAGCATGGGTTATGTGAGTTTAGTACTTGTAACAGTACACTTCATCACATAGTCTGGATTGAGACAGTGGTAGTGTCTGTTGAAAGATGGATAGTTGTTTTCAATCTAGAGAAAGAGTGGCTATTGATCCTAAAATGGATCAGGCAATGATTACCCTGCTGAAAGCTCAGTTCAGTGAGTGCTCTGAAGTGTTCAAAGGTATGATCTGAAGCAGTGGTGGGTTCCTACTGCTGCTGTCCGGTGCGTAGCTCCGGTAGGGAGCGGCCGATTGCGCAATTTGCACGTGACCGCTCTGGTGCCGTCTTTGCCAGTCCGTCGTGCGCATCGCCATCTTTTAAAAATAATTTTTGGGCTTTTTTTGCTTCTGCTCATGTGTGAAAGCAAAATCTCGCCAAAATCTCGCGAGGGGACACACGCACGCATGTCCCCTCACAAGATTTCGGCGAGATTTTGCTTCCATGCATGCGCAGAAACAAAATCGTGCAAGGGGGCATGCATGCATGAAACATGGAGATGCGCGCGCAGCGCAATGGTATCGGTAAGTGAGCAACCCGCCCCTGATCTGAAGGAAGAGTGCTGAAAAGGAAGGGGACTGAGGCAGGACCTAATCTATACATTGCTGAGGACCTTCAGTGGTGTTGAACATGATGGAAAGAAATCAAGGTTTTGCTTGCTAGGAAATCACTAGATAGAGAAAAGTTTATACCATAATCCACACACACAGGTGTAGTTGACTACAGCTAAAGATTAACATTCAGAAACAAAATTATTTCCTTGGTATTTTTGAAACATTCTGAAGAGAATGGAGAAAATCTTCATAGTGGTATGCAGAGCAACTACATTCCTATAAACTGAATTCACAAAGTTTAAATTGAGGTGGGGAGAAATACCTGTGTTGGAAGAAAAATCCGGTCTGGTTCCAATCCGGGAGAAAGATGCTGGAAATAAAATGGAGGCTGGATGCAAGAAAGAAGATCTTTGTTTATTTGGATGCCAGAAACTTCACTGATAGCATCATGTTTCTGGGGTCGCTGACAAAATGGGGTTGGGATAGGTGGGCTTTTATACATTCTTTGGGGCTTTGTTTTTGAGATGCCTGTTCCTGTGTAAGAATGTAGCCTTTAATATTTTAATGGCTGTTGCCAGATTCCTATAGGGTAATGTAGGGGGTCATGGCTGGTTCTATAGGCAAAAGGGGAAATGCAAATCCTAAATATTTGTCTGAGCTAATCTTGTCAGCTACGGCTTGCCTAATTGTGTTGCTTATTTGGAGTCTCTTTGCTTATAAATAGATTGGCCCAGTCTTTCTGAATGGATACAAAATCTCAATTCCAAAAGACCAGCCTCTTCAAACTTCTGCTTGAGGCTGTTGTCCTAGAGAAGGAAGACTGGGGCTGCTTTCTGCTTTTGTTAATATTTTTTCCCTCCATTTCTCCTTTGGGGGAAATAGGCTAGAATGATTACTCTTCTCTGCTTACTGCCTCACTAATATCATGCCTCTTACCAAAATCATAGCATGGAAAAATCACTGATGAGCCCACCTTAGTCAAGCAGACTGGTGGTAGTGACTTGTCAGCTCTCCCAGGCAAACCAGACAGGGAACATGATGAGATGAACTAATTGTACTATATTATAAGGCTACCTTAACACAATCTTGCAAGTCTGAAGGTACACCACTTTTAATTGCTTGATCCATTAAGTCTTTCCTAAGTTTCTTTCTTTGACTGTTCATCCATTAGGGCAGGGGTCAGCAACCCGCGGCTCTGGAGCTGCATGTGGCTCTTTCATCCCTCTGCTGCGGCTCCCCGTTGCCGGTCAGCTCCACAATTCAAAGGGCTTTCGGTTAGGACAGGTAGAGGAAAAAGGATGCTGCTCTAGGAGGAGACTCTATGGTGGTGGAACTGGACTTTCTGGTTGGCAAAGGAAAAAGGACACCACGTTAGGAGGAGACTTTATGGTGGGGGTACTGGACTTCCGATTGGCAGAGGAAAAAAGGATGCCACGCTAGGAGGAGACTCTATGGTGGGGGAACCAAAGTTCCGGTCGGCTCCAGAATTGAACGGGGGGCTTCCGGTTAGGACCTTTGTGGCTCTTTGAGTGTTTAAGGTTGCCGACCCCTGCATAAGGGGTTCTTCCCTCTCTTGACTGATTATCTCCTAGCTTCCCTTCCTCTTGTTCCCCAAGGTTATCCATGCATTACATTACAAAACTGTGAAGGAACAAAGATTTAGGCTTGGCATAAATCATGGATCTGACCATTAGGGGGAAAATAACCTGAAATTGGCCTCCCCAAAATTCTAACTTCCATTTTGTATTTTTAGGGAAACTGCTTTATTTCCCACAGAAGCTTTAAGCTCTTCACTGAATATCAGCATAAACAGTGCACCTAGTGGTACCATAAAAATCAAATAGTACAGGTGTTCTGATCAGAACATTTCCTTTTCTCAACTTTTCAGTCTATCAGTGAAGGACATACAGTACATCTACTCAGGTAGCCAAAGCATAAAAATAAGACAATTTGTAACACATGGTCAAGACACAAGTTCTGTCCTTTCCTACTTAGGGTTACCTGACATATGACAAAAGGAGAATATTTTTCTCCTTTTTGTCCTATCCTACATCCAGCAGGCACAGTTTTAAAATCAAGTATTGTTCAGCTCTTTGGGTATCTTGTTTTTTTGGAGATGAGGGGTGGTGAACTACTTTTTCACCACAGTAATCGTTCAAACATTCTCGTATTGTGATCTTGAAAATTGTCTGCTCCTTTCTTTCCCTCATCCATCAACTCTCGACAGCTTAAATTTACGTTATTTATTTCTTTTTTTTTTTTTATTCAAAAAAGTTTTATTAATACAAACTTACATAAGTGGTAACAAAATATTAAATCTAAAGTACAAACATTTTTGTTTCCCCCCCCAAACCCACCCCCTTCCCTCCCCACCTCCCCCCCGGACTTCCCAGAGATAATACAGGGCATAATAATAAGTTTAAATTGTTAATAAAAAGAAAAAGAAAAAAGGAAAAAAAGAACACTATTTTTAAAAAAACTTCAACTCCAAATTATACAGTACTAATATATCGCATTTGTATACAATAGTAAAGATACAAAAAAGAGAGAAGAAAAAAAAAGAAAGAGAATAAAAAGAAAGAAAGAAAGAAAGAAAGAGAAAACTCTTTAACACTACAAACAAACAAACCTCCTACCTCCTCCCTTCAGTCCTCTATCTTATACAAGGTAAATGTTACATAAGTAATAACTAAATATAAAATACACAAATCTTAAACTAATATTATTGACATTAGAAATAACCTCTAAGATAAAACTTAACTAAATGTTACATAAGTGATCATCAAATATTAAATTTCGTCATGATATTAATAAGATAATATTATTCTAAATTAATTCGCTAACTTCAATAAACAAAAAAAGAAAATAAAAGAAGAATAAACAATAAACAAATCTTCAACAAACTATATATATCTAATATTATCAACATTAAAAATAACCTCAAAATTATATAAAACTTAACTAAATATTGCATAAGTAATCATTAGATAGGGAAAAGATAAAATACAATCATATTAGTCTCTATCCATCCAATATATTTCAACATCACATCGTTTTGTATCTTGATAGTTCATCTTTTAATAGTTCAATAGATTCAAATTTGTCGAGTCGTCTCCCGTCTACTCCCAAACCTCCATCTCCTTTTCCCCAGCTATCTGATTCAGGCACTCCTTTTGGATTTTTGAGTCTATTTCTTTTTGATCCATCGAAGGTGGCTTCCCCTCCTCCTCCTCTTTTATTTTCATACATCCTTCCTCTGGGATCTTGGATATATCAGCCTTTAGAACATTGACATAAAATTCAGTAGCTTTTTTTATCGTGTTGAGCCGGTATCTTTTTCCAGAAAATTTCACTGCTACTCCAACTGGCGCTTCCCATTTATATTGTAAATTTAATCTCTTAAATTCATCAATCAAAAAAGTATAGCTTTTCCTGGCTTTAAGCATTTTAGAGGGGATTTCTTTCCAAATCTTTAGTTCCTGACCATTCACCATAAGATTATTGTTAAACGTTGCTTGTATAATTCTGTTCCGTAGAGCTCTTGTGGTAAAATATATGACAATATCCCTTGGTAGATGCTTTTGTTTGGCGTACCACGAGTTGATTCTATATGTTTTGTCGATTTGTGTAGCCAATTCTGCTTTAGAAATTCCAGACACCTGATCCAATATGTCAACCATCCTGCCTTTTAAATTTTCATATAATCCTTCTTTCAAACCTCTAATCCTTATAGCAACTTCCATAGATCTGAACTGAGTCATTAAGACCTCTTTTTCAAAATTTGCAATGTCATTTTGGATTTTATCTATGTAATTCACCGAAGTTGCCAAAGCTTGTTTATTTGTTTCAATACGTTCTGCCAAAACTTCAATATTTGTTGCTAAGCCTTTGCAAACCTCTAACACATCAAATCTTAGTTGTTGATTCATATTCTTCAAAGCAGCCTGCATCTTATGGTCTATCTCACTTATTTTCTGGTTAAATTCCAAAGTAAGTTCATGTTTCATAATCTTTAAATTATTTAATAAATTTTCAGGTGTCAAAAGCTGTGGAGGTGTTAGCTCAGTGTTAAGTTGCATTTTAGAAATATATCCAGATGAATAGTCATTTCTTTTAGTCAAAACAATCTTTCCAAACTTTGAAGCCATTGGTGTTTCAAAAGAGTACAAAAAAGAAAGAAAGCCAGATGCCTGATTAAAGTTCTTTCCAGTTTAAAAATCAGATAGTCTTTTATTATTGAAAATATTTCTATTATAACTTTAATCCAGAGTTAGGAGACAGAGAAAGAAAAAACCATTTTTCCAAGTTAAAAGTTTCCATAAGAGAGAGAGAAAGAGAAAAAAAAAAAAGCCTCTGGGGAAACGAAAGTCACTTTCACTTCTCAATCGCCATATTGTTACTCTGTTTCCTTTGTTCCCTTGCCGAAGTGAAAGCTTACCCAGGAGTTGAAAAAAAAAGAAAAAAAGAGGTTTCAGTACTTGCCCATCTCACGCCTGTTTCTCTCTGTCTGCTTCTATAGTTTAAATGTAGTTATAAATCCCATTTTTGAAGCAGCGGCTGGTCACTCCATCTAGCTCTGCAAAGGCAGAGGTTTCCTGATCTTCGGAGCTGGAGACAGGCTGCATGGGGAGCTCTCCCTTCGCGCCCTACCAGATGGCTCCTAAGGCGCTGGGGGGGCTCTACCCCTCCTGTCAGGCTCTCATCTCTCCCCTTTGCCCGGGGAAGAGATTTTAAAGCCGCCAGACAGCTGTTCTGGCGGCTTTTAACAAAGATCGGAAAGGCATCCAACGAGGGATGTCTGCGACGAAGCGCTCCAAAACCGGAAGTCGTTATTTATTTCTTGATTCCAGCAATTGACTTCAATCCAGCCTCTTCAGCTCTATGATCACTGTAATCTGTAGATCATGTGATTCGTCATAGTACTCATATGTTGCTATGGTGAAATTTGAAAAGCTCATTGATGTTGTCAACGGTTTTTACATTATTGATAGCAATTTATGAAAGTAAGAAAGGCGGGATAAAAATCTAATAAATAAATAAATAAATGTTCAGAAAGCAGAAACGACTACCTTGGTATTCTACAGATGTTTTTGACTCCCTTCCCAGTCAGTTTGCCATAGCAATACTCTGTGCTGCTGAGGGATGTTGAAGCAGCAAACCAGAAGTTTGCTTCCTCTGGGCCTTAATCAGCTGCTATTAAATCCCCCCTCTTCCATTTGAAAAAGGGTTTAATTATGCATCTTTGGAGGGAAGGAACAGTAGTCCAAATTTCCCTTTGGTTATAGATGTTAAGCTAGGCCGTAAATGTTATGATTCTCTCATAAAAGTGAGAGAAAGGTGAAGTGAAGGAAAGGTCTGCATAAAAAGGCACATATCAAGCACGTTCAAAATCCCTGCGCAGAGCTGCATGAAATGTCTTTGTGCAATTTTGAAACAATTAACTTCAGCTCATAATTGTAATTGCTAGTGATCAAAGCCCATATCTTTTTAAAAAATATGAGAGGCTAAACTGTATCCAGTTTCACAAATTAGCTTTAAACAGCACCACTTATATTAATTGGAGTCATGCCACTAAGTCCTTGTACGTTACAGAGACTGCTATTTACCATCTAAAAGTAGAAATGAACATTCAGTTAATGAATATTTTCTCTTGTACTATCAATTACAGAGAACATCAGCAGAGGAAAGAGAGGCTGGGCATCTGTTCTCTCTCAGCTGGACTTTGCTGTTGCATACTGCTTTTTCTAAGTTAAGTGACAATTCATTAACCGCTCACACGTTGATCTTACAAGTTAACATATATGCCTGGAATTGTTACTGAAGTCCTTCTAGATTTGCACTGTAGCTCATGTCCCACATACTCTATTGCAAGGGATTTTGAGCTGAGGGTTGTTCCCGATCTGCAAAGAAAAAGCCATTAACCTTGTTTCATTGCTTCTACTATTCTTGCCACAAATAGATATTATTGATTCACCGAGGTGAGTTCATGTTCAATACGCATGAGATGTATTTCTTTTAGCCAAAAGTCTTTCCTGTGGTTAAGGATTAGGGCAGGAAAGGGTTGTATAAACCAAAGGATATTTTATATCACTCTTTTGGACATATTTCAAGGGAATGGCAATTATGTCATAGGGGTTTAATCCTCCCCATCCTGGTGTCCATTATATATGTTCAGCCATCTTCCCATCCATCAAATACTTGGATGAAATTGAGACCCATTATTTTGGTCAGTCTCTCTGTAAACGTGTTCATGTGAAAATTTACACAAGAGAACTAGGAACAGTTTAATCTTCCTCATATTTACTAGTAGATAAGAATAACTGTCACCACATGTAATTCTTGCAATAACAAATATTTTGCTTTTTTTGATCAAACCCTTTATCCTGGCACTTTATTATATTTCTTTCAGAATATAAATCAATTTTTTTTAAAAAAATCATCCTACAAAATTATTGCAAAACCCCCCTTCAAAGCGAAATTAATTTTTCTCAGTTATTCATCAAGAAATCATATATTTTAAGTCTTCTTCCTCTTCAGAAATAGTTATCAAAATAGTGATCTTAGGATGGAAATTTGATATCTACAATATGAAAAGTCTGCTACCTAAGATGACAAAATATATTCAAATACAAGTTACAGTCCTTCCCACACATGGTTTAGGAGTGGCTCAGTGGCGGGTTGCCGTCTTACTGGTGCTGGTGTGCTGCGCGTGCATCTCCAAGTTTCGGGGGCGCACACGCTCGCTACGCACGTGCGCCCCCTCACACGATTTTGCTTCTGTGCATGCGCATGCACAGAAGCAAAATCGGTCAAAAATTAACAAAAAAAATGGCGACGCACGCTGTGGACCGGCAGAGAGGGCTCCGGAGTGGTTGCGCAATCAGCTGCGCATCGGGCAGCTCTGGCAGGAACCCACCTCTGGAGTGGCTTAACCACTAGACCAAACTGACTTACATATGCTTACCTAAATAGTTATCATTGTAATTGATTCTTGGGTTCTGATTAGTCCAATCACTTATTCTCTAATGCCTGCCTGACTCCCTCCCTCCCTCCCTTCCTGTTAACTAGAAAGAAATACAGAGATTCTTATTACTATAGTAGATTCTTACTGCTATAGTTTCATACTGAACAAGAAAAATTACAATTGCTTCAATTTATGTTCCAAATTAAAATAACTTTTTTTAATGTTAAAAAAGTGTTTTTTTAAAAAGTGCTTTTCTTCAAATTGCAGCAGGAGATGTAGGATTCTTGGAGATATGAATAGGATTATTTACCCAAATGTTGATAAATCTGGTTCACACACACAACCCTCTGGCAAGTTGCTAAAATTTGTGGTAGATTATTTCTCCTTCTGATATGTGAAGACATAAACACCCTTTAGAGCAGGGCTGTCAAACTCCCAGCCTACAGGCCGGATGCGTCACACACTGGCTATGCCCATGCCCAGTTTAGCAAAGGGGAAAAAACTCCCGATACGTCACATGACACCACCGTGACGACGTGAGTTTGACACCCCTGCTTTAGAGGAAGGCTATATTTATTTTTCTCCTTCCCACAAAAGGTATTTAAGAATCAGTATGGATTGATGCTTAAGTCACTCTTACCTATATTTATAGAATTGAAGTTGCAGAATTTATTTATGTAGTCCACAGTTTAATGATAAATTTAATAAATAAATAAATAAATAAATAATAAATAAATAAATAAATAAATAAAATGATTGTAAAATTGCACAGAGTACCTCAAAAAAAGGAAGATTGAATGGTTATTACTACAAGATGTCAAATCAAAATGCCAATTTGGGTTAAAAAGTTTCTTCCAAACTAATTCAGTTCTTAATGCTTTTTTTATTATTATCCACAGTATGGGAATCTAATAAAGCATTTATAAGAGGATTATTATTTCTTTGGCATTAAACAGAAAGAAAGTCAACAAAAACAGAAAGAGATCATGTTGAATGATTTGAAGCAATTAAAGTTAACACCTAAGCAGAATCCAATGCTTGGTATAAATTAAATTGTTTGTAATTAACTATATAGTAATAGCAATAGCACTTAGTCTTATATACCGCTTCATAGTGCTTTATAGCCCTCTATAAGTTATAGAGTCAGCATATTGCCCTCAACAATCTGGGTTCTCATTTTACCAACCTCAGAAGGATGGAAGGCTGAGTCAACCTTGAACCGATGAGAATTGAACTGCCGGCAGTTGGCAGAATTATCCTGCAATACTGCATTTTAACCTCTGTGTCAACATGGCTCCTAAACAGTGGTTCTCAACATTTGTTTCACCATGGACCCCCTTTAAATACCTTTTGTGGCCACAGACCCCCAAAACAAGATTTAAATAACATTTCTTCAAGCCTTCACAGACTTCCCTGTGATGACATTGCAGTCTCTCAGGGATCTGCGGATTACGGATTGAGAATCATTGAACTACATATTTTGGAAATAACTCAAAGTTTTAAGAAGATGCATTACTTAAAGTAGAAATATTACAGGAAAGGTACCAAAGTACCAAACCTGATAAATTGTTGATTATCAACTGAGAAAAAACCAAGCAAAAGCAAGTAACACTTCATTTTGGGGTGGTAAGAAATATCTTTCAACTTCTGATGAGGTGATAAACCAATTTATTAAATACTATTCTTGGCTATATGGAAACCAGAGACATTAGGTTTGGAGAAGATCACAGAGTTATTTAGATACAACACAGATTGAAAAATTTACAACCAGCTAAAGAAATTACTGTACATGAGAGGTGGGTTCCTGCCGGAGCTGCCTGGTGCGCAGCTCTGGTAGGGAGCGGCCGATTGTGCAATTTGCGCGTGACTGCTCCGGAGCCCTCTCTGCCGGTCCACCCCGCGCGTCGCAATTTTTTTCCATGAATTTTTGGCCGATTTTGCTTCTGTGCATGCACAGAAGCAAAATCGCACCGAAATCTCATGCGCGCGTGCGTCCCCTCGTGAGATTTCAGCGTGATTTTGCTTCCGCGCATGCGCAGAAGCAAAATCTCACAAGGGGGCATGCGCGCGTAGCGAGCGCCCCCCCGCCGGAAGCGTGGACATGCGCGCACAGCGCACTGGCACCGGTAAGGGAGCAACCCGCCACTGCTGTATATGTATGGATATTTGTGTAGGTTTGGTGAAAAAAAAAAAAAAGAAGAAAGAAATTACTCGAGAAGCCATTTACAAAAGATAAAGGAAGTTAAAATTGAATAAAGAAGTTAAAATTGAATAAATCCACAGGACCAGATGGTCTTTTGGCAATATACTATTAAACATTCTGAGAAAATTTGATGAACTCATTAACTCAGGTGATGCAAAAGATACATTGATATCAGGTACCTCCTTTTTTTGTGACACAGACTTTCATATCTTTGATTTATATAATAATGAGGGGAACAACCTAGTTCATCTGGAGTCTTACTGGCCTCTGTATTGAATTTATTTTTTTATTTATTTCAAGATTTATAAGGCCACCCAATTCAGACTGCGTGACTCCAGGCAGTATGCAACATAAACACACAATAAATCAAAAAGAAAACAAAAAGCAAAGAAAACCATCTATAAAAAATAATCTGTTTCTTTTTCTCCACACACACATATAACATATAAAATGTAAAATGGCGACCGAGCATACAACAATAATCACATGGGGTACATCCACTCAACTAGTCCCTGATGCCTGAGGAAAAAACAATATTTTAAAGGCTTTTTTAAGGTGACAAAAGTTGGGGCCTGTTGTATATTGGGGGCAGGAGAGATAATTTCTGGAACTGCAGACTCTTTAAGGTATTTCAAAAAATAAAATACATATATGAAACACAAAAATCAATTTTGCTCTTTGCTAATTGCAACCCTTCTTGGTAGGAGCTGCATATCTCTATAAAGACGACTTTGTGAAATATTACTCATTTCATTATGCATATTATTCAGAATAATATGGTTGGAAGGGACCTTGGAGTTCTTCTGCTTCAACCCTCTGCTCAAACAGGAGACCCTGTACCATTCCAGACAAATGGCTATCCAGTCTCCAGGCCTGAGGAGAGGGGGGTTCAGCCGGTACATTGTTCCGGGGCCCATGGAGCTCAAAGGGGGCCCATTAAGGGGATTTTTTTTAATATTTTACAAAACCAAATTTTTAAAAAGAAAAACAATATTGGATATATACTTCATACTCTATACTTTGTGTGTATAGCAAAAGTGCCTTGCAGCCTTGTTTGACATAACCTTTATTAATCTGTAACTCAGTGAACAGTTATTTATGTAATTTATTGAATTTGGATGTCCATGTGGATGTCACACACACTTAATTTGTGTGGAAATGGTCTTCAGGTCTCTGCCGCGCATGTGCGGGGAGGCGGGGAGGGGCTGCACGCGCATGCGCGGGGGCATGCAGGGGGCTGCGTGCACATGCACGGGGGGGGGCATATTAGTCTTGTTCCAGCACTTAATCCTCTCGGTGGCCCTGCCAGTCTCTTCTTAAAGGCCTCCAGTGATGGCGCACCCACAACTTCTAAAGGCAAGCTGTTCTACTGGTTAATTGTTCTCACGGTTATGAAATTTCTCCTTAGTTCTATGTTGCTTCTCTCCTTGATTAGTTTCCATGCATTATTTCCTATCTTGCCTACTGGTGATTTGGAAATAAGTTATTTCAGTGGGCATTTTCTTCTTGCAGAGAGCTTTGGTTGTTTCTGGGTTCTTTTGTTTAAAAAAAAGATCTCTGAAGGTAATGATCCTATGGACCTAGGGAGAAGAAGTTGCTTAACTTGTTGAATATGACATTATATCCTATCTCAAATCATCTGTTTCTCCTTTTTCTTCTTCCAGAAAATTTCATTCAATGCACAATAGACATCTAAGTTGAGATGGAGAGTCAGTGCTAAGAACATTATTCAAAATAAAGATAAGTGGGATAGATGAACTGATAGGTTTACAGCAAATGAAACATGGTTGTCACCTAAATTATATATCTTAATCTTTAGTCTGCATTGTACTGCAGTGTTTTAAACTTATTCTGATGTTTCTTATAACCAAATACAGCCTGTGGAAAAGAACAATGTTTATCATTCAATTGCTATTCACAATTGAAAGTTGAAAGATTAGTTCTGTGAATAAATGTATTCCCCTGCTTTGTGCCTAATTTTGAAAATAGAAGTACCGTATTTTTCGGAGTGTAAGATGCATCTTTTTACCTCCCAAAAGAGGGTGAAAACTTGAGTGCGTCTTATACACCGAATGTAGCTCCACCCACCCACCCACACCCTTTGGCCTCTGTCTTCCAGCAATTTACCTGTTTGCAGCAAACAGCAAAGAGCCTGTAAAGCCAAGCAAGCCCTTAGCAGCTTCCCGACCTACAGCTGATTTGCCACATGCTAAAATGAAACTGAAACGGAAACTGCAAAGAGGCAAATAGCTAGGAGAGACACACAGATTTTTATTTTCTGCTGAACTGGATCTCAGGGGGTAAGTGAATAACTATAAATGTCTGTAGAATGTTCAAATTATTAGACTTATTTTTAAAAGACTGCTTTATTATTGTTCTAGAGCCAGGGGTCTCCAACCTTGGCAATTTTAAGACTTGTGGACTTCAACTCCCAGAATTCCACAGCCAGCTTTGTTAGCTTTGCTGGCTGTGGAATTCTGGGAGTTGAAGTCCACAAGTCTTAAAGTTGCCAAGGTTGGAGACCCCTGTAAATCTAGACAACTTAACAAAATAAAGAAGCTTTTTTAAAATAAATGCTTGCTCTAAAGAGGCCCAGTGCTATTGTATCTTCTTTTAAATAATAGAGAAGAATGTATACTTCCAGAAATTTTAATTAATTTTAACAGCTCTGTACAAGTATAGTCTGAAATGTAACAGTGTCCTGTTTAGTATTAGAGTTAAATCCTGACTTTCCTTGGAGTAGATCTATTTAAATAATTGGGAGGAGTTAGTGTGACTACATTTAAGAAAACTTTCTGGCATGATGTACATATCTCCAATTCTTTGCTATTTCTATGGGTCAGGCACACATGCACAGAAATACACAGCAAACAGTGTACAGTATATCATCTGTGCTGTTTGCTGTTTGCTGTTTGGCAAATTGCTTGGAGGCAGAGGCCTTTTTTCCTTGTTTTCCTCCCCCAAAACTAAGGTGCGTCTTATACTCAGAAAAATATGGTAATCCTCGACTTATAACCATTCATTTAGCGACCGTTCAAGATACAGCAGCACTGGAAGGAAGTGACTTACAATCGTTTTTCACACAAATGACTATTGCAGCATCCCCATAGTCATGTGATCAAAATTCAAATGCTTAGCAACTGGCATGTATTTTTGACAGTTGTACTGTTCCAGGATCATGTGATTACCCTTTGTAATCTTCCCAGTGAGCCTCCGATAGTACTTGTTTACCATTGACAAATAAAGTCAATGGGAAAAGCCAGATTTGTTTAGATAACAAAAACTAATCCATTATCCCATTAGACATTTCTTAAAGAAACACTATCCAATCCAGATAAGCAGTCAACATCACCAGAAATAAAAACTCATTATTTAACCATTATCAGATAAATCAATTTTATATATTTTTTTCTTTCTTCCAAACCTCCTTAAGTCCCATAAATAAAATTCTGACCCCTGTTTTCTTCTAGTATCTTTTCCTCTTCTGTTGAAACTCTTATCTTTCAAGCCCACTTGTAGTTTTCAGGCACTAACACCAATAAATCTCTTATATTTCAACTTGAAAGGATAATCCACAAGCCTTTTTCAATTTTTAAGTGATCATCCAATTATATTTGTAAGTGCCTCCAGAGGGATTTATTCATCATCATCTGTAACTTCTGGTTTCAGTAAAGAACTAAATAGTTCAAGCACTTTACAGGGCCATAGATCAAAACTTTCCTTTGAAGTAGCCATCTTGTGCTCTGGTAATTGACTTCCAAGGTTTCGTTTTATCATTGATACGTAAACAAAACAGCTTTCCCATACAAGAGGTGTTTTTTTAATTCACTTTTCAAAACGAGAAGTTTTTTCTTTCCATTTAAATATTTCAATCACCTCAGTTCTCAACTTTTTGTGAGGCAACCAAAAATTGGTTCTCAGCAGTTTCTAAATATTATAATTGCAAAAATAATAAAAATCACCAAAGAGAAACATTTATCTATACATGAAGAAGAAAGTATAATCCAAAAAGTGTATTAGAAATGATGAAGGTCTGGTCTAGTGTATAAAAATATAGGTTGCATCATAGCTGGGAATTTGATGGAAGATCTTGCCTTCCTGTTGTTCAATTCACCTGTTGATTGGGGAAATCTCCTTTTCTGAAATTTACTTGCAAGGAATCGCAATCCAGAGGAATGATCAGGTTTTTTCCTTAAATCCTGAGGAACAACCCCCTCCCCCTTGAATAATGGGGCAAAACAATCTGTGATGCCATCTCCCTTAAGAGATGATTAAATAACCATTGTCCCCACTGGAAGGTGGAACCTCCTGGGCTTTTAACTATCAATGATGGCTAAATAAAACTACCAGATGTTGACTTAGAAAACTCAAACCAATCCTAATTTCCAAAATGAGTTGAGCTTGGCTCATTGGATTTCTGATAAGAAACAATAAATGAGACCATCTAATAGATTTTTCAAGTTATAAATTCTAGATATTTTATTTATAGTATTGTCAAAAAGTTATGATTTAGTTTTCAGGCAATTTTCTCATGACTTAAAGTTCCTTCAAAGGTAAAGTGACCAGATTTTTTTTTTAAAGCGGGACGGGGGGGGCGGGCCCGCCTGGGCGCCGCCATTTGTTTTGTCCTCTGCGCATGCGCAGAACGCGCAGAGGGCAAAACACAGCAATGTCAGCATCCGGGGGGGGGAGGCGGGAGGCCTTTCCTCGCCTCCCGCCTCTCCTTCGGGAGCCGGCAGCCCTTCGGGAGGCCTTTCCTTGCCTCCCGCCTCCCCTTCGGGAGCTGCCCTGGGGCCGGGCTGGCAAGCAACGAATGGGAGGCAGGAGACGGGGAAAGGAGGCAGCCGGCAGCTTACCTGTCACGAGCTGCAGGCATCCAAGCGCCGCGGTCTCCCGGTCGCCCGCCCGGCCCCAGGGCAACGGCGGCAGCGAGGCGACGGGGGGAAGGAAGGGGAGGGGGACGAGAAAGGGCTGTTTGCACCGCCGGAGGGGCCGCTCATGAGCTCAAACCGACGACGGCAGCGGCGACGGCTCCTCGTCCCTCACCCCTCCACCCGCATCCCAAGAGCAGCGGCGCCTCCGAGGGCGGGGCTAGGGATGGGGCGGGGGAAGGAGAGGAGGAGCAGCCCCCCTTCCCCCTCCCCCCAGCAGGCAGCCGGCTTGCTGAAATTCCGCCCAACTTGCTTCCGGTACCTCTCTTTTGCTTCCCCTCTAAGGTGACCAGACATCCCGCTGTTTCCTCATTCTTTTCAAAAAAAGCGGGACTTTTTGAAAAGAATGCGGGACGCGGGACACACACTTGAAAAGCGTGTCTGTCCCGCCAAAAGCGGGACGTCTGGTCACCTTATTCAAAGGCCTAACCCAAAGAACATTTTCATATTCAGAAATTCTTCTATTTCCTGCAAATACAATATATATGTTAAATGCATGCTCATTGGATGCCAAACTCATTTTTTCCTATATATATTTTCTTCAGATGGGTACAAATTGATACTTTACACTTTGGCAATTTTAAGACATGTGGATTTAACTCCCCAAATCCCTCACCAGCCATTTTGGAAATTGAAGTCCACAAGTCTTAAAATTGCCAAGTTGGACACCACTGCCTTACATGCAGGCACACACCTACAGGACACCTATACCTACATTCAAGTCACACAGACTCACATATACTTTCCCTTCCCAACTGCTTAATATCTCTTAAGTTCTTGTTTTGGAATATAGTCATTTTCAGCTCTTATGTACTATTTAGCATCCAGGAGAAAGAAGTAATCTGTTAAAAATGGAATAATTAATTCTTTCAAAAGAATTGGGCATCCATGCAGCAATATCCATGCTGAGAAGGCAAATGTGGAAGGGAGATGCATTAGACAAGGAAACCAGGTTTGACTTGAGTTCCCAAAGGAGTTTTCTGCAGTCCTATGCTAAGTTACCCAGTAGAAATGTATCCAATTATGCTCTTTATCTATAAAACGTTTTCTGAAACTGGGCACTTTCCAATGAGTAGCTTCAATTTTCCACACAGTATGGTAAGGTGACCAGATTTTA
Source organism: Diadophis punctatus similis (assembly GCA_023053685.1). NCBI lineage: Eukaryota > Metazoa > Chordata > Lepidosauria > Squamata > Dipsadidae > Diadophis > Diadophis punctatus. The sequence goes on along the minus strand of JALIGW010000002.1, from coordinate 72,384,620 downwards.
AAATTGCTAAAGAGGGACACCATTGACCGGGGGGGGGGTGTCGGTCAGGTGGGTTCCTGAGGGGTGGGTTCCTGAGGGGTGGGTTCCTGAGGGGGGGTCTTCTCCTCCTACTTTCTAACTCCTTCCCTCCTCCTCAACCCTCTCTACACCTTCTCTTCCTCCCCTTCTACTTCCTCTTTCATTTTCTTTGCCTTTCCTGGAGTGCTTTTATACTAAACTCATTTTATATTTGGCAGACTGATGCTAATCCCAATTTTAAACTAATCATATCTCTTTTTTTTAAAAAAACCATCATTATAGTTATATTATTTTTTTATGTTATACTCTCTTCTAGGTACATGCTGCTAGTTCCATCTTACCTCCCCAAAAAAAGAAAAAAGAAAAAAAGAAAAAAAAATCTAATTTCTAGTTTTGTCATCTGGGATATGCACCAGTTAATTCCAAATTTTCATCCAAATAGATCGCTATTCGCTTAACTTTCCAAGATAGTTACTGTCTCCTGTTTTTTAATTTTAAGCCAAATTGCTTCCTTTAATTCTTTAATCTCTTTATTCATCGCTTCTGTTTTTTATCCTTTGTTCTATCAAAAAACTAAATGCCCAATTATTCTTTTAATTTCTCATATTAATCATCAAAATTCTGTCTAATTTTATCCACTCTATAAATATTCAACAAGTAGTAAAGAAAAAATAAAATATAAAAAGGAAAGGAAAAATCCAAATCAATTAACTTATCAACTCTCAGTTTAATAAATTTTAAAGTAATTAACATTCATATTTCCTGTTCATTATTTAATATTTAAGTAATTTCCCTTAAATTCTAGTGATCATATTTATTCCATATTTCTCTTATTGTCATTGTTTTATCCACATTATTCCAAAAGATTAAACATTATTAATCTTTATAAAAAGAACGAAAGAGAAGAAAAAAAATCTTTGAATTTCTAACGTTATATTAATTATACACAATCATAATATATCGTTTCATTTACTAATCATCAAAATTCTTTCTACATTTATTCAATTACATATTCAACTCTTAAAATAATACATTTTTCCCCTTTAAGATTTTTTCATTTGAACAAATTTCATATGTGAAAAAATAAATTGAAATAAATGAAAAAAAATACACAATCATAATACAACTTTTGAGCTCTAATACTTATATTTATCATTCATACTTCTCATCTTAATTAACTTTGTTATATCTAAAATATCAAATCTTTTAATTTGTTAAACAATATTAATCTGTATATAAAAAAACAGAATTTTTTTTATCTTAATAAGATAATTTTAAATTAAAAAAACATTTCTATAATATTCCAATATCATCATCCATTCTCTTTTAGTTTCTCAACTACTTTGTTTATATATATATATTTCCTCCACCCCATCTGCTTAATTTTTTTTCATCTTTCTTTTAATTTTGTACCAATAAGTTCTCTTTCCCCACGCTCTTTTCCTCTCTCTTAATTTTACTTTCTGTATATATTTAATTTTCTTCATTCCTTTTTCCATTTTATATATCTCAAAATCCTTATCATCAATCTGAACATAATTATTCTTGATATCTTTATCTCTGTTATCATTATCACTGTTATCTTTATCTCTATTTTCACTGTTCAGTCCAGTAGAGTCATTGTCATTAATCATTAATCAGCATTACATTTCTTTCTTTCTTTCTGTCTTCCTTCCTTCCTTCCTAACTTTTCTTTCTTTCTGTCTTCCTTCCTTCCTAACTTTTTTTCTTTCTTTCTGTCTCTTTCTTCTTCCTTCCTTCCTCTTTCTTCTTTCCTAACATCTTTTTCTTTCTGTCTTCCTGCCTTCCTAATCTCCCTCTCTCTCTCTCTCTCTCTCTCTCTCTCTCTCTCTCTCTCTCTCTCTCTCTCTCTCTCTCTCTCTCTCTCTCTCTCTCTCTCTCTCCTTCTTCTTCTTTCTTCTTCTTCTTCCTTCCTTCCTTCCTTCCTGGCTGTGGAGAGGAGCTGGCTGAAGAAGATCCAGCAGCAACCAACCTACCGAGGCTCCTGGAAGACGGGAAGCCGTCAGCCCAGCCAGGGGGGAGGAGGAGGAGAAAGGCGGTGATTTAGCCCATCAAACACACTCCACTTGGCGGCTCTCGGATGGAACGGCAGCGCGCGCGGAAGGAATGCCAGAGGACGGCGTCGAGCACACGAGGCTCTTACGGGCAGCCGTGCTGACCCTGCCTCCGCCGAGGAGGAGGGGGAAAGGGAAGGAAAGCGCTCCTGCATCCCAACTGCAAGTTATCGTTGCCCGTCCTGCCCAAGCGGCCGCGCGACGTGACCCCGGAGCCGGATGGGCACAAGGGCAGGAAGAGAGAGAAAAAGAAAAGGTGACGCTGTTTTAGCGAACGGAAGTGATTTCGACCACGGTGCAGAGGCGCCCAGCGAGCGGGGCATCACCTTTTCTTTCTTTTTCTCTTCCTGCCCTTGAAGAGAAAAAGAAAGAAAAGGTGATGCCCCGCTCGCTGGGCGCCTCTGCGCCGCGGTCGAAATCACTTCCGTTCGCTAAAACAGCGTCACCTTTTCTTTTTCTCTCTCTTCCTGCCCTTGTGCCCATCCGGCTCCGGGGTCACGTCGCGCGGCCACTTGGGCAGGACGGGCGACGATAACTTGCAGTTGGGATGCTCTGCGGGAGTGCTTTCCTTTCCCCCTCCTCCTCGGCGGAGGCAGGGACAGCTGCCCGTGAGATGACTCGGCGCCCGCTGTCACCTGCCGCTGCCTCAGCGCCGTCCTCCGGCTTTCCTTGCGCGTGCGCTGCCGTCCCGCTCGCCGGGCAGAAAATCTTCTGTCCTTTGGATGATTGCAATGCGCCACTTGCAATCATCCAATGCGCCACGTTTGGCGCATGGCATGCGCCACGGTTTGGCCACCCCTGAGGCCGCAAAGCAGAAGGCGGCAGCAAGGTTTCCTCCCCCCCCGTAGCTCGCCCTCGTTTCTTCCCTCGTTCGCCTTCCTCATCTCTTTTCCCCCACCTAACTCGGCTTGTAGTCGGAGAGCCGAGCGAGCCGCCCTCTTTGACGGTGCCGTGTGGACGCGTCTCTGCCCCCCTTTCAGGCCCATCCTCCCCGGCTGCTTGAAGTGAAGCCGACCTTCCTCAAAACCTCGGCTACTGCCTTAAACAATTTTTTAAAAAATCCTACCGTATGGCGGCTCAGCAACGGCGGCTGGGAGCAGGCTTCAGGCGGCAGGGGGGTTTGGCCAGCAGCGGGCAGGAACGGTCAAAGAGGGCGGCTCGCTCAGCTCTCCAACTACAACAAGGTAGCAGCGTGCAGCGAAATGGCGGTGGGCGGGGAGCACTTTTAACGCTCCCCGCCTGATGTGAAGCCGCCGCTGATTGGTCAGAACAGTAGAGTAGACTCTGCTCTGACCAATCAGCGCCGGCTTCAAGGTGACCAGACGTCCCGCTGTTTATTTTTAAAAAATTTTTGTTGCCGGGCAAACTGAAAAAATCGGGACTTTTTAAGAGGGCGGGCGGGACGCGGGACAAATGATTAAAAAGCGGGTGTGTCCCGCCAAAATCGGGACGTCTGGTCACCTTACAGTATGGGCCTTGCTGAGTATTGCTTTCTAAAAGAGATTGGAGAAGGTTGGTCTACAGGATGAAGATATTCATGCTGGATAGTTTTGAAGAAAACAAACAAATCCAAAGATGTTGTACTGTCTATGTATCCTTCCAAAAAGGGATGGACAGAAATTTTATTGATTTTATTTATAGCCTGCCTTTTCATCCAAAGCTCAAAACAGCATCCATATACCAATCATTCTTCCCTTGGTCCCGATCAACAACAAGCCTGAAAATTAAACTGTGCTAAGGGAAACCGAGCAGCCCAAGGTCAATGAGTAAGTTTCTACAGCTGAAGATATGCTTGATCCCTTCTACTACTCCATCACCTCAACATTGCAACTCACTGATTATACCTGCCAGATATTTATAATCAGTCTTGCTTAGAGATGCTACTTTGGAATGATGAATTACACTCCCTTAGAGAGTCTACAATGGTGGTAGTGTAGTAGTAGTAGTAGTAGTAGTAGTAGTAGTAGTAGTAGTAGTAGTAGTAGTAGTAGTAATGAATTCATACTGTAATCATCAATAGGTGAGGCATACAAGATACATAATTGGTTGATTGTGTAGAAAGCCATGTCTGTTTCTTTTGAAGAGCAAATATCATTGATTGGCCAGAAGGTGGCAGTTTTAGATCATTTGGAAATTAAAATCAGCCTTACCTTAGAAACCTTTGTAAGTACAGCTATTAATGCAGGTTCTAAAACATTCTGGCCAAGAACCATCCAAAGGACAGTTTTAAAATGATTTATTTTCTCATATAATCTAGATGAAAAATGACCTTTCAGGGCTAGAGTAATATGTTTGGTCTCATTTGGCTGCAATCTGAATTAAGGGGCACTATTCAAAAAGCAGCCATTTTTATTTATTTATTTATTTAAACATCCTTAGCCAATTTGCTGATGTGACTTTTAGAAGCATTAAATAATTCACACCTTCACGTAAAATATTCAAAGCAGTGACCCTGGAACTTGCAGCAGGATTTGAAATGCCATTTCAGGTGCTGCTGGATCAGGATCTGAATTTTAAATCCTGCAAATTTAGTGCCATGAGAATGATAGAATTATGCTTTTAAGGGATTGTCCATAATATCAATTCCACTTCAAACATGCCTGTTTGGGTGTATTTGTTCTTTTGATATGCTTTGACACATGTGCATCTTCAAGCAACAACAGGGTGCTTGAACTGTGCAACTGTTGTGTGTATGCAGATGGCTTATTAAAATAACATTTAACCAACTGGAGAAAGGCACTCCGATACCATTTTCCTGTGTGGGATAGTACCTGAGTTCACATGACCTACTGAACTACTGTACATTTAGCCAAACATATATGACCTCTAACATTTTATCTGGACCCCACCAGGTGCTTAGTTTGTTTCAATGTATGGCGTGAATCAAGCAATTACGTTTACCACTTAATAGGGAGCAGCTGCCCTTCAAATCAAAAGCCAGCTTGATGACCCCGCGGAGTCACATGATCCCTGAAAGCCAATAAAGAAGAAGGCTTGGTGAGGTTTTGGGTGGGAAGAGTTTTAGTTGTCTTTGGTGTGGGAGTTGGCAGGATGAGACAGTTATCCCAGGCAAGGTTGAAAGTGGGGTTAATCAAGATTGTGTTAGGTATTTGGGGGTTTAGAAGGTATGTGGAAACATTTTTTTACCTTTAATAAACTTTATTTTTGTTTGGAGCCACTGGCTTTTTCTCACCTGCCTCAGCTTGGCTGAAATTCACACACACACACACACACACACCCTATATTTAGCTAAAAACAGTTTGGGGTGAGAATTTCCCTTTTAATTCTTTCCTGGTTTGTGGAAGGGAGAAACTGGTTTATAGTAAAGGGATAGTGATGGCAACATAACTGATTTTATCATCATTGTTCATCCATAGCTGTGGGTTACTTCAGAACTGAAGTACCTCAGGTTTGATCCTGAAGGTGCCTTTTCCTTTACTACAACCATAATGAATTCTAATAAGCATCAGTGTTATCTGAGCTATTTATTTGCACATTGCTATACAAAAGCAGCCATTAAGCCATGATGTTTGTTACTAAGGTCCAAAATACTTTGGGGAAGGTCTGCCTTTGCTGCAGGCAAATCTCTCCTGTGTCGTAGGAACTGACTGGCAGCCATGCCTCCTGCCATCCAATTTATTCCTCAATAGCTGTGTTCTGTTTGATATTCCAGGGAATATCCAAGGGAGGTTAATGGGTTGGGTATTATGTAATATTTAAGAAGCAATCTGCAGATTGTATAGGTTGAGGTATACCCTCCATCTTATGTGGAGAAGCTGACTGGGCTTCAGTATCGCTACTGGGATAATATCCTTCACTGCATCTCAGGAGGAATGCTAGCATGTGGGCAAGACTTGCTTTAATCTGCCCAATACAATGGCTGGTCCTATGCTTTATGAATCCATTCATATACAATTATGAGTATTTGTATACAATTATGTGGCACTTGTTTCTACTACTGTTTGAAATGGTCTAGCTGCACTTTGGGCACCCACAATTAGTTCCTCTTCACATAATATTCCTGGCAATGTTAATTTTTATTTATTTATTATTGCACTTTTTCTCTTTACATATCTCTATTACAAAATTAACAGATCTGTGACATCATTTGTACAACTAGAATCAATATTCTATACATTCTATACATTCTATTTCCAAACGTTCTACTCCTTTATGTACATTTTGATTTCTTATTTCTATTATCTATCCATTCATACCATTTCTCCCATACTGCATAATATTCTGAGTCATCCTTTCCCTTTAACTCTAATGTGAGTTTATCCATTTCCGCACAATCAAATATTTTTTGAATTACTAATCCTTCTGGCGGTATACTATCTTTCTTCCAATATTGCGCAAAGGCAATCCTTGCTGCCATTATTATATGTAACATCAACTACTTTACCTTTCTATTATATTTTGCCCTAATTATCCCCAGAAGAAATTATCCCCGGTTTAAGTTCTATTTGACAGTTGACTCGTGCAGCCATTTCTGTATATTCGTCCAATATCTTTTCGCTTCGGGGCATGACCACCATGAGTGAAAGAAAGTACCTTGTCCCTGTTTACACTTCCAACATTTTGGATTTAAATTTGGGTGCATCTTGGCCAACCTCGCTGGTGCCAAATGCCAATGATAAAACATCTTATAGTGGTTTTCCTTATAGGCCACGGATTTAGTTATTGTATAATTTTTATTCCAATTTTTCCCCCATTCTTCTAATTCTGTTATATCCAAAAATTTTGGCCCAGGCAATCATGGGTTCTTTCACAACTTCCTCAGCCCTATCAATTTTTAGTAGATAATTATATATTTTGGTTATTAGTTTTCCCTCCGGACCTAACAACAATTTATCTAATTGTTGTGGTTCAATATCAAATCCATATTGGCAATGTTAATTTTTGATCTGATAATCTGGGGCCTACCCAGGAATAGAAGTTGATAAAAAGAAAAATGCACATGAAAGGCATATGTAATTTGTTCACAGAGGTAGCCTCTAATTGTCTGATTTGCTTATTAACAGGCAAGCAATGTTCAAAGGTAGATATACTCCGAGTATTAGGATAACTAAATATGATTCACTGAATATGGAAATGTCTTTCTGGTGGAAATTATATTATAAAGTACATAGTTAAATCCCTAACACAACAGCCTGAATGTTAAACTAGGGCTACCATATTTGAGCTGCAAAAATGCAGGCAACCATTAGATGGCAGAAAAACAAATCTCCCACAGGTGCTTTCCCAAAAGGCAACTCTGGAGTTTCTTGGTTTCTTTCTTTGAAAACATTTCACTTCTCATCCAAGAAGCTTCTTCAGTTCTAATTGTTGGGGAATGGGATGACTGAGAATTTCCATAGACATAGCAGCTGCAACATGGTAGGGTACTGAAATCTTTTTCACATGTGGAAGGAAGTCCCACTGAAATCAGAGGAATTTATTTTTGATATGGATAGGTCATTTTATTCATCCTGTTTTGATTTCTCTTAAGAAAATAGGAAAAACAGAATTTTAAAAAGAATACTGGAAGCAACTACAAAAAGCAATTTTGAGTATTGCTTCTGCTAGGACTAGGTCAACTGAAACACTCATGATTGACAGGGAAATTATTTAATTGATAGGAATCCCAGCTAGGCAGAAAGAAATGAGCTTAATGGTCCACCATGATTTTTTCTTTCAAAGTACAATTCTTTCAATACAAGTGATGTGAATTAGTTGCCTCTGCTATTATAGGAATAGCTTATAATGAAGAATAAATCTGGTAATTTGTGTATGTTCCCTTCTTGAAATGATTTGCTAATAAATCCTGCATCTATTACATGTCATAGCCTTTATGACAGTAATGGTGAATTAAAGACTTTACTGTCTTTAATGAAGTAAATGGCATTGTATCTATACTGGGTATAGATACAATTGTAATGAATACAATTAGATACAATTGTAATGAATACAATTCAGTATATATACACTGAAATTCTGTATTTAAGAAGATTCTGTCATTCATTCCAAGAGCATAGGCATTCCTTTACGTAGGGAATATCAGCAAATATCAAAATGGAAAAAAATTAAACTTTGGGGGATATAGGTTTACCTTTAGAAAGGAACTATAAAGCTAAAGTTGAAGTGTAGAGACAACTTCACACAAGGCTTTATGCCAATTTGCAACCAGTTATGGACCTGGTCAATTGCAGTTTTGGCTGCAATTTTTTACAACAGCACTGAAAAAAGTGGCTTACATTTGAGTCCTTGCACTTAATAACCATCATAGCATCTCTACGCTCACATCATCAAAATTTGGGCATTTGGCAACCAGCATGTATTCATGAGATCATGTGATTGCCATTTTTGACCTTCCCAATCTGTTTCTGACCAGCAAAGTCAATACGGGAGCTTTGATTTGTTTTAATAACCACGTGATTCACATAACTGCAGTGATTTGCTTAACAACCATGACAAAAAGGGTTATAAAATAGTGTGATTTACTTAACAGCTTAGCAATGGAAATTCTGGTCCCAATTGTCATAAGTTGAGGACTCTCTGTATGTTTCTCTTTCTCGCCTTCCTTCTGTGCTTGGTTGCAACTCATTTGAAACCGGAGCAAATGTGATATCTTTGCAATGCTGCACTCTACTGAGCTTGGGTGGTGGTAATCGCATTGTAGTGAACTCTGATTGCCTTTTGATCTCAAAACAATGTTTTTTTTGTACACAACTATTGTTTAGAATGTTTGTCTACTGTTTCTGCACATATGGAACTACTGTATATGAATTGACAGCTACACTAGCTGGTAGCAAAGTTTTGTCATTGTTTGCAAAAAGCCTATAAATGCAGAATAAATAGTTGGCCCAGAGATATAGTTGGAAAGCTTCTCATCATAACCACAACATAGATTTCTCCCCCCCCCATGACCAAAAATGTGGAGAAGGGGGACCAGTGATTTATTTACCTTTTGTATAGACAAAGTGAGGAAACATTTTGTTTCTCTGGAGCTGGTGGCACAAATTGAGTATCTGAGAGACTTCTCTACTAGTAACCTGTGCTCTTTATCTATCCTTGATTTGGTGTGGCATTGCCATTTCCTAGTTTTCCTGCGTTGTCTGTTTTGGGTCACTATAGTTACCTGACTCTCCTCCAAGATAATGGCTGAAAAAAGCTAACCAATACTATGAATCTTGGAGCACAGAGGTCCACAATCCATAGTGATTGCATCTAAGTGGCAATGCGTGCACATCTAATACACTATATACCTTTATATACTTGCACCCCAAACTTTGACACAGGTATGTAAGATACAGCTTTTGCAGCATTTCATCATTTTCCCCTTCCAGGCCCCACCAAGGATGCAAATGTTTGAGGCTACTTCAGAAATGTCAAATTAACACAGGAATGACTTAGGTCTTATCATGGTTAGATTTGCAAGCGAAGCAGAATAACAGACTTGGAAAGGACCTTGGTGGTCTTCCAATCCAACCCCCTTCTCAAGCAGGAGACCGTATACCATCCAAGACAAATGGCTGCCCAGTCTCTCTTTAAAAGCCTCCAGTGATGGAACACTCACAACGTCTGAAGGCGAACTGTTCTACTGGTTAATTGTTCTCACTGTTAGGAAATTTCTCCTTAGTCTGCCTCATTCATGAAGCCTGAAGATCACCAGGACACATCAGAAAAAAGATGCTACTAGGGCAGGTTTTTGCCATAGTTAGACCAAGTGAGGAAAGGCTCTGGATCAAAAACTTTACATGTTCAAAGACAGTAATAAATTGCCTTTCATTTTCAAAAAAATAAAAATGAATGAATGAATGAATAAATAAATAAATAAATAAATAAATAAATAAATAATAAAAATAAATAAATAAACAATCAATCAATCAATCAATCAATCAATCAATCAATCAATCAATCAATCAATCCTAGTGGCCAAGATTGATCAAGCTGGTGAATATGCCTCTTTCTACAAAACAGGGACACCATTCACTATTGCTTTATCTCTTACCACTGGTGAAGCAGAAGTAAAAGCTGCCCTTAAAAACTCCGTAGCATTTCTATGTTGAAATCTCCACAGGCAAATTTCATGATACTGTTCTCAGGGATATTATTGTTTCCTCTCATCCTATCTCTTCCAGCCACTCTGGAAGATTAATTTAGTTTTTGAGAGCAGGAACAGTTGCTCTTCTCAAATCCTCCCCTTCTCCAGATGAAGCCTTGAGACACTTTGAACAACAACACATTTACGTAAATTTCACTTTCTCGGGTTTGTTTTGTTTGTCTAATCTTTCCAATCTCCTTTACTGCTAAGCATTTGTAAACAACTTAGCAAAGTGTTTTTTGTGGTTTCCATACAGTGTTCACTGAATCTTTAGGCACTCATTCACTTATTTTGTCAAGATGCCTTGGATTAAGTAGAAAGGAGAGCGAACTAAATTACTTGGGAGATTGAAAAGCAGTTGTGAACCCATTAGAAAAGCTGTCAAGAGATTACACCATTATTTTAAAAAACAGACATAGATCCTTGAAAGAGCTGAACCAAATGATTGTCAAAGCAAAAAAGTAAATTTTGAACTGAAAGTGGTCCATATGCTGCATCATTTCTGGTGGTTTAATCTCGCTCTCCTCATTCCTTTCCTCTCCACTAAGTTACAGAAAATACTTCAAAATATTGCAGCAGTTCTGAGATTTGTTTCATGGTTGAAGAAACTGAAGCTACAACTTGCTCAGGGCTATCTCCTGGGCAAGGTACTCTTTGTTATGCCCCTGTCTTGCACTGATGGGCTTACTAGGCAATGCAAGCATATTAGAAGCATTCTGGCAAGTGGAAATACCAGCTAAACGTTGCCACACATAGTTCTCCTTAAAGCATCAAATGGGGGAATCAAAATTAAAGCAAGACCAAGATGGATACTAATATTGGGTCCTCCAAAGTATTTTTAGGAGTAGTATAATATAAACTAATAAACTAAACACAAATGATGCTGGATACCAATAGCACATCATACAATAAATGTTGATACTTAAGCATAAGAGTCCTGGTGGCACAGTGGTTAGAATGCAGTATTGAGCCTGGAGCTCAATCCTGACTGAGCTCAAGGTTGACTCGGCCTTCCACCCTTCTGAGGTCAGTAAAATGAGGACCCGAATGTTGGGGGGATTATGTTGACTCTGTAAAGCGAATGCTGTGAAGCACTATGGAGTGGTATATATGTCCAAGTGATATTGCTATTAAGGGATTAATTAAATTTTCCTTTCTATTGTTTTATAAAATCATTCTGCTGAGTGGGTACTATAGGATGGATTTTTGAAATGATTTGAAAGTTATGTATAATTCCCCACTGAAGGACTGAACTTGACTTGAATAAAGATGAAAGAAGCTCATAAAGAAAATGAAGGATTTAGGTTAACTGTAATGGCTTGAAGCTGCAAAGTGAGACAAAAGGAGTCTGGGAACAGAAAAGACTGTTGTGTAAACACAGTGCCAACTACAGCCAAGCAAAACAGACCACTAAAAGTCTGTGAAAGGATGTGGGAAAGAAACTCAGGATTTAAACACCCACGTGGTATATATGGCTGGACTCTTAGATATTCCAAAGAAGCTGATCATCATTACTAAGCTGTTTTTTGTATCTGCAATGAAAAAAATCTGATGATCATGGATCAGGTCGCCCAAGGCCTGCTCTGGTAGCATAACCCTGAGGCAGGTTAGATGGAGTAGTTACAACCCATTTGATAACCTCAACCGAAGGTGTGCCAAGGCCTCATGTATATATTTTCTGAGCATCATCCCAGAGGAGCTCTCCTCATTGCTCCTGAAGACCACATCATGCTTTCTGCTTAAATCCTCTCCTACACATGACCATCCAAAAAGCTGGATATGGAGCTTATAGGCCCATTTTCAGTCTTTACATAGATCAATCCCATTGTTTTTCATCTGAAGCTCCTGTTTTAATCAATATAATTTATGGTGTGATTTATGACTACAAGCTTGCTACTGGGACCGCTTGTAGTTAGGGGCAGTCATTATTTAGACATTATCTCTGTCAGCCCATGAACCTTTCTAGTTAGCTCACTAGACCTGATAAATCTCCTGCTACTGCTGGACAAGAGTGCAAAAACAAGATGATTTTTGCTGTCAGGTTATAACTCAACTCTGTCCATTAAAAGTTGTGTAGATCTAATTCTGTTGCTTAAGTATGCAGCGTGAACAGCGTATGCATCTGTACTATTTATAACTTACTTGAAGAAATGCCTTTACATTTTTTTCTGTTTATCAATTTTATTTATTAAATCTATGCCATCCATCTCTCTGGTAAGGTGACTATTTTTCTTTTAATCATACTTTTATCTCATATTGTTAGAGACCAAATCTAATTTTGGGGGTCAGACCTCAAACCCATTTTCTTTTTTTGTTCATTCCGCTTTCCACATTCTTCAAACTAAAGTGACTTCCTAGCTGTGTAAGAACTTCTTTTTCATTTTAACTTGCTCGTTGATCAATGTCTTCTGGTTTCCTGAAAAAAATTGTCTTATTTTAAACTTCATTTGGAAGGAGGAGCAAAAGAGAAACAACTTCGTTTTCGTGAAATATTTCATAGAAAAGGACAAGGGGGGGGGGAGCATTAAACCAACTATTCAACATTTAAAAGTACTATTCTGAAGCCAAGTTCATGTTTCACACTTAATTAACTTTGTAGTGGTGATAGGAAATGTACATAATGTCTTTGAACATGAATATTTTTTGTCCTCTTTCATGTAGAGAATTTTAGAAAATCACAAATTAGAGATAATGCTGAACTCTAAGCTAGCTTATGATCTTTAAATATGGATGTTTTCAGTAACTTAGAACTCTGTGCAGTAACTTAGAACACATATGCAATTTGAATAATGGATCAACATTAGTTTTGTAACACTTTTATTTTTTTATTTTTTATTTTTATTAGTGAGATTTATATACCGCCTCATAGTGCAAGCACTCTCTAAGCGGTTTACACCATTAAGCAATGTATATTTACATTGTCACCAACAATCTGGGTCCTCATTTTACCTACCTTGGAAGGATGGAAGGCTGAGTCAACCTTGAGCCGGTGAGATTTGAACAGCTGAACTGCTGAATCACAGTCAGCTAAAGTAGCCTGCAGTACTGCACTCCAACCGCTGCACCACCTCGGCTCTTCTACTTATTTACTTAAAGGGGTTATAGAGGGGTGCTTACCTCATATAAGGACTCTAGACAGCTCACAACTATCCATAAAACATAGAACTAAAAACAGATACCCAACAGGTACCATACTTAGGCACCCTCATACTATGTAGTATCCACCCTTAACCCCCATCCTAGTTCAATGCTTGAGGAAAAAAACCAGGTTTTCACAGCCATCTGGAAGGCTAAAAGAATAGGGATTTTTTAAATCTCAGGTGGAATCAGAGGCCCAAGCACATTTATAGGCACAGCTCAGGGGCGGGTTGCTCACTTACCGATACCAGTGCGCTGCACGTGCATCTCCATGTTTTGTGCGTGCGCTCACTACGCACGCATGCCCCCTCATGCAATTTTGCTCCTGCGCATGCGTGGAAGCAAAATCTTGACGAAATCTCATGAGGGGACACATGCGCGCGCATGATTTTGGCGAGATTTTGCTTATGTTCAGAAGCAAAAAAGCCCAAAAATTCTTTTAAAAAGATGGCAATGCACGTGACGGACCAGCGAAGATGGCACCGGAGCGGTCATGCGCAAATTGCGCAATCAGTCACACCAGACCGCACCGGTAGGAACCCCCCACTGGCACAGCTATATGAAATCAAGTCTGCATTTTTTGCTTGTATCTCCTCCACTGTGTTTCTGCTTAGATACTACCACTTCTGTCCAAATAATCTTGATTGATAAGAGGTTAACATTCAAATTAATAATTATCATGTAACCCAATAAATACACTGGAAACTGAAAAAGAGAAAATAGAGAAACATCAGTTGAGGGGAAAGATACAGATATTGAGCAGAAAGACAGCTGCATTTTTGTCATCCTGAGGAAATAAAACTTGTGGGGACATGATCACAGTCTATCAATATTTTCGAGGCACTTCGAACGAAGAAAGAGAATTATTCACAAACTTGGAAGATGATGTGACAAGAATACTTGCCCAAAATGAACAGAAGTCAGCATAAACTAGATGAAGAGGGAAATCACTGGAACAATTACAGAGTGGCAAAATAGCAAGGAAACATCATCATAGATAAATATAGATGAACAGGAAGGATTCAGTTGGCGTGCGTCCCTGAAAATATATACTCTGTTTCATACTTTCATTAAAAAATGAAAACTTTACTTTGGTGAGATTTTAAAATTAAGTATTTCAACGTGGCTTTTCTTCTCAAAGAAAATTCAAGGCCTCTTACATTAGTTACATCCTCTAAGTACTGCTATCATACACTTGAAATGTGCAATAAAAGCAGAAGAATCATAAGACAGTGAAATCTCTCATACAAGCAATTGGGTTAACAAAAATTAATGGAAATATGGGATATATTAATAATGAAAATGTCAACAACAATGCATTGATTTAATCGTAGCCATCCTGCTAATAACTGGAGATGAACAGAGGGACATGCATTACCTACTGTGTCTTATGGCTTTAAACCTATTTTACATTGACATGCATAATCTAGAAACATCCTGCTTGTTCTATTGCCTTAATGCTCTTGGATTTTAGTATAACACCAGAGAATTTCCACTGACTGGCATACTGGTAGTCCTCATCTTATAGCCATTCATTTAGTGACCGTTTGAAGTTACAACAGCAAAGAGGGAACACTTGTGTGTAGTAGGAGAACTAATGAATGTGCTGAGGAGAAAAGGGTGCAGTGAAGAGAGAAGTGTAAGAAAAAGAATGAAAAGAAAGGGAGAAAAAAATGTCAGACACAATAAAGGAAATGAAGATAGCAAACTGCCCCTATAGGAACAATAGAGATGAATCCTAGAGTAACAGGAAACAGCTATAATAGAGAGGAATGATAAAGCTGCATATAAGGTAGGCATAACATCTGTAACATCTTCCCCTTTTCATGTTAACAACAAACAACGTTGTAAAATTTCAGATGAGAACCAGTACCAACGCTTCCTACAAGTTAAGCCTATTGGGTGGTTGTGAACATCTGCCACTACAGGTGAAATTGGCTTTCCTTGTACTAAGAGATTGGGTATCTGTTTACAACAGGCGGCACCACGCTCCTATCTAGTGGACATAGAAGGAACTCTCTATGTCACAATCATGTGAATTTGCATGTGGTTGAGCAGCTGGACTCTCCATATCCAGTGGACAGGCCAGATTCATCTGTTATTACCACACCACACTTACCCACCGACAATAGGAATGCACAGTGTTGATGCCACAGACCAATGTTAATGACAGTTTTGAGTGAGCTGGTATACCTGACAGCAGTCAAATGTGGAACGTCCCAGTAAATGGTGACAAGAGCCCAGCAATCTCCAGGCAGCGGTCTCCTACAGATTCGATCACAATATTCAATTCTGGCAAATCTTTGCCTGATTTGTCATATCTTGCCTTGAATACTTGTCTCTTAAGCCGTAACTTTTCTGGGACCCCTTGTATCACAGAGGGCTCAAGCAGCTTATTTGCCACTGGTAAGGATGTCTTTAGTCTCCTTGACATCAGTCTCTGTGCCAGACTACTGTCCATGCCCTCAGTTGGAGTATTTCTCCAATGTAGAATGGCTTTCCATGGGTCTTTACCATCACTATGTGCTTATATTCTTGCATAAGTTCTTAACAATCTTCACAGCCGATTCAGCTTTGCCGTTAGCTGGTGGATGATGTGGTGAGGAAGTCAC
The DNA here is from genome assembly GCA_023053685.1 of Diadophis punctatus similis. NCBI lineage: Eukaryota > Metazoa > Chordata > Lepidosauria > Squamata > Dipsadidae > Diadophis > Diadophis punctatus. The sequence goes on along the minus strand of JALIGW010000002.1, from coordinate 72,368,691 downwards.
ATGCTCAAACTCCCACTCAGAGGCAAATTTCCTAAATTGTAGGCTTGTGAACTGAGGACCATTATCAGAGATCACTTTATCTGGGTGCCCATGACGTGCAAACTGAGCCTTGCATCTCTTAATGGTAGTTTTAGCTGAGCAGTCAGGAAGAAGTTCAATTTCCCCAAAGTCTGAATAATGATCAACTAATATCAGGTACTCTTTCCCTGAATAGTTGAACAAGTCTGTACTGACAATCGGCCAAGGACGTGATGGTATCTCATGTGACATCATGGTTTCTTTTTGTCGCAAATGTGCATATTCATTGTGTAAACACATTTCATAATCTCTTAGATTTCATAATCATTAGATGGGTGTTACATTTTTAAAATCCATTCTCTGCAATGGTCCAGAGGAGGAAGAAATTCAGCGTCCATCATCCATTTGGTTAGCTTCACCCCCTCCGTTTGGGGGTGTCCGCTGTCAATCTGTTTATCCTGCTCTAGAGCTCTCAACCATTTGTAAATTCTGTGATACGACATATCTCAATCACTGCTTGTATGCTTAAATTATGTTCCCTCAAAAGGCGGCGGTGTATGCTTTCACTAGAGATACCCAGAACTATTTTATCACGAATGAGTTCACCTCTCAGAGAGCCATACTCACAGCTTGCAGCTTTTTCTCTTAGCTATGTGACAAAACTGTCTATTGCTTCACCTTCTTCTTCTTTACAGCTGCCAAATATATATCTTTCATATATGACATTTTTAGAGGGTTTGAAAAAGACTTCTAAGGCATCTAGGATGGCTTTAGTATCACTCTTTTGCTCCTGTGTAAGAGTTAAATTATGCTTGTAAACATGGAGGCAATCGTTGCCCATCAGTCTCCTCAGTGTGGTGGCTTGTACTGCTGCCGGCTTGTCATTTAAGCCTGTGGCTAGGAAGTAACCCTCAAACTCTGCTTTGAAGTTGTCCTAGTTACTGCAGCAATCTCCACTCACCCTCATGCCCTCAGGCAGTGGTATGTTGTTAGCGGTGACCATTATGCTGATGTTCTTGCTTCAAATGCTCAGCTTCCAGGACAGGAACACAAGTGCTAGACTGGCATGCATCAAATGTGTAGAGATAGCACAGATTAAGATGCTTCTGACACCATGTTTCATGTAGTGTAATTAAAAATGCTCTAGAAGCCATCATTGAGAGTATAAAATACAACAGGAACAGGAAATGCATCACAGGAACAATAGATACGAATCCTAGATTCAACTACAATAGAGAGGAATGATAAAGCTGCTTATAAGGTAGACATAACACCTGTAATACTTGTCAGCTGGAAAGCTGACAGCCCAGGTTCGAGACCCAAGCACTATACGATGGGGTTGAGCTTCTGTTACTTACCCCAGCTCCTGCCCACCTAGCAGTTCGAAAGCATGCAAATGCAAGTAGATTACCGTATTTTTGGGGGTATAAGATGCACCTTTTTCCTATAAGAGGCTGAAAATTTGGGTGCGTCTTATACTTTGAATGTAGCTTTTTTGAAGCTTTTTTCCCCAGCCATAACGAGGTGCTAATGATCTTCTCAGCTTCCTATTCCCTCCGAAGAAGGTTTTTTCCAGCCCTAAGTCTTTGCAGGCTTGTTTTCATTCCTACTTCCTCTGAAAAAGGCTTTTTCAGCCCTAACCAGAGGATAAAATAATGTGCTGAAGCTGAACAGACTAAGTACGCTGGCCAGATGAATACCTGGTAGGTAGATTTTTCTTATTTCTTAACTGCCCATCTCTGGCAGAGAGTGACTCTGAGTAGTATATACAATATAATCAATCAAATTAACACAATCAGAATTGATTCAAAACTAAAAAGTTTTTAAATTATAAAAATATAGAATTTCAAAAAGTAAAAAATTTCAAGATCGGAGGGGGTTAACAATTGTTAAATCAGGTGGGCAGCCCTAACTAAATGTCAGGTTCCAAAAAGGCAGGAAAGACTCCGAACACAAATCTGGTTTGTTAATTCTTTTTACTCCCCTTCTGGCACGAACTGACAATCACAGGATTCAAAGCACAGTGAAATTCTAGTTAGGACTAAATGCCATGTGCTTCCTTCCACCTTTAAACAGTTGTGCCGCCCCGCCCTATCACGCACACAGCCCACCCCACGTGACCCCGGAAGCTCCCAAAGTGCATATGCCCATCTCATAGTCGGGCCAACCGCCACAGCCAACAGCCTGCTTTTCACAGCCAAACACCCAGTTATCTCTCTGGGCAAATGACAAACTGTCTTCTCGCTGGCTAGCAGCTCAGCTGTGCTCCCGATGCTTGCATCTCAGCTGCGGCACAGTGCTGATGACGACACCATTGGGCGACCACCACTCAGCTGAGGGAATGGCTACTTTTGTTGGCTGCTGTTCCTGGGCCCCTGGCTGCAGCGACCCCTTCCTGGGCATCTGCAGGTGCTTGGGGAGGTCAGTACTGCTTGGGTGAGTGGTCCGGTGTCCCATCACACTGCCCCTGCCCAAATGGCAGCTCCGGGGCATCAGGCTCGCCGGAGCTGACATCATGTCCAATCCATCACGACTCCATGGACAACGTTCCTCCAGGCCTTCCTGTCCTCTATCATCCCCTTTGATCTCATGCCAACTGCTTCAGTGACTCCATCCAGCCACTTCATTCTCTGTCGTCCCCTTCTTCTTTTGCCCTCAATCTTTCCCAGCATTAGGCTCTTCTCCAGTGAGTCCTTCCTTCTCATTAAGTGGCCAAAGTATTTGAGTTTCATCTTCAGAATCTGTCCTTCTAAGGAGTAGTCAGGGTTGACCTCCTCTAGGACTGACCAGTTTGATCGCCTTGCAGTTACAGAACAATAGTAATACAGTAATTATGGGGGTAACTTTGAAAGAAAAAAGGTAAGAAAATAAAATAAAAAAAGAAAAAGGGATGATGTAGGGAAGATTTTGAAACATAGGGCAGGAAAAGAGCTTGGAGGATCATCTAACTCAACCTCCCCTCCAAGGCAGTCTTCCATTACTTAGAAGTCTTATTTTGATTTTAAAAAGGGATTTTAAATCCAAATTCCTCATACTTTATCCCAAATCAAATCAAATCAGATTTATTACAGTCAAAGATGAGAGACCAGAACAACAAACAAACAAACAAACAAAATCTCCAGTATAATATATCAACCCTTAAACTGTGAGGCCCATAATCATTAAATACTAAAATGCAAAAGAGTAGTAATGCAAAAGGGCTTGCTACATTAGTTGTGCAAAGTGGCTAGTAGTTTAATCACATGTTTCCGACAAATTCCAAGTGCTGCTGTGAAGAATCTAGCCACCTGTGCTGTAAACACAGTCTGTTCGTTCTTAAGCAGACACTGGAGATGATCAGTGTTGGAACGGCCAGGATACATATCGATTATTGGCAGGATATGTTGTTTTTCGAATATCTCTCTAGAAAGTATCGGAAGAGTATATGTCCAATGGTCTCCACCTCTCCTGAGCCACAGGAGGTACTTTCTCCCAATAATACATCTTGAACAAATTGTGTCAAATCCCACAGTATGGTTTAATGTATCATTATTGTTATTGTTATCCTCATCCTTATCACCATTACCTCCACAACTTTCAGAGTTGAAAATCACTGATCATCATTCAAAATATTTTGTAGAAAAGATCAAGTTTATAACACAGTTTTTTCTTGATGGGAACAACTATGGACCGAATTGTAATAGCAATTAAGTTGACTTTAAATGCCAGATTATTGGAATATAGTGTTGGAAGAAGGAAGATTCATCTATTATCGAGGAATTGATGCTGATGGGTGCGTCTGGCAGAGACCTTTTTTTAATTATATTTTAAAGACTATTTGAATGATAGAAACATAGTGGAATGGACTAGAGGTGATATATGTTATTATTATTATTATTATTATTATTATTATTATTATTATTATTATTATTATTATTATTATTATTATTATTATTATTATTATTATTATTATTATTATTATTATTATTATTATTATTATTATTATTTATTCACAAAAAATATAATACACAGCAAACGAGATTTATATGCTGGATTTCGTATCATTATATCACAAGTCGAACACTTCCCAAGCGTCTAGGACTGTGTGATGTATTTTCGTATGATGCACACAGATCCAAGTACGGTGGCCTTTTGCAACTGACAGATCATGATTTTGTCAATGTTTATTGTTTTCAAATGCCGGTTAAGGTCTTTTGGCACAGCACCCAGTGTGCCGATTACCACTGGGACCACCTGTACTGGTTTATGCCAGAGTCGTTGTAATTCGATTTTAAGGTCCTGATATCAGTTAAGTTTTTCTTGTTGTTTTTCATCAATTCGACTGTCACCTGGTATGGTGACATCAATGATCCACACTTTTTTCTTTTCCACAATCGTGAGGTCTGGCGTATTATGTTCCAAAACCTTGTCAGTCTGAATTCGAAAGTCCCAAAGTATTTTGGCATGTTTGTTTTCAACTACTTTCTCAGGTTTATGATCCCACCAGTTCTTTACCACTGGTAGGTGGTAGTTGTGGCACAGGTTCCAATGAAGCATCTGAGCCACGTAGTTGTGTCTCTGTTTGTAGTCTGTCTGTGCGATTTTCTTGCAGCTGCTGAGGATATGATCAATTGTTTCATCAGCTTCCTTGCAAAGTCTGCATTTTGGGTCATCAGCTGATTTTTCAATCTTGGCTTTGATTGCATTTGTTCTAATTGCTTGCTCCTGGGCTGCAAGAATCAAGCCTTCTGTCTCCTTCTTCAGTGTTCCATTAGTGAGCCATAACCAGATCTTTTCCTTATCAACTTTACCTTCAATCTTGTTGAGGAATTGCCCATGCAAGGCTTTATTGTGCCAACTGTCGGCTCTAGTTTGCATTGCAGTTTTCCTATACTGATTATTATTATTATTATGTTTAAAAGGTTTTGAGTTATATAGAACTAAAGATTTAGAATAATTGTGAAATTAATAATTTGATATACGGGAGTGTTAATTTACTAATGATATATGTTTAATTTTTTATATTATGTTTAAAAGGTTTTGAGTAACAAGGAGTTAAAGAACTAGAGAAACTTTGAAATTAATAATTTGTTAGTATATTTTAATTTTATGCTTAGTGAATACTATACCCTGTGCTTTTTCTGGGAAGTTGAGGGTGGGTGGGTGGGAGGGTGGGAGGGTAAGGGGGGTGGGGAAGGGTTTGGGGGGGAAGGGAGGGAGAAAAGAGAAAAATGTTTGTACTTTGTACAATAAAACTTTTTGAATAAAAAAAGAAAAAGAAAATCACTGATCATCAGGCCATATCGTCACATTACATACGCTCTCCTAAATTGCAATAGCATCTCATATTTTCAGGAATAAATAGTTTGAGCTTTTGAACACAAAAGAAATTTTAAGCTGTATGTCTTTAAGCAGTAAATATTCATATTTTGAATGTGTTTCAAAGAAAAAGAAAAAAATCCTGCAATTGTGGGGAAATTCTGTCCTTAAACGTTTATACATATTTACACTTCTTTCCTCTAAATAAATGTTACTTCATGTAGTTTTAAGGGCACCTTTTCCTTTGCTCTTTCCTTGAATTCTACTATATCATGTAATCCCCCATCAATATCCCGCATCAATATGATCAATATGCTCACCATTCAAATACTTGGGGCATTTCTGCCAAAGATTCTTCCATTGCATTTAAAACATGTGATCAGCTGAGAACAGAAATGTCTGTATAAAAGTGATGACAATGTAACAGAGAGAAAATGGAGGCAAGTGTGCTACCTAGGATTGTACAATGTTAAAGAACACTTGTTTAAAAAATGCCAATGCGCAAGCTCAAGTACAAGTAAATTATTTTCATATTAGTTAAAACACCCTTTTGACTTTTACTTGACAAAAGCACAGCTTGATCTATGCCAAGTTGCAACAGAGGCCAGTTCAAAGGGATTTTAGCCTGGTTTTAAGGGAAGAGGCTCTAATTTAAACATGATTAACGAGAAGACCACACATGCTGTAGACATGTAGCTCTTGGGAAGCATGGAATCTACAGTATCTATTCATTATTATCTGGGCACTCATAAAAATGAAGATATTTTAGATGATTAATTGTATGAGTTTTGGTCATTTATATGATATTTGAGATTTAGTGAAGAAGTTAAATAGAGCAGTATCTCTTTAACATTGCACCAACTTGCATGACAACAGAAATTTCTGCTGCTACTCCATATTTTTTTACAATTTTTCAATTTAGCATTAGAGTTCAACTGCATTCCTGAACTGAAGATTTGCTCAGTAAGAGGAAATCTTGGTGCTTAATTCTTAGAATATGGTCCTTCCCTAGCAAGTACAATTTGAGCCATTTAGCCCTGAGCTTCAATTTTGGATTTCACATTTCTAATGTAAAAAGTGGAACTTGCGAGACTAAATTTCTTCACCCCATCATTAGAGATTCTGAAGTCATATTTCCAAGTTAATTGAGGCAGGAGGAAACAAGAGGTCATGATTTAATATGTTCTTATTATTGCATCAAATTATTCTTTCTCTAAACAAATTGATTATAAATTTTCTTTTTCCATGCCTCATTAACATATATAGCTATATATATAAATTTATATACAGGTTCTATGATGACTAACAGTAAAGTAGGGATATATGGAGCCATCTAAATCCCTTCTGTGACAATATCTGTTTTAACTTTTTATACCATTCCATCATATATAATTTTCTTAGTTACATATTTGGTATTTATCTTGTATACAACTTTTTCTAATTAATGGAAATTTGTATGCATTAAAATTTAAAATATAATTTCCCCTTTTCATGTAACTTTTTAAATGTTTTCCATCTCATCCATTGGATTGTATGACTTTTTCTAAAGTAAGAGCAAAATACCAATGGATTGTAGGTCAGTGGTGGTGAATCATACCATTTCTGCTTAAAGAAACCCAATTAAATATTTAAAACACATAATTTGTTAAATACTGTGTATCTTTCTAGCCTTAAGGTATGTACTGACACAATTGTACAGGATGTATTCCCTTCCTTACTTCCTCTTCTCTTGAGACTGAATCAAAGAAATATATTCAAAGAAGAAACATCCCATATACTAAACTTAGTCTGAAAAAAAAATCTGACTCTGGTGATCCAAATGTATATTTATGAACATTTTCACAGTCTAGTTCTGTGAAACTAGGCCCAGTTACTGAGGAAAAAAAATGTGGTTTTGACCTCTCGGGGCAAAATAATAGCTGCTGATATGCAATTTATATTAATATATACTTTTGAATTTGTCATCACTACCACCATCAGAGAACCTATATATTCACCTTGATCCAGGGGTGAAATCCTCCCAGTTCGCTCTTACCTGTTGGTTGCCGCACAGCCAAAGAAGCTGGTGGCTTCCCCCGCCAGCTTCCCCCACCCGCTTCCCCCGCCCGCCTGGACGCCGGCATTTGCGTTCTTTTGCCCTCTGCGTATGCGCAAAACTCTGCTTGCGCAGAGGGCAAAAGAACGCAAATGCTGGCGTCCAGGCGGGCGGGGGAAGTGGGTGGGGGAAGCCCCGTGCCGCGAATGCCACCAGCTTCTTCGGCTGTGCGGCGACCAACAGGTAAGAGCGAACTTGGAGGATTTCACCCCTGCCTTGATCTGAACTCTGTTTTCTACTTCAACTTTCATATTGGTATATAGTCTAATGGTTCACAATGGAATAGGACTTCTCCAGCAGTAATTACTTTGAAAAATGAGGTCGTTTATCCTTTAATAATTATTTAATGACATCATTTAATGACATTATTGAGAAGCTCTAATTGGTACAGAATTTGGGCTAGTAATAGCACTGTATTTCAACAAGCAACCTTGCAAACTCTTTTGTGTGATGTTTCTTTTGGTCATGGCACTTTGATTTTGGTATGTCCTCCCAAGGGAGAAATGTTGCCTATGTCACCCCCTCTTTATTCAGTCTAAGGGTATTTTATAACTACCTAAGATTTGGGTGTTACACTCAGAAAAATTTTAAGATATGAGAATACAATAGACGTGGAGAATCATTAAGGAAGTGAGCAGCAATCATAGTAATAGCATTTAATTAATTTAATTCACATTAAGGAAATGTAATTTTTTCCCTCTCCCTGGGCCTATTCACCTGTGCCCATGGCAATTTAACAAAGCCAAAGGTAGTCCTCAGCCTGAAAATGATTGTATGCTTTTAATTAAACATGAATTATAGGGAAAAATCTTTTAATAGAACCAGCATTGTAAAACTTTGTATTATTTTCATTTTCATTTCCTACACTATTTTCAACTATGACTTTAGTTATGATCTGGCTTTTTAATTTTAACTTTAGCTTTTATGTGCATCTTCACTTAGCAAGGAATGTTGGAAATATAGCAACTGTTGTGACTCAAATGGTCAAGGCAAGCCAGGCCTTTAGAGAGTCCTTTATTGTCCTTAAGAAGCGTTCAACAAACGGCCCTCCAACAACCAGTAAGTCTCCACCCCACATTACCCTGAAGGCAGCCTCCAAACAACAGCCCATATATTACCAGAAAAGTCCACAAGGCATAGTCCAGGCATAAGGCAAAGGACAGTCCTTAGAACAAAGACAAAGTACAAGGCAAAAGCAGTTCTGAAGGTAAAGCAAAGCAAAGGGCAAAAGCAGTCCACAAGGCTAGGGCAAGAGAAATGGCAATCCTCAAAACAAAGGTGAAAAGCAGGCCTCGAAACGTCAGGAGTCGTATCGGATTACAAGGATGGAAACAGCCCAAATCAGTTACAGCAGGGGCGGATTGCTCTCTTACCTCGCTATCGGTGCACTGCACGCACATCGCCACATTTCATGCACACGCTCACTATGCATGCACGCCCCCTCACACGATTTTGCTTCCGTGCATGCGCAGGAAGCAAGAAAAGCCCAAAAATTCTGAAAAAAAGATGGCGACGCACAACATACCAGTGAAGACAGCACCGGAGCTGTCACGCGCAAATTGCGTAATCTGCCAGCCGCTACCGGTGCGGCAGAGTCGACAGCACTGGTAGGAACCCACCACTGAGTTACACATTTATGAGTTTTTTAAAAAGTTTTTTTTAACAGCTGATTCATCTTCTGTCTGACCACGGGCCATTCAAGCAAGGGAAGCTGCACATCGCACCTAGTCTATCCAAGTGAACCCCCAGGGGAGAAGGTTTGCATATCCCAGGTGGGAAGGAAGAACCTGTTTTCCTGCTGGTGGACATAACTGAGAGCTATAGCAACAGAACAGTGAATGCTCAATAACATCAATATGGAACCTATTACTAGATGTGTGGGGAGTGCTAATACAACCCTGGCTTCCTGGACCTAATGACTAGTGATTGTCTTTTGATTCAGTAGATTTTGGTAGGAACCTGTGCAGAGAAACTACAGCCACTTTGGGAAGAGTTCTCCACACTACTGAAAACTGTACAACAATGAACTTGGGTTACACATTTCCTGCTGATCACTTCAGATGCTGTACAAACTGATCACCATTTCACTTACAAACAAGATTGGCATTGCTGGACAGCCATATGACTGATTGACTTTGTCCTAGGACTGATGCTATATTAGTGTCAGGCTGAAGCCATTTTAGTTGGGGTCTTTGACCTGCCAAACTTTATAGTATTATAATGTGCATTCTTTACTGTGGGAATTTGGGAGGGGGAATTGCATGAGGGCTGTCTGTATGTAGCCATAACAAATTCTTTCTAGAAAGTCAAGGTCTTCTTTGTCTTCGCACTCCTGCACCTGCACTGAAGGAGATGGGTGGATCTGCCAGGCTGGCAGTTGGACATTGGTCAACGTGATGAACTTGGGGTTGTGGGGACAAGGGCTTGAACTTTCAACTGGGTGGTGAACCCCGAAGGACTTCAGATTCGGGATTCACCCAGATGTGCCAACATGGCTCTGTTAATAAATTTGAACTTTGAGGAAGCAATTACCTCAGCCTCTGATTTAAATTTAGATGCTATTTGGAACCCTGACACTTACCTTAAACAGAACATTGGGATGGTGAACATTTGGGTATTGGTTTAAAATGTAAGGTCCCAGAAGTTTCTCCAAGCCACTGAGATGCCTAAGAGAGTGAGACTCGAGACGAGGCTTGCAAAAAGAAGCAGATTTTATTTTTGGCCAAAACAAAATATTGGGTGAAACTATATCCCGAACATACAGACACAATGCATATAAGGAATAGCCACACCTTGGGGAAAGTATGGCATCCTTTTATACCTTCAGACATCAGCTTATTATTATGTCCCAGTAATTCTACCTATTCTACTATTATGTCCCTACAGTATGTATGTAATTATTTCTATTGTTGTTAGTTGCGGAGTCGTGTCCAACCCATTGTGACCCCATGGACAATGTTCCTCCAGGCCTTCCTGTCCTCTACCATCCTCTGGAGTCCATTTAAGCTCATACCAACTGCTTCAATGACTCCATCCAACCACCTCATTCTCTGTCGTCCCCTTCTTCTTTTGCCCTCAATCTTTCCCAGCATTAGGCTATTCTCCAGTGAGTCCTTCCTTCTCATTTGTTGGCCAAAGTATTTGAGTTTTATCTTCAGGAACTGGGCTTCTAAAGAGCAGTCAGGGTTGATCTCCTCTAGGAGTGACTGGTTTGATTGCCTTGCAGTCCAAGGGACTCGCAAGATTCTTCTCCAGCACCATAGTTCAAAGGCCTCAATTCTTTGGCGCTCAGCCTTCCTTATGGTCCAACTTTTACAGCCTAGCACACAAGTAAAATGCAGAGCTCAACCCCTGTAATGACCCTATCAGTTGTACTAAGTTCCACCAAAACCTGGCAGTGAACTGTACTCCTCTATCTGAAATTATGTGCAGTGGTACCCCGTGTAACCAGTAGACATGTTGTAGAAACATTTCCGCCAACTGTTTTGCTGATGGTATACCAATGCATGGGATGAAATGGGCCTGTTTCAAAAATAAATCTATTACTGTCCATATTACGATATGCCCGTTTCTGTCTGGGAGATCAACGATAAAATTCATCACAATTTCATCCCATGGCATACTGGGAGCAGCTATTGGTTGTAACAACCCCAATGGTCTGCCAGGCCGTGGTTTGCTCATGGCGCAAACTGGACAACTCTGTACATAGGCCTCAACTTCTGTCCTCATCTGTGGACACCAAAACTGTTGTCTTGTAAGATGCAATGTTTTTAATAATCCAAAATGTCTGGCTGGCTTAACATCATGGCATCTCTTTAACACTGAAGACCGAAGGATTAGTGGCACATATAACTTATCTCCCTTCCAGGCTAGGCCCTCTGTTAATACCTTTGTATGCTCAGCTAGCCAAGGATCTGTTGCCAATGCCTTCCTCAATTCATCATGCCATGGGTTTAAGGGATTCCCCTCGAATCCCCTTCCCACTTGCTGACATGGGGCTATCATGGCTTGTACCACATCTTCCCATTTACTATTATATTGTGGAAGATGAGATAAGGCGTCGGCCATAAAGTTCCTTCCGGCCGGAACATACCTCAATTTGAATTTGAACCGTTGGAAGTATTGAGCCCACCACACCTGTTTTGGGGACAATCTCCTTGGTGTTTGGAGAGCTTCCAGGTTTTTGTGGTCCGTCCACACCTCAAACGGTTGCCGTGCACCCTCCAGAAGGTGCCATCACGTGAGAAGGGCCCAACGGACTGCGAAAGCCTCTTTTCCCCAAATTGCCCAACCTCGCTCTGATGGCATGAGCTTACGTGATGTATATGCACAGGGCTGAACCTCATCCTGACTATTCCTTTGCAACAGGAGAACCTCTACCGCTACATCACTTGCGTCTGCCTGTACTACAAAATGTAAGGCCTGATCAGGGTGTTTCAGTATAGATTCACGGGCAAAGAGTGTCTTCAGCTCTTCAAATGCATGCTGACATTCTATCATCTAATGTAGAGCTTGGCCTGGTCATGGTTTGGTTGTCATGGGTTTAGTACGCAACAAATCAGTTAGTGGCAAAGCCACCTGGGCAAAGGATGGAACAAATTGCCTATAGAAATTTGCAAACCCAAGGAAACGTTGCAGTTGTTTCCTGGTTTCCGGTGCTTGCCATTCCAAAACAGCCTCTCCTTTTTGAGGATCCATTTCCACCCTGTCGCTAGAAATGCGATAACCAAGATACTACAACTTAGTTCAATGGAACTCGCATTTGGAGAGTTTCACGAACAGTTTGGCATCTAGTAATTTTTTCGTACTAACTGGGTGTGTTCCTCCATTGTCTTGGTGTAAATTAAGATGTCATCTAGATATACAGGTACCCCCGATACAATACCTCATTTATCAACTGCATGAACACAGCAGGGGCTCCTTGTAGCCCAAATGGCATCACCTGGAACTGATAGCTCCCCAATGGACAATTGAATGTTGTCTTCCATTCATTGTCTGGTCAGATACGCACCTGATAATACGCTTCCCTCAGATCAAGTTTAGTGAAAACCCTACCCATCGCTAACGTGGCAAGCAGGTCCTTCATTAGCGGCAATGGATATAAATGCTTCACACATACGCCGTTCAACCCATGAAAATCAACACACAAATAAAGCCCACCATCCTTCTTCTCCCTGAAAAAATGGAAGCAGCCATACGGGATCTACTAGGGCGTATAAAACCCCTGGCTAAGTTTTTGTCTATATATCCACATAACTCCTTAAGTTCCTTTTGAGTCATGGCGTACATATGGTGCTTTGGCAGTGTTGCACCCAGAATCAATTCTATAGCACAGTCAGATGGCCGATGAGGTGCTAGAACCTCACATTCTTCCTCACTGAAGACCTGTGCCAAATCCTTATATAAACTCAGGAACCCTCCAAATTCAAGTCCCTCTAGAAGCTGTTCATAACTCTCCTGCCCTACAGACCCCATTTCCTGATCTTTTGTTGGTGGCTCTGGACCCAATGCTGATCTTAACTTCTGGAACCCCCCTCCCACCAGATGGTGGGTTCCCATTTGTCTAGCCAAGACAACCCTAAAATAATGGGTTCAACCATACGTTCCACAACTATAAACTTAATGGTCTCCCAATGGTCCCCTATTTCTAGTTTGATCTTTTCAGTAACATGGGTACCTGGCACCCCTCTCAGCATGGAGCCATCCATTTGTTTGAATTTTATGGGCTGATGTAATTTCACAATCTGGACCCCTAATTTGTCTGCCACAGCCCGGCGTATTAAACACTCAGTGCATCTGGAATCAATTAAGGCTCCCTGACAAATCCTTTTTGCTGTGCCAAGGTTCTGGATGACAAAGGGGCGTATGGGGTCTCTTACCATTGGATCCTCCAGATCCTCCAGATCTTCATCCTCGCTATCATCCGACACCACCAATATTTAGTTAGGCCCTGACGGGTCGTTACTCTCCTTGGTTGGGGTCGGAGTGTCTGGTTGAGGCGTCTGTGTGGCTCTCCTGGACTGTTCGGGAGTTGGACGTGTTCGGCCCATATCTCCCCCAATTGACTGTCTAGCAGTCTTGACAATGGCACTGGAACTCCACAGCCCGGTGTCTCACCTGATTGCACCTAAAACACCGGAACAGCGGTCTCCAGGCCAGTGTCTTGGGCCGCGTCTCCCTGGGGTCCAGCAGTGGCACCAGAACTCTTCATTGCTGACTCCATCCCCCATCCCCTCGGGACCAGAATTCTTAGGCCAACATCCAGGTCCACTGCTGCCTGAAACCAGTCATTCAAATGTGGAGGCAATCCACGATAAACACAGGCTTGCCTCAGATCCCTGTCCAATCCCAACCAGAACTGCTGAACCAACATACGTTCAGGCCACGTTTGTAGGCGTCCAACAAGTTTACGAAAGACCCGTACATACTCCCTTGCTGACCGGCCTCTCTGCCTCAACGCCATCAGTTCCCCCTCTGCTACCTATGCTCTGGTCTCATCTTCAAACTGCAATCGTAGTGCCTTGAGAAAGAGCCCCAGATTTGCCAATTGCCGAGTGTGGTCACTATGAAGGACAGCAACCCAATCTGCAGCTTCCCCTGTCAGTACAGCCGTGACTGCCACCACCATTGCCCACTGAGAGGGGTAAAGGCATCCATACACAACTATGTGGCTGATTATTTGGCTGATAAATAAGGCCACTCAATCAGCACTGCCATCGAACGTGGCTTGTATGGGAGGTGGGTCCCATGTTACTTGTTGAGGCCACATACCCATCGGCCATGGTGGTGCTTGGCCTGTTACTCCAGCAGTGTCCCGACCCTCTTGACGTGTAGAACCCTGGTGCCTCCTGTCACCTACTTGCCCTCCTTCATGCACCTCAGGAGCTCTGCGCTGAGCATGAGTTGCACCTTGTATAGCAATAGACCAGTGGTTCTCAACCTTCCTAATGCCGCGACCCTTTAATACAATTCCTCATGTTGTGGTGACCCCCAACAATAAAATAATAAAATTGTTAGGAAACTCAAGAGTGGGTTCTAACTTACCTCGCTGCCGGTTCGCTTCCTCCTGCACTGCATGGCCACGCCTCATGGGCGTGCGTGCACTTTGCGTGTGCACGCATGTGCAGTGCCAAATTTTTTTTAAAAAAATTGCAACAAAAAAGCCAAAAAGATGGCAACGCATGCGCAGTGCCGGAAATTCGGCTTCTGCGCATGCTCAGAAGTTCCCATGGTACAGATTTTTTTTTGCAGTAGTCTATTTGCATGTGGGTGGACCTGCCTGGAGACGGATAGAGGAGCTGTGTCTCAGTTCCTAAGACCATCGGAAATATGTGTTTTCCGATGGACTTAGGTGACCCCTGTGAAAGGGTCATTTGACCCCCAAATGGGTCATGACCCACAGGTTGAGAACCGCTGCTCTAGTGCTCTGCAAATATCCCATAGATTCAGTCTGTGGGCTATTAGCTTGACCCACCGGATGAAGTTCCACTTCTCTGCGCTCATGCTGAGCAATTCTTCAGTCTCCCAGAATCCTCTGGTGCTATGCAAATACTCCCACTGGCTCAGTTCACAGGCTGCTAGCCTGATACACTGGATGAAGTCTCACATTTTTGCAGCTCATGGTGAGCTTCTCTTTGCTCTCCCAGAATCCCCCGCCCTCACTAACTTGAATTAGGCATGCCTTTAAACCTTTTCAATCATTCATAAAAATCACTTATTTGTAAATTAAGATACTGGTCTGTTTTTGAAAACAGACCAGGATTTTTCCCTCCCCCCCCCTTTAAAAAAAAAGTCTTTTGGGTATCATCCAGTCAGAGCAAATTGGGAGATCAAATGTCTGACGTCTGGATGACCTAGAAACCTTCAAATGATTAAAGTCAGTTCATGTTAGTTATCTGTCTGAATTTCCCTTGATTTGGATCTGCTTTTCATTTGACTTCCTTCCTGTAAGGTTACATTTTGCAAATGAAAAGAAACATCCCGCTCCGGAGTTTCTCTTCAATATTCCTCCGAGATTTCAGAATTAAAGCCACACATGGAGCGAGAAATGGAAAATTCTGCCCTATTTCAGTTACACTGAATTCCTATCCTAGCTGAAATAATTATCCCCTGGAACTGAGTACACCTGCTAGGCAGCTTGTCAAAGCAAAGTGTGACAGTGAGGTGAAAGAAAAACACCTGACCACAAGAATTAAAGGCAACAAAGGCTTAACAAATATATAAAGCAATTTGTTTTAGCTGCTTTTTGCCTGAATTCCCCCCCCCCACCCCAAATCTGATCTCTTGCAAGTCTTGTTGGCAGAGTTATCAAGAACTCAGAATTGAGTCTTGATTATTTTTTGGGTTTACATTACCATTTGGCACCGTTAGATTTTCGGGCTGGTTGAATAGAAAGAAAATATATCCATTAAAGTTTCACTTGCACAACTCAAAAGCAAGGCAACGAGGAGAAAAACAAAGGCTGTCAGGAGAGATTTTTAAAATTCAGCCTTTGCTTAACCACAAGGTATTATTGTAATTAAAAACAACACAAAAAACCCCATATTAATCACTGGCTGAAATCCTTTGGGGACCAAAAATAAATACCAAAATAATATTTGCAAAAGCTTTTACATTCAGCTATTGGACACCCACAGGCTACGGAACAAGTGATTTCTTTTAAGCTCAAAAAGGAACAATAAAATAAACAATACATCACACATTGTGCTGACTCAAAATCTCTGGTATATGCAAGTCCTACATGCAACTTTCATGCTGTTTTAATGAGTCAACAGATTCAAAAAGTTACCCCCTTAACACCAGAGGACAGATTTCAAACTATGTGAAAGTATAAGGTTTTATGGTGTGTGTGTGTGTGTGTGTGTGTGTGTGTGTGTGTGTGTGTGTGTGTGTGTGTGTATTTTTTGGGTAAATTCTTACTACTAGGACTTTTATGCTCCTATATGCTCTCTATGAGCTTTGAGAAAACTGTAGCCTGCAACTCTTTGTTGATTTGGAATAGAATTTCTTCATGTTGGTGGTAGTCTGACATTCAGCAAGGGAAGCATTATAAGTTTACTTTATTGTCATTGCACCTTGTACAGCGAAATTAAATGCCATCTTCAGTGTACATTATAACTATAAAAATAAAACACAAACACACATCCTTCACATTCTATACAATTGAATTGAAAACCCAATATTGCATTAGTATTTCACTGCACCCTGTCTATTAAAGAGGTGTGAAGGTGGATGGTGGAAAGAAGACTGGGTGTAAAGATTGAACTGCTTTGCTTCTTTCAAACTCTATTGCTTTTTTAAAAAATTTTTTATTTGAATGTAAACATTAAAAAAGACAAACATTAAACAAAGCAAAACATGTACATACAGTACATGTACAAATATACATACTGTATAAACCTCTTGGGTACTTCTACGGTAAATGTCTTGACGTTACCTTTTTACTTATATATAACTATACAGCTGTATATAACTTTATATATTGTATCTTTCTTATAATTTTTATCTAAATATATATTAATAAATACATACATTTATAGTAACTAAACTTATATAATTCTATATGAGTTCATAAATTAAACATCAATCTAAACGTCTCTTTTTTTTTCTTTCTCCTTTCCAGCCAATTATAAAAAATATTCCAAATTTCAAAATATTCCAAATCATCTTTCTGATTTAATTCCATTGTTAATTTATCTAATTCTGCACATTCTAAAATTTTTCTAATAATTACATTTTCAGTTGGTACATCACCCTGCTTCCAATATTGTGCTAAGCATATTCTCGCCGCTGTCAGTATATGTATTATGATATACCAGCATTTCCTTTCTATCGTCTGTTCTAATATCCCTAATAAAAATATTTCTTTTTTGCTATTCCAAATTTCTTCTTATCCTCTTGTAGTCTAGATCTGATTTGATAATATGGCCACCAATCTATTCTAATTCCTTGCTCTTTCAAAGTTTCAATATCCTTTATGTTTCCTTGTTCATCCAAAATTTCTGAGTACTTGACCATTTTATGTATATCTGTTGTAGTGGGAAAAATAGTCGCTTCCATACTAGAAAACCACATCAGAATTTCTTTATAATGTTGATGTTTTATTTTAGCCCATATTTTGTATAGTGATTCTCTAATTTTATGTTTTTGAAAGTAGGAATGTGTTTTATGTTTTTCTTCCCATAGGAACCCATGCCATCCAACCTGTAGATCATGTCCCTCGAGTGTTAGTATCCTTTTATTGTTGATTTGTAGCCAATCCGTTATCCATTGCAATACTACTGCTTGATAATAAATTTCCCAATCTGGAAGTCCAAAGCCCCCTTGCTTCCTATTATCCTGTAGATGTTTTAATCTAATTCTTGCCTTTTTCCCTGCCCAAACAAATTATGATATCATTTTATTTAAATTTTCAAAATATTTTCTATCTAGTTTAATCAGTATTGTTTGGAACAGGTACAATATTTTTGGTAATATTGACATCTTAATGGTCGAAATTCTCCCTATCAATGAAATGGGTAATTTGCTCCATTTTTCCAAGTCTTTTTCTATTTGTTTATTTAATTCTATATAATTATCATTCTTAATTGTTGTACATTTAGCTGTTAATAATATACCTAGGTATTTAATTTTTTTAACAACTTGGATTTCCAATTTATCTTCTAGTTCCTGAATTTGTTTATTTGACAAATTTTTTGTTATTATTTTAGTTTTAGTTTTATTAATTTTTAAGCCTGCTACCTTTCCAAATTTATTTATTTCTTCTAATAATTTTGGTCCTACCTCTACTGGGTTTTCTATATTAAAAACCATATCGTCCGCAAAGGCTTGGAGTTTGTATACTTGTCATCTAATTTTAAGTCCTTCAATATTTGGATTTTGCCTGATTTGCTGTAATAACATTTCTAGGGTAAATATCAATAGCTAGGGGGACAATGGGCATCTCTGTTGTACTCCTTTTTGAATATTAAATTTGTCTGTTGTATCTTGATTTATAATTATCTTAGCTGTTTGTCTCGAATATATGGTTCTAATCATCCTAATATATTTGGGGCCGAAATTTGTAATCTCTAACTTTTTTATAAGAAAGTCCCAATTTAAATTATCGAAAGCTTTTTGAGCATCGAGGAACATGAGAGCTATAGGTTTTCAAGGGTTTACCTCATAATACTCTAATATATCCATGATCTTTCTCGTATTGTTTCTAATGTTTCTATTTGGAAGGAAACCGTTTTGGTCTGGGTGAATATTTTTATTAATCATGTTTTTTAATCTTTCTGCCATTATTGTCGCGAAGATCTTGTAGTCCACATTCAACAGCGAGATTGGCCTGTAATTTTGTATCTTTTGCTTTCCTGTTTTATCTTTGGGAATCAGTGTTATTGTTGACTCTGCATAAGTTTTAGGGATTTCACCTTTGTTTAAAACCTCATTATATGTTGTTAGTAATAACTATTTTAGTGGGTTCTGTAGCTCCTTGTAGCACTCAGCTAATATACCATCTGGCCCAGGGGTTTTATTATTTTTTTGTTTTTGTATGGCTTTTTCCAGTTCTGAAAATGTTATTTCTTCATCTAATATATTTCTGTCAGAATCTGTTATTGGTGTAACAATTGTTAGTTGCAAGTATGTTTGTATATCACCCTGCCTTATTTCCTCTTTTTTATATAATTCACTAAAATACTTAAGTATTATGTATTTCCCCCCCTCTATTGTTACTTTCACATTACCATTCTCGTCTTCTAATTGTTGTATGTATCTTTCTTCTTTTTCCTTTCATAATTTATAGGCTAACCACCTGCCTGGCTTATTGGCATATTCGGAATAATTCTGTTTTGCTATTTTAATTTTCTGCACCACTTCCTCCTGTGTCAATAAATTAATTCTATGTTTAAGTAAAACCTTTTCTTCTCTGATTCTATCATTTAATGGTTCCATTTGTTGTTTATATTCTAATTCCCCAATCTTTTTTTGCAGTTCATTGATTTGTTTATTTTTATTTTTATTTCTCCTTATAGTGTATGTTGTAGTTAAACCTCTAATATAAGCTTTTGTAGTGTCCCATAGATTCTGAATCGTGGTATCATCATTCCAGTTCTCTTTCATAAAGAAAGATAACTCTTTTTCCATATAATTAATATAGTTCTTTTCTTTTATTATTGCCTGGTTCATAATCCATTTCTTATTTGCCCTTTTCCTCCCTTTTATTGTAAATGTTATAGGATTGTGGTCAGCCCATATATTTGGTTTTATTTCAATTTCTTGTATGTTATTCAATGTTACTATATTGGTCCAAACCATGTCTTGACCAGGAGTTCTGTGGGGTAGAGTGGTATGTATATTGATTTTCATATGGGTGGTTTTCTCTCCAAGCATCTCGGAGATTAAGTTCCCTAACCAATTCAAAAAAGTTACATGGTAGTGTCTTTCTTTCATGATATTTTTTATTACTGATTTATAATCCAATTTGGTATCTGACACAGCATTAAAATCCCCCACTATACAGATATTTTCTTTCTCTAATTTAACTATTTGTTCATATAATTCCTTGTAATATTCTTTTTGTTTACTATTGGGGGCATAGATGGTTATAAGTATCATTTTCTTCTGATTTATTGAGATCTCTATCATAAGTGTTCTACCTTCTTTATCCTGATATATTTGTTTTAGTTGTAACCAGTTTTTTTACATATACTGCGATTCCCCCTTTTTTTAGAGTCATCCAATGATGTAAACAATTTCCCTAGCTTTGGTGCTTCTAATAATTTGACATAATCCTTTTTGATGTGTACCTCTTGCAAACAAATTATATCTAAATTTTGTTTTTGTAATTTATTGAAAGTTTGTCTTCTTTTAATCGGTGAATTTATTCCGTTTACATTGACTGATAGGATTTTAACTAAATTTTTCATTTTATTATCTCGCTGTTGCTCTTGTTGTTCTCACACTCCGAGTCTCTATTTGGGTCTTACTTTGTTCTTTTTCTTTCTCTAACTTCTCTCTTTCTTCTATACTTTGTTCCTCTTGACTTTGTGTTTCTATTTCTGTGCTACTCTCTCCTTCAGGTTCTAGGTATTGCTCAATAAATTGATCAGTTTTCTCTAGTGTATCTATTCTTATTTTTTTCTCCTTCCATGTAATCAGGAGTCCTGGCACTAGCCATCTAAATGGTATTTCTCTTCTTATTAGTTTTGCTGAGAGGTATTGAAAGTCCCTCCTTTTTTCCCTTATTCTTTTTGGAATCTGTTTAAGTATTATAATGTCTTTTCCTTTGTAGTTTATTTGTCCAGTCCTTGTAATTTTATAAATCTCATCTCTTATGTGTTTTTTAACACATAACATGAATTTCCCTGAATAATCTATGTTTCCGTACATAATTAGTCTGGACTCTATAAACCGCATCAATATTAGTTTTTATTTCTTCTTTATCTAATTGAAGGACTTCTGCAAGGATTTCTGACATTAGATTTAGTGTATCTTCTTCCTTTTCTTCTAGGACATTTGGAAATTTAAGACAATATGATGCTTTTTCGAGTTCGAGCTGTGAGATCGCCCCCTCTAATTCCCTATTTACCATTCTCAGTTTTTCTTCTGTTGCTTCTTGTCTTTTTTCCACTTTCTCCGTTTTTTCTGCTATTATTTTTATTTGTTGTTCGTGGTTGGCTACTATTTCTTGTATATTTTCCATCTTATTATCTAGTTTCTTGATATCTCCTTTGACCTCTTCAAAATTCCCTTTCATCTCTTCATGGTTATTTTCTATTGTTTCCTTTGCTTTTGTCATTTTTCCTTGTGATGTAATCATAAATTCCTGTATTCTATCAAGTGAGGCCTACATAGATTGTAAAGTGGGAGCGTGTCCATGTTTTTCTATTGTTGTCATTTCTGTTAGTAATCTTTGTCCTGCCGGTGAGGCTGTTGTCGAAGCTACTTTCTTTATAGTTTTTGTCACCGTTGAGGACATTTGTACTTTTTAAAAGAAATTTTTCCACACTTTCATACAACCTCTTCATGACTTATGTATTTCTTACTTTCTTCTCTATCTAATATCTCCTTCCTTTGTACTGGTTGTTACCTTAACCCCCCCTTATATATTATTCACAGGGCAATCAATAACAATATTCTAGATCTTCTATTAACAATATTCTGATTCCTGTGTTATTTATGATACTCTAATTCATTAAATGCACTAATAGGTCTTATATATAATAAATTACTTAAATTGTAACAACACAATAGTATAATGTAGTATCCTTATTATTATTTTAAATGATTAAATTACTATTGATATTATATTTCCTATACCGTTTACTGTGTACTATATCTTTAATTCCAAATTCCTATGTAATATTATCTGAAACAATCAATTAATCAAATTAATCAATCAATCTATAAGGTAATAAATCCATCCATCCATCCATCCATCAATAAAGTATCTTACAATAACATCACTATATGTTAAATTTATATTTAACCTTTGATCAATATTTCAATGTTTCAATGCTTCAGTTTTAACCAATTAAGTGTAGCTGTGTTTTACTCTTTTTGTTCAATTAAATATTAAATATAAGTCCAAATTATATATTCCAGTCCCAAGGAAAGGTCCTTTTCTTTTCTTTGTATAACTGTTATCAAGAAATGTTTTTCCCCATGAAAAAGCAATCAATATATTCCTCAGTTAATTTTCAAAATGTCACCTGTTTCAAAAGCTATACAGTCACTCTTTTTTTCCCCGTTCTCAAATTGTATTCCTCTGTCCGTCTCCGAGATATATCTCCTCTTTCTGTAGCCGATCAAAAGTTAAAAAACAATCCCAAATGTATATTTCAATCCTTGTATCAATCTTCGGGCAGTAGTTGTTAAAAAGTATCTCTTTGTCAGATCTTCAGTTCTTTCCAAAATGTCGCTGTCAAAAAGCGCAGTGTCACTCCTGTCCCCCCCCTCTTTCTCACCGTCTTCCTTCCACAAAAGTCACAAAGTCAGTACATTCACTGTCCTCACGTTCTCATTATTATTCAACCCCAAAAAGTCTCGGTGTTAAAGTTTACAACAGTAATTTATTTGTTAATCCTTTTCCAATCCTTTTTACAATATCTTCTTTTTTATTGCTCCTTACCGCTCAAGTGCCGCCTGTTCCTTTCAGGAGACTCTCACTTTTCTACCTCCACTATTCCATCTACTGATTCAGATGAGTTTCAGCACTTTCAGGACTTTATAGGAAAAGTTTGTCATTTACCGTTTCACTCTTGCTTTTCTTCCTCTATATAAAGATCAGACTGCCATGCCTCTGGACCGTCTTTAATTGCCAATCTCTTTTGTGTCTGTTATCAGGGTTTCCACCTATTACAGCGGGAAGTAGCACCATTCCCCACTGCAGTTCAGTGTTCCCCTTCTTTCTGCACTCTCCTTCAAAGAACCGCACGCCGCTTTCGGCTTCCAAAGTCAGGCAAAGTTCACAGTCAAACTCTATTGCTATTCAACTTGCAAATAAATGGGGGGGGGGAAAGGAAGGGTAGAATGGAATGCTGAGAAGCAGTGCACAGATCATGAAAGCCTGGAAACTATCAAGGTCACCACTGCAGGTGCTTGAGAAAGAGATGGACTGTTCACGTAACAAAAATGTCAGACTCCAGACTCTGCCATTCAAAAGGATAAGGGGGGTCTTGGTTCTGCTTGATCAAATGGTTATAACAGATATCCGGATCCTAGACACCTGGGAACCTTCTCATCTTAAGATAGGGTTTATGAGGGGCAATGCAAGTCCGTTGAACGGAAGGGTTTGGGAACGTATAGCCACCTGTACTCCCAGGAAAGAAGTTTCACACTTTGTGGATTGCTTTGCTCTTGCATCCTGCCTAATGGGGAGGGGCATTAAGGTTAAATATGCTTGCCTTGCCTGGGGGCATTTAGACCTTGCTTTGAATGAATGGATTGTCATACAGCTGCTAATAAAAGGAATCCTTTTGAAACACTGACTCAGAAGTTCGTACTTTGAATGTGGTTGGGAGGGCAATCCTTACAAAAAGGATGCCTCATAATTGGACAATCTGATCACCCAAGGGTGGGGAGAAAGGGAAGCTATTGTTTAATTAAGCAAGCATTTGCACAGGAAAACCAGAGCTAGTTTTGTTTCTTCAATATCAAAATCCAATAAAGTTTTACTTTTGGGAATTCAAAGTTCCTGAGAGTTTTTCGTTGTTTTGGGTTCACTAGTTGGACAGTTGACACTGAGATTCTCTAAACTGCTTCAGCATCTGATAAAGTACCGGTTAGACCTTGATTTATGACTATAATGGAGGCTGCCCATTAGGGTCATAAGTCATGATGCTCATGAAGTGAGTCATCACTTGACTGACCTGCTTTTATGAACATTTTTTGCAGCGGCCATTAAGTAAACCCATTGTTTGCTAGGGGGCATTTTTGCAGAAAGCTGAAAGTAAATGCTGATTTTCAATACGAAAGTCTAGAAATCACAGTCATGCGACCATAGGATTGTAAATGTGGGCCAGTTGCCAAGCACCCAAAATGCAATCACATGACTACAGACAGGCAGCCATCAGAACTTCAAAACTGAGTTGTAAGTACCTTTTGGGGATGAGATCTATCAAAACTTCAGTTCTGAAGAAGTTTCTTGGATGAGAGAGAAATGTTTTCAGCAAAAAAAAAAAAAAAACCCAAGAAAGTCCAATTGCCTTTTGGAAAAAGCACCTTTGGGAGTTACCACTTTTCTTTCTTTTTTAAAGAAAGAGTCTAGTATCCAATTTCCTCTGACTCTGACGACTGATGATTTGTACTAAGTTATTACATACCCTAGCAATTCTAATGTGTCTGTGGTGGAAACACATGACTTCATCAATTCCATTTGTAATTCCATTTGGGAAAAGGGATTATAGAGACAAATATACTCTGCTGTTTTGTTCCCAATGGTATAACATGAAATTAATCACTAAACCAATCTTCCCTATGGTACTATAGATAACGTTAATCCTTTCCTAAGTCTAGTGTGCTTAATCCCTAATTTCAGGGTCTTTAAGAAAGCAGAAGAAAAGCTTTACATTCATAAACCAATTTCCTTAAAAGTGGGTACTTAACTAGATCTAGTACCTACTACATTTCCCATAAGTTCCAGGAATTCAGGATGTGTAATGATATTCTCTGAGAATTCATGACACATATCTATAGTCAGTTCTTGCCTGCAACTAATGAAATTGAATCTTAGGAATGTAGCAATGTTTCTCCAGACCTTCCTCAGCTAAAACTCCAGTATTTCAAGCTAAGAGAGGAACGAGTGAGAGATACTAGCAGTTGTAACTGAACAATATCAGAGGGCCACAGGTTGCCCAGAGTTGATCAGCTTCTTCTTCAGGTCTTTTGATGGTCATCTGATTAATCTTTTCCCCCTTGCCTTGTGACAAAAGGAATTCTAATTTTACTCTGTAGCAGAGCAAGGAAGAACGGAACAGCAGACAAAATCTAGCAATTGTACAACTTGCTAGAGCTGAGGACAGTTCTCATTCCAGTGGATTACCATTATGGAAACATCTTGGATCCCTATTAAAGTTAGGTTATTACGATTTGGATTAAATATATATTATGAGCCTGTCCTGCATTTCATGTGCAATTAAAGAATGATAAAATGAGCTTTTATTTGCCATTGCCATTTTGTCATTTTAGCAGTGAGGCATTTCTTTCTTTCTTTATTTATTTAGTGCTCTTATATGCCGCCCTACTCCCTGAGGACTCAGGGCAGCGTACAACATTTAAAGAACAACTAAACAATATAAAATTTAAAAACAGTATTAAAAAGAATTTTAAAAAATATATAAAACCATACATACATGGGGGAGAATGAGGATGTAAAACTGTCTCAGTCACCCCGCCTGCAGGAAAAGCCATGTCTTGATGGCTTTCAGAAGGCCAGCAAGGTGGGGATAATTCTGGGGGTAGTTGGTTCCAGAGAGCGGGACCCCCCACAGAGAAGGCCCTCCCCCTAGGGCCCGCCAGCTGACATTGTTTGGCTGACGGGACCTGGAGGAGACCCACTCTGTGGGACCTGACCGGTCGAAGGGAAGTATGAGGTAGGATGCGGTCCCGAAGGTAACCTGGACCTAAGCCATGTAGGGCTTTAAAGATGATGATCAACACCTTGAATTGCACCCAGAGACCAATGGGCAACCAGTGCAGCTGGCGGAGTATGGGTGTTACGTGGGTGTATCTTGAGACACCCACCACAACACGCACAGCCGCACTTTGCACCAGTTGAAGTCTCCGGATACTCTTCAAGGGTAGCCCCATGTAGAGCCCCATTTATGGTCTATCCTTTCCACATGTGGAAGTTCAGGCACTTGCTATTTCACATCTTTTATCTTGACTTGGGGCCTCCTAAAGTGTCAAGTCTTTAAGGATCTTATTGGGGATTAAACAGGCTTATACTTTCTGAAATTCTTCAGACAAAACCATAATTGATAGCCAATCAATACAAATCCTTAAATAATATTTGAGACCAATGAGGTACTGAATAGTCCAATAATAAGTTATTGGCAGTTTATGCAGAATCGAGCACAAAGCCTGTTTGAAGCTAAAGACAAATGGCAATCAAATAAGAAGCGGTTAATGCATTTTGAGAATTTCACATTTAGTTCAAAATAAAAAGGGAAAGATTTCAGAGAGTAGCGTAGTCAGTTCAATGAGAGAAAGATGAAGCAGAAGGTCAGAGTGTCACAGGGGAAATGAGGAAAGGGAAAAAAACACCACAGGATGGGAACAATAGAGAGTCTTGCAACAACAAAGAAAGCCAGAATTTTCAGACTTCTTACCATAGCAAAGAGGGTTAAAAAAATTATAAAGTATACAGTAGCACATGCATGCTAAGGAGTTGCACTTTTTGTGAACTAAACAGACAGATGGGGCAAAACAAGGGGACAGACATAAAAACAGGATCCAATCTGAGTCAGTTACTAGGACCAGAGGTTTTGTCTTCCGAGCTTTTGAATTCGTGCTGGAGCCCATCTTCAGGGAACTTCTGTCTAGCGCAGGGGTCTGCAACCCGCAGCTCTGGAGCCACATGTGGCTCTTTCATCCCTCTGCTGCAGCTCCCTGTCACTCAAAATATGCGTCACAACCGCCAATCTGTGACACCTGCCAGCACATGATTCAGCTTTTCGACCCATCTTTTTTTCCCGAAGTTCAAAATGTTTTTGTTGCATGCAGAAATAAAAATTTGTTTTCTCTGTAGCAGTTCATTGATTTCATAAATGCAACACACTATAGTTTTTTTATACATAGCAGAAAGGTAAAAAACGATATATGCAGTGTTATCTTCATTTTAGATGTCAAAAGGGTTTTGTGGCTCCTGGTGTTTTCTTTTCTGTGGGAAACGGGTCCAAATGGCTCTTTGCGTGTTTAAGGTTGCCGACCTCTGGTGCTTTCAGAATGTTAGAGAGAAAACACTTTCTCTGTCTCAGCACATTCTTCTGGTTTTCAGAGTTCAGTCTTAGATGTATTCTTCAACAGTTGGATGGAAAGATAAGGCTAGAGATGTGCACTTCCGTTGCGATGCGAACTGGTGGGCAAGGTAAGTAGAACCCACCCATGATTGAGTCACCATCCTTGTCTTTAACCTTTTTTTGCCATTTTGCCAACTAGAGTTGGCAAGGTTTCCTGCCAAAATCCTCCTAACACTTGCGATTATCATTTTCAGTGTAGAAGGTATTGTTCCTCATAATCAGAATTTTTGAAGTCTACAAAGCTTCAGCTCAGAATCTAAGAATGAGGTCAGGAAGGTAACCTAAAGCTAAAAGAGAGGCAAAATCTAGCAAAAAGAGTATCTTTAAATATGTCAACAGCAAGAGGCAGACAAAAGGGGGAGAGGAGAGTGAACGTGTTGCTTATTCCGAATGAAACATTCTTAACAGAGGAGTAAGAGAAAGCAAAGAAATCCAATTCCTATTTTTCCACGATAGTGAGTAAAAGGAAATTGTGATTTGAATAAAATGAAATATTGAAGGAATTGGATCTGCAACTGGATTGGCTAATCTCATTCAGAGACCTCAATCAGGTAGGAGACCTGGTTATCAGTAGGTCCCACAGGAATCTGTTTTTAGTCAGTAATTTTCAACATTTTTATGATTGACTGGGATAATCTCTGCTTCTTTGTTTCTGCTCAGCCTGACAGGTCTAGGAGAGAAGTCATACTCTGGAACTCTTCCATTAATCAGGGTCAACTTGTTGGACCCAGGAGTTAGGCCTTGTCTGCAGCCATTCTGTGGGATAGCATCACTCAATGTTAGATGCATTTTTCAAATCCATACGGCCTAACAGTGTTGTCCTTTCTTGAGACTTTGAAGCCCTGGCTGCTTCCCTAGGCATTTGGACTAGGATGTTAGGTGAATTCTGCTGCTGATGTTTCTGTTTGTGGTTTTAACCTTGGATGTCACAGACTATATGTTATAATTGTTTTAATCCTTGCGCACTGCCTGGAATCATCATTGTGAGATGGGCAGCCACCAGAGGTGGGTTCCTCCTGGTTTGCACCGGTTCTATAGAACCAGTAGCAAACCGCTGGTGACATCACGGAGCCGGTTCTGTCGGTGCCAGTCCATCTTTTTTTTAGATTTTTTTGGGGGGAAATATTTGTTTTGGATTTTTTTGCTGTTTTTTTCTTTTGCGCATGCGCAAAATCTGAGTTTCCAGCACTGCACATGCACCACCATCTTGTTTTCAGCAATTTTTTTTGAATTTTTGCGAATTTTTGGCACTGCACATGCGCGCCTGTGCGGCCATGCGCCACGGGAGGAAGCGAACCGGCGGCGAGGTTAATTAGAACCCACACCTGGCATCCACATGAATTATTTAAATAAAGAGTTGCTGGGCTGCTTATCAGATTTGCAGATGACATGAAATTGGGAGATTGGGCCAAAAATGCAAAATTACATAATGAGACTGCAATCTAATCTGAAAAGATTGAAAGATTGGATTGAGGGGAACAAAATGTCCTTCACCAAAAAAAAATGGCTGGCTCAGGAATTCTGGGAGTTGAAGTCCACAGGTGGTTTAAGGGGCCATAGTTATCCTGATCTAGAAGGATATTAACAGCTTAGAATAAGACCAGATGAGGGAAGCAAAGATAATACAGGAATTTGATGACACACTCTGTGAGGACAGAATCATGAGAAATTCAGTTTGGAGATAAAAGGGGAGACATGATATGGGAGGCATATAAAAGAGGGCCATTAGTGTTTTCCATTGCCACTGAAGCTACAAACCACAAATGGTTAATACAAAATTAAATATAAGGGGGGAAAACCTTATTGATCATAAAAGCTGGCTGTGGAATTCTGGGAGTTGAAGTCCACAAGACTTAAAATTGCCAAGGTTGGAGACCCCTGGCTCTAGAACAATAATAAAGCAGTCTTTAAAAAATAAGTCTAATAATTTGAACATTCTACAGACATTTATAGTTATTCACTTACCCCCTTGCATCCAGTTCAGCAGAAAATAAAAATCTGTGTGTCTCTCCCAGCTATTTGCCTCTTTGCAGCTAGTTTCAGTTTCATTTTAGCATGTGGCAAATCAGCTATAGGTCGGGAAGCTGCTAATGACTTGCTTGGCTTTACAGGCTCTTCCCTCTTTGCTGCAAGCAGGTAAATTGCTGGAAGACAGAGGCCAAAGAGTGAGGGTGGCTGTGTGGGTGGGGCTACATTCGGTGTATAAGATGCATCCAAGTTTTCACCCTCTTTTTGGGGGTAAAATGGTGCGTCTTATACTCCGAAAAATACGTATATGATTCTTGTGGCTCCTTGCCTACTGAAAAGATTTCTAATCAGGCCCAGGCCTATTGAGAATTTGGAATTTCAGGCTACAGTAGACTTAGGATTTTTTTTAAAAAAAAGAAAAGAAAAGAAAAAAAAGAAAAGAAACACTTCCTGAACAGTGACAGTAGCAAACCCTTTCACTGTTGCCAACAAAACAACATGGGCATTTCTGTAGAACTCACTACAAAAAGAGTTTACCCATGCTACTATGCTCCATTGAAAAGGACTGACATTGAGAAGAACTTAATGTCTAGCTGACTTTATATTTAGAAGCACAAATCTGCTGGAATCTTTGTACCAATCTCACGTTTTTGCTTTTACCTTTGAGGTGGAAAGGCTCTGTAACACTCTTCAAGTGACAAAAGCCCACCCTCAAGGATATTCCTAGACAGGTAGAGAGCCCAAAATTTCCTTTGCTAAGCAAGACAGTTGTTAAATGAGTTTTGCCCCATTTTATGACTTTGTTTTTTTTATGTGAATCACTGTAGTTATGATAGTAACCAGGTGGTTAAGTGAACCCGGCTTCCCCATTGACTTGGCTTGTCAGAAAGTTACAGAAGGTGATCACATGACCCCGGGAAATGGCAACCGTCATAAAGACATGCCTGTAGCCAAACGTCTGAATTTTGACCATGTGACTGTGGAGATGCTGCAACGTAAGTGTGAAAAACAGACATAATCCACTCGAGCTCACCCCCAAGTATGTATGGTTGTTGAATGGTTGTTGGGTGATTTTAAATATTGTTGTCTTTTTTAACTTTTATATTGCTTTTAGTATTATTTATGAATTGGTTATTCTGTATTTTTTTCTGTTGTACGCCGCCCTGAGTCCTTCGGGAGTTGGGCGGCATATAAGAATACCAAATAAATAAATAAATAAATAAATAAATAATTCACTTTCTTCAGTTCTGTTGTAACTTTGAACAGTCATTAAACAAGTGGTTATACATTGAGGATTACATTAGCTAGACAACACAGTCTTACAGTATGCTTCTGAGTGCCTTGTTTAGTTGTCAAGCTCTCATTCTTTCCTTCAGCTGCCAAAGAATTTTGAGCCATATGGAGGCTGGGGTGGGTGGAACACAAATCAGATTAATTCCTGCTGCAGCTAATAATAGTGCTTGATGCTTTTTGATTAGATATTTCATTCTTCTCACCTGCGATGAAAATAATGCATTCATAATTTTTGTGCTGGACTCTCAGGGTTAAATCACTACTCTGCAGGCAAGGACCATAATTTTCATCCATGAGAGGTGGATTATCGCTGTTGGATTTTTATACTGACAGTAAACCTGTAAATGAAGAACTGAGCCTGTTCGGTTTTATTGCTAAGAGGTTGAATCACTTCTGCTTTTGAGGCAGGTAGTATATATGAATGGCTGGTTTGTTTTGCATATTGATGCCAACAGGAAGGGAATTTTTTTTTAAAGAAATCGATCGCTGTTATAGAAATGGCTAGTAGATATTATTGTGTAAAAATAAAAGGCTGAGGCTGTAGTGCTGTAGCACAATCTTCTATTGTGCTAAAGAGAGTCAGAAGTCAACACCTGTTCTGTTCTTTTTCCCCTTTAACCCCACAATTTCCCCTTTTCCCCTTTTCCTCCCTTGGTGTCACATTATTTTCATGTTCTTTGTATTTTATAGTCTGATAAACTAATACAATTTTGAAGCAAAAAAAATCAATCACTTATAGTAAGCATAAAAACTAGTAGTACAGCATATAATAAAGTGTAAAAAAATGACTAAATTGCCTCTAGACTTGTTCCTACACTTATTCATGTCACATCTTCGGCTATAATACTATTGTTGGTTTCCAATGAGAAACGAATTGTTTGCAACATACACTGGGCAAATTCGGAATCGAATATACAAATACTTCATGACACCAGGTGTTCACTAAAAACTACACTGTGTGAATGTACCTTAAAGCAAAGGAATTTGAAGCACATTTTGCAAAGTGTTGTGATTCCAAAATATGTTGTAAACAGTGGTGGGTTGCTGCTGGTTCGGACTGGTTCTTTAGAACTGGTAGCGCTGACTCCAAGCCGAGAGAGAACTGGTTCTCTGTATCCGTGAAAGTGGGCCCACCCGCCTGCCCCTGGGTTATACTGACCTTTATCTCTGCTTCCAAAGCCCAGCTGATCAGGGGCTGCAGATTGAATTGTCGCTCCACAGCTGTTTTCAGTGCTCCTTGCCTAGTTTGCAACGCAGAAGTTCTATTCCCTCTGAACTGCGCACGCACATACGCGCACACAGCGAAGCACACGCTTAGCGAACTGGCAGTGATGTAAAGCGGAACCCACCCCTGGTTGTAAAGCTGATCCCTGGCATTTATTATTGGAATTCATTGTTGCAATGTATTTTTATGCAACAACTACAGTAGTATTTAGCCAGTAGATGGCAGTGTTTACAAGTTTGTATTTATGGCATATACTCTATCCCAGGGGTCGGGAACCTATGGCTCGCGAGCCAGATGTGGCTCTTTTGATGATTGCATATGGCTCGCAGCAGGGGTGAAATCCTCCCGGTTCTTCGATACTCCGCATTGCCCGAAAACCCTGTAACTAAATGCCCAGACAGAGAGAACGTTAGCAACATGGAAAGAGGGGCGACATTGACAACTACCACTGCTTGAGCGGTGGGCCAATAAGAGAGCCCGCTGATGGGGCCACGTGAGGGAAGTTTGTGTGGAAAGACGGTTGGGAAACCAAGGAAACGGTTAGCGGGAGTGAAGCGGTGAGAGGGTGGGGCCGGGGCCGAGCACGCGCGGCAGGTGAGGGGCTTTGTGTGAGAGTGTAGACTTGGCTTTCTTGCTTCCCTTCGCGCATCGTCCCGCCGCTCTGTTAATTGTCAGGCCGTATCAACCTCCCCCTTTTTCTGTGGTGCCTAATGGTGGGATAGTTTGAATAAATAAGCCAAGCGGCCGAAGGAGCCTTGGAGCTCCGATGCTGCCCTGCTCTAGTCGCCTGCTGGGAAGGCTGCAGCAGCCACCATCAGCTGGCGGCATAAGGCAAGAGGCAGGCGGGAGACGCGGGCAGGAGCTGGCTGTCGAGGGAGCGCGCGGCTGAGAGGCATCTCGCGCGGGGAGGAAACTTTGTCTGGCTTGGCTTCGAGAGCGAGCAAGCAAGCGAGAGCAGCGCAGCCACAGCGGGAAGGGAAGCAAGCAGCCTGCTCTGCCACTCAAGCCAGCGGCTGCCGGAAGCAACAAGGGCGTTAGGAAAAGAGAAGGAGGAGCGCCGCCACCGCTGCTAGCACTCTTTCCTTCAGTTCTATCTTTTCCTTCTCTTTTCCTAACGCCCTTGTTGCTTCCGGCGGCCGCTGGCTTGAGTGGCAGAGCAGGCTGCTTGCTTCCCTTCCGGCTGTGGCTGCGCTGCTCTTGCTTGCTTGCTCGCTCTCGAAGCCAAGCCAGACAAAGTTTCCTCCCCGCACGAGATGCCTCTCAGCCGCGCGCTCCCTCGGCACGACCGCAGCCGCCACCAGCACTCTTTTCTTCATTTGGGAAAAAGGATCTTGTGGTGCTGAGGGCTAGGAAAGAGGGAAGAAGAGAAAAGGGAAGGAAGGAAGACCAGAGATGAAAGAAAGGAAGGAAGGAAGGAAGGAAGGAAGGAAGGAAGGAAGGAAGGAAGGAAGGAAGGAAGGAAGATCAGAGATGAATGAAAGGAAGGAAGGAAGGAAGGAAGGAAGGAAGGAAGGAAGGAAGGAAGGAAGGAAGACCAGAGATGAAAGGAAGGAAGGAAGGAAGGAAGGAAGACCAGAGATGAAAGGAAGGAAGGAAGGAAGGAAGGAAGGAAGGAAGGAAGGAAGGAAGGAAGGAAGGAAGGAAGGAAGGAAGACCAGAGATGGAAGGAAGGAAGGAAGGAAGAGGAAGAAGAAGAGGAAGGGTGGGAGGAAGAGAAAAAAGTGAGAGGGAAAGAAAGAAAGAAAGAAAGATTTTAGGAAGGAAGAAAGACAGAAAGAAAAAGAAAGATGGTAGGAGGGGTAGTCTTATACGAAGAGTATATCCCAAACTCTATATTTTCATTGGAAAAGTTGGGGGTCGTCTTATATGCCCAGTCGTCTTACACGCCGGAATATACGGTATATGGCTCTCACTGAAATAAATTTCCAAATTTTTTGCTTTCATGGCTCTCTTAGTCAAAAAGGTTCCCGACCCCTGCTCTATTCTAAGTAGAGTTTTCTGTTTCCTGTTATAATTATATAGTTGAGCAGTAAAACACATGGTGATTGTACTCTTTGTTTACTCTGTGTGGTGCTTTATATAAACAGAATTTCTAACATTTATAAATTAAAATTTTAAAAAACTATTTGAAGAAATGAATGATTAAACCTAAAAAAAAAGAGAGAAAATGTACTGAATTTGCTAAGTCATAAATCATTAGCTCTTGCTGCTGCATATCTCCTGGCAGATAGTGTGCAATATTGATTGCAAGCATCTAATTTCAATTACTATGTTATGTTAGATGCTAAACTTAGTCAAATGTCTACTACTACATTTTAGATACTTGTTTTTCCTACAAGACAAGTTATCAAATCCTGGTTCTAATATCAAAACTCATTCATTATTGGCTCATCCAGATAATATTCCAACATGAATCCCTCAGTTGTTCTTGTATTTTATTTAAGATTCTGATTGATAGATTTTATCAGATTGTTTTCCTTCAAAATTCATCAATAGGTGCATCTATTTGGAAACCACAACTTTTCACTCTGAAACCTGTTTCTATGAAGCTCTGATACTGTTCCGTACAACTGTAGTTCTATATTTACACATGCATAGCCTTAGAGACTTAAAAAAAATAACCAGGAAAAATTAGGTGTGAATATTTTTCCCCTCAACAATTCTCATGTACCAGATTGTCTTTCAGGATTTCTAGTTTTTCTTATTGCCTTAGAACTAAAGAATTGAGATGGTCTGCAGTGCAAACTACAGTAAGAGAATTGATAGGAGATAAGCACCCCACAAAAATAGATGAGTCAATACAGACAGGGTCCCAGCAATATGAATGACATCTGGCAGCAGGAACTCAAGCAGCAAGTATACAGCTGCAGTACTCCTAGAAATCAGCAGTCACCTGAATGCAGCACCCAGCAGCAAATTATCCCAGGGTGTCCTGCAGTCTCAGCAATCCATACCTTCTTTTTGCCCAATGGCTCTTGGTACCCATGGAGATACTCATAGGCTTTTTGGTTATGTTGGGTAGCAAGATGGCCTGGAAGACACCCCCCCTGGGCAATGTTAATTTTGCCCACTAACTTATTTGGCTCGTCAAAACTTCCTCAAAAGCATGCAAGAGCACAGCTTGAATGTTGCGCTGTGCCTGAACCTGGAACAATACATTTATCAATGAATGAGAAATCTGGGTTTCTCAGAAGCGAGTCTCAGAAATCTGTTTCTGTTTTTATTCCCCCCTTTCCCCCTTTTCATTCACCAGTGTGTCGTCTGAGTTTCTATTCCCTTTTTGTCTTTTCTCTCATTTACTCTTTATTCTATCCAGTTTATTAATCTCTATTCTTTTATTCATATTCCTTTTCTAACCAATCATAAAATCGTCCCCATGTCTTGAAATACACCGATTCCTCCTTTTCTTTTATTCGTAATATTAATCTATTCATTTCTGCACATTCTAAAATTTTCTTTATTATCTCTTTGTTTAGTGGATCTAGTCATTCTCATCTCCCTCTGTTCTTTTGCTCTTGCTCCTTCTCTCAGTACTCTTTCATCTTTCTCCTTAGTTATCTCTCTTGGTAATTCCTCTTTTTCTTCCTGGTGTCTTGCCCTCTTTCCTTTCTCAATCTCTCTTCCTCTTGAGGTCCTATATAGCAATAGCACTTAGACTTATATACCGCTCCATAGTGCTTTACAGCCCTCTCTAAGCGGTTTACAGAGTTCAGCATATTGCCCCCAACAATCTGGGTCCTCATTTTACCCACCTCAGAAGGATGGAAGGCTGAGTCAACCTTGAGCCAGTGAGATTTGAACCGCCGAACTGCAGCTAGCAGTCAGCTGAAGTAGCTTGCAGTGCTGCACTCTAACCACTATGCTACCTCGGCTCATATTGTTCATAAAATAATTCTGTCTTCTCTAATGTATCCAGTCTATGTCTTTGTTCCTGCCAATTCACCAATATTCCTTCTAGTACCAACCATCTAAAACTCAACCCTCTTTTAATCAAACATTTGGTCAAAAATTTATATTCTTTTTTAAAATCTCTGACTCTTCTTGGAATTTGTTTCAGCACCACTATCTCTCTATCTTTATATTCTATCGTAGTATTTCACGCAATCTGCAGAATCTCTGTTCTCAATGTTTTCTTAGTAAATCTTACATGTTCTTCTCTAGGTACGTTATGTCTCATTGCATATCTTGTATGCACTCTAAATATCTCATCAGTTCCATTTAATATCTTTTCTTTACTCTCTTCCATTGCTTCCACTAATATCTCTGCAATTTTTTCATCTAAATTCTCTCCTGGACCAGCAGAGAGGGCTCCGGAGCAGTTGCGCAATCGGCCGCTCCCTACCGGAGCTGCGTACCGGGCAGCTCCGGCAGGAACCCACCTCTGTTATGGATTATTAAAATAAAATTCTTTCCAGAGTCAAAGTATGGAATTCACTGTGAGCTGTGTAGTAGAAAGCAAACAAGCTAACTCAAGTTGAGCATAACAAATACATACTTCTAAATGACCTCAAAATCCTTCAGAGAGTTGACTTCGGAGGTGGCACATTTGCTGAGTTTATGGAGGATCAAATACCATGATGATCACACCAGCTCAATTCAGTCTGCATTCATGTTTCTCAATTTCTCTCTTGATACCGACAAATATAAACACTTTGTTTGCACTACCGTCAGTTAACTGGCACCAGAAAGCCAAACAAGGAATAACGGATGGAAGCTGACCAAGGAGAGATTCAACCTGGAAGTGAGGAGAAACTTTCTGACGGTGAGAGCCCCAACACTTGAGACTTTCAAGGGGAGACTGGACTGCCATCTGTCTCAAATGGTGTAGGAACTCCTGCTTGAGCAGGGGGTTGGACTAGATGACCTACAAGGTCCCTTCCAACTCTAATAATAAATCTAAATCTAAAAAACTACCAGGACCTTTATAAGTACCAATTATCTGCATTTCATTGTTTCCAAGAAACATCGTTGAATACTGAATTGGAAAGCATCACATGCAATGTCAAACTGATACCAGATACCTGCCCATCTGGCAGAGAGGAGAGAGGAAATTAATTGTTAGTTTTATTATGAAAATGTCTTAGGTACAGGTTTGAATCTAAATTTATTCCTTCTCAGCTCAGATCTATGTTATTATTTCATCCACTTTCAGAAGGATAAAAAGAATTATACTGCTGCTAACAAAGGCCTCTTGGTTTAGATATTATTTCCACTCAGCAATTTCACATTGTCCCAATATATAAAAACAAAGTTCTAAAATGTTATATATATGCAATGTCAACTTAATTATTTAACTATTTACTCATTCACCTGGTTTATTGCTATATACAGTATGTATTCTACATATATACTCTCATCCACATACAAAAATGAATTTTATTATAAAATGTTGCAGGTCTCCTGCTTGGGCAGGGGTTGGACTAGATGACCTGCAAGGTCCCTTCCAACTCTGTTAATCTGTTAATCAAAGCCATTGATTTGGCTTGTCAGAAGGTCGCCAAAGGTGATCACATGACTCTGGAACACTGCAACCGTCATAAATGTGAGTAGTTACCAAGCATCTGAATTTCGATCATGTGACCATGGGGATGCTGCAATGGTCGTAAGTGTGAAAAATAGTCATAAGTCCCATTTTTCAGTGTCGTCGTAACTTTGAACGGTCACTAAACTATTTTTTCCCCTTAGATTTTCAATAAGACAAATAATGCAACAGCTGCCTGTGTGAAATAAAAGAAATTATTACTGGGAGAACTTAGTAATTTGTATTTTGTTTAATTGTTTAATGGTGGTTATAACAATAATTCTTATTTTTATTACATACACTCATCTGTCCCATTTTAAAAAGTAGAAAGGATAAAGTGTCATATAAAGTAACCTTCTGTCTTGCAAGACTACATGCTCAGTCTTTCATCTACAAATGACTTAATTTCAAAGTAGGGTCTCTTTTTTGCTATATTTTGAAACTTTTATCAGAGCTTCTTGAGCTTATGAATTACAAACCGTGTGTTTGTGCATTGAGACTTTTAATTAAATGCTTAAATACTAACATGAATACACCTGAGGATTGCATAAAGTCTGTGTACATCTTCTAAAAGTTAGCTCACAAACCTAGAGATTTTCACAGCATCTACTGGACCACTCCAATTAGGTTAACTAAAATAACGACACCTTCATTTGACTTTCATCCATTAAGACATGGTTGGGATCTAATAGACATATGCATCTTTTTCATACAAGGGGTGGGGATTTCAGGGCCTTTCCCATGGAAAGCTACTGGGCAGTTGTTGCAATGGGAATGAAATTCATATTCTCTCTCTCTCTCTCTCTCTCTCTCTCTCTCTCTCTCTCTCTCTCTCTCTCTCTCTCTCTCTCTCTCTCTCTCTCTCTCTCTCTCTCTCTCCCTCCCTCCCTCCCTCCCTCCCTCCCTCTCTCTCTCTCTCTCTCGCATTCTCTCATCTCTCTATCGTTGGATAGACACTTAGGATTTCAATCAAAGCTATATTTTTTTAAAAATGCAAGAGTTTTACCCAGCTCTTGAAGAGCCCACATTACCAATTATATGGCATATGGAAGAAGCAGTAACATAACACCCATGGGTTCCAGCATCCAGTCACTATAAATAAAACCATGATAAGCAAAGCCCCAACAAACCAAGCCACTATAGCAAAAACCACAATAACATCTAAAATAGAAACTTAGTGACTTCCACTGCTAAGAATCCTTAATAGTAATAAATAATAAAACTGCTAAGAATCCTTAATAAAACAATAAGCAAAGCCCCAGCAAACTAAACAGACCAAACCAATAGAACCACAGTTAATAAAACCCCAACAAACCAAGCCACAACAAATAAAGCCGCCATAAATGAGACCACAATAGACCAAACCACAGCAAATAAAGCCAGGCTACAGCAAACAAATAAGACAAAACCACAATAAACCAAGCCACTACAAATAAAACCACGATAAGCAAAGCCCCAACAAACCAAGTCTCTACAGCTAAAACCACAATAACCATCTAAAATAGAACTTGGTGACTTCCACTACTAAGAATCCTTAATAAAACAGCTAAAACTACCTATAAAACAGCTAAAACTCTAAAACAGAGTCACATCTGTTTAGACACATCTAAAACAGACACACAAAAAAACCAACAACACCCCTTCATATTACAGTGAAAAATGTCTTGAACTTTTGATTTCTTTGCACAAGTTTTATACAAGAATGCTGATATTTCCCGAGGTTTGTTTTTACACACAAACTTCAGGCTAGAGCAGCAAAACATGCAAGACTAGATAATAGTCAGTTTTAGATGCTATTTATATATATATATGTTTATGGAACAGTGCCTGAACCCTGAAAACCACTAATTTAAGACATTATTTGTTGTTGTTGTTGTTAGTTGCGAAGTCGTGTCTGACCCATCGCAACCCCATGGACAACATTCCTCCAGGCCTTCCTGTTCTCTACCATCCTCTGGGAGTCCATTTAAGCTCATGACTACTGCTTCAGTGACTCTATCCAGCCACCTCATTCTCTGTCGTCCCCTTCTTCTTTTGCCCTCAATCTTTCCCAGCATTAGGCTCTTCTCCAGTGAGTCCTTCCTTCTCATTAGGTGGTCAAAGTATTTGAGTTTTATCTTCAGGATCTGGCATTGTAAAGAGCAGTCAGGGTTGACCTCTTCTAGGACTGACCGGTTTGATCGCCTTGCAGTCCAAGGGACTCGCAGGAGTCTTCTTCAGCACCATAGTTCAAAGGCCTCAATTCTTTGGCTCTCAGCCTTTCTTATGGTCCAACTTTCACAGCCATACATTGCAACTGGGAAAACCATAGCCTTGACTATACGCACTTTTGTTGGCAGGGTGATGTCTCTGCTTTTTAGTATGCTGTCTAGATTTGTCATAGCTTTCCTCCCCAGGAGCAAGCGTCTTTTAATTTCTTGGCTGCAGTCCCCATCTGCGGTGATCTTGGAGCCCAGGAAAATAAAATCTGTCACTACCTCCATTTCTTCCCCATCTATTTGCCAGGAATTGAGAGGGTTGGATGCCATGATCTTAGTTTTCTTAATGTTGAGTTTCAAGCCAACTTTTGCACTCTCCTTCTCCACCCGCATCAAGAGGCTCCTTAGTTCCTCTTCACTTTCTGCCATTAGAGTGGTATCATCTGCATATCTGAGGTATTTACAGATATTTCTCCCAGCAATCTTAAGTCCAACTTTTGATTCATCTAGCCCCGCCTTTCTCATGATGTGCTCTGCATATAAGTTAAATAGGCAGGACGACAGTATACAGTCTTGCCAGATTCCTTTCCCAATATTGAACCAATCAGTGGTTCTGTGTCCAGTTCTCACTGTTGCTTCTTGACCCACATATAGGTTACTCAAGAGACAAATAAGATGGTCTGGTACTCTAAGACATTATAATGGGGGATAAAATCTGATTCAGGAGAAAGATCTATTATTGCAATAAGAATGTGAGTTCAAAAGTCACAGATGTATCACCCTGATCCTTCAGACCCGACACTGTTCCAGTTCAGAAGATTTATTGCTCAAGCATATACACAAGAATCTAGTCAGCTAACATATAATATTAAATTGGCACCAGATAAGGGTCAATGGAATTGAAGAGAGATTGGACTTAGACTGTTTATGGAAATGTAACGACTCTAGGCTAATGAGTCACTTAATTCCTCCCCCTAGGTCTGCCTTCTCCTACATTGTGAGCTTCCATGGTAGAGGTGTGTTGAAGCTAGTCAATCAAGTTAATCAATATACCACCCTTGTTCCCCCCCATATAATCAGATACAATTTGCAAATGCTGTACATTATTTTCCAAACTCCATTTTCAAGTTGCTTTCTGAAGATATTTGATATGACATGATAGACTATGATATTTGGCTTTCTACATAACACAGTGTATTGTGACTTGGGGGTTCTCTTCGATGTGCATAAGAGGATTCTAACACACAAACCTCTAAGAGGTGCCATTGATTTATTAGGAATGGTAGCTGTTTTAGCTCTCTGTTTGCATTGACCAGTTTCCATTTGCTGTTCAAGGCTTTTATACGCCAAATGCAGATACATAAATCTATGTTCTCCAAACTACTTAATAGATATTCCTAGAAAAACAACAAGCAGGATGGAATGAATAATTTATGTGGCTTGCAAAGAAAACATAGCCGCAGTATGGATTTTTGTTAAAAACAAAAACAGGAAAAAGAATTGAATTGAAGCAGTTTATAATTCTCATGCATTAGTAACTCTCAAACCGGGACACAGAATGGAAATTTCTTAAACACACACAATGATCGACAGACTCCATGACTGCACCGCTCTTTTAAACATCCCATTTTGGTTGCATTTTAAAGGATAAAGCAACAATCAAACTAGAAACATCCTGTTGTACAGTAATGAAAAATGGTTCGAACCCTCCAAAAAAGTGTAAATTGTTTTAATCTGGATAATCTGAAAAATTTCAGCCAGAGAACTTAGTGAGTTAAAAAAATCACTGAATTTCTCTGATCCCATCATCTAGTCCAGTGATCCCCAACCTTTGCAGCTTGGTGGCCTGGCTGAGGGAGGGGAAAGGGGGACTTTGCCTTGCAAGCAGTGTGCCAGTGCACATGCATGCAGAGGTGGGTTCCTCCCGGTTTGGACCAGATCGCCCGAACCGTTAGCGATCTGCTGCTGATATAATTTTGGCGTCACGGATCCGGTTCTGTCTGTGCCGGTCCGTGCTCGCTGCCATCTTTTTTTCTGAATTTTCAGCCGATTTTCCTGTTTGGATGGCTTCACAGCGTTCTGTGCTCTGAAAAAAGCCCTCCCACCTGCCCCCGAGTTAATACTCACATTTATTTCTTCACCCAAAGCACAGCTGATCAGCTCCTCAGCTGTGTTTCGGGCTGAATCCTGCTACTGAGCATGTGCAGAAGTGAAATTGCACAGGGGGGAACACCCACGTGCATGCGCGCAAGTGGAGCAAGCAAGCACGCACGAAACATCGCGATGCGAACCGGTGGCGAAGGTAAGTGAAACCCACCCCTGATGCAGCTCTAGTTGCATGAGCGGTGGTGGGCCATGGCCCAGGGGTTGGGGACCCCTGATCTAGTCAACCAATAGAGCGCTTATTCCCCCTTTCTTTTAAGAAAAGTTAAGGTGGTAATGCTAAAACAAGCTGCCACTAGATGACCCCCCCCCCAAAAAAACCCCTTCCTGAGGACAATGGCAGTTATCAGAAGCTCTAGCTGCTGTTTCTGTTGCTGCTACAGACACTCTGAAAGAACTATTTCCTATTCTTTATTGCCTTCATTCCCCACCTCCCACAAGTCTCATATATTAGTCGCCATGATATTGGTTTGAGATTCTGAGGTATTCCTAACTATTCTGACTGAATCTTGACTGGTCACTCTGGAAGGAACCATGCCTTTAATTCAGGGTGGTCTGGGCAGATTTGATGAATGTAAAGAACAGCTTCTCCTCCTAATTCCCTTCATAGGCCTTTATGTATAGACTAGTATTTCTCAACCTCAGCAACTTTAAGAGATATGGAAATCAACTTTCAGTTGATTTGGAATAGTTCAGTTAAAATGGAATAATTATATCAATTAATATCAATGAATAGTAACCAAACAAGTTAATGAAAAGGATTATATAAGTATATCAATAAAAAGGATTATATAAGCATGAATTTGTTGTCGATATAAGTTGCTGTATTATAACCCTAGAGGTTATGTAGTGTATTTTGTACTGTATTGTACTGTATTGTTTTGTTTTGTCTATTTTTGTATATGTTTCTTTTTTGTTGATTTTAAATGTAAATAACTCAATAAAATTATTTTTTTTTAAAAAAGGAAATCAACTTTCAGATTTCCTCAGCCTTTTAACTGGGAACACAGGTGGCTTTTCTGACTGGTACAAGTGAGTCAGATCATATGGTAGCTTCTGGACAGTGAGATTTGGGAACCTAGTCTGAGATGGTGCCAGCTGTTCTTCACCCATGCATCTGCCTACAATGTTACTTCCAGCCAGATTTTCTATGAATTGGGCAAGTACATTCCTGGCTTGTGCAACCTGGCAGGGCAAACAAAACTATCATTTGGTCCGAGGTGCATGACTGAATTCTATTTAATCATGAATTCTACTTGGCATAAATCATTTCACCGCTATCATTTTCTACAGTAGTCCAGGTTTTGGCTAGTTCTCAAAGGTGTCATCATTAAGATGTCCTAAAACAGCCAGACATACGCCAAACACATGATGTGTTGGAAACATCAAGGCTTGCAATCAAGGAGTTTTGTTATATGTGCCTTTCATTTGCTTTCAAATCAGATAGGAAAAACCTGAGCTGATACTGACAACTGTATCCACAGCTGTGTTTTGTTTTAGCTTTATAGGATTGTAAAAGCATCTCCATCAATAATAAAAAAGAGATATTACCCCTAATGAGACGTAGTTGTTACTAGATTTTTCAGAAGTAGTTTGCAATCGCCATCTGCCTTGGGCTGAGGGAGAATGGTCACACAGCTGGCTTTGGGTCTAAGGGGGGGGGACTAGAACTCACAGTCTCCTAGCTTCTATAGCCAGGTGCCTTAGCCACTTCAATACACTTGCTCTCTAGAATAGTATTATCATCTACATTATATATTTAAAAAGTTTTTCATCGGTGCTTTCCAACGTGAGTATATAATCAGGACTCTAGTGTGCTGTTCCCTATTTTATGGGTTTGATGCAAAAAATACTGATGAAAATCTGCAATGTTCCTGTCATATACAACTTGGAATACCCTCCCTTTAAAAAAAAAACCAATTTCTGTACAAAATAAGACATCACTTTAGACCAAATTGTATTAAGTTAGGCATGTTTACAGTAAGGTCTACTGTTATATAATCTTGTCTTTAGCAAATATATTTAATCCATCTATGCTTTCAGGTGCTGCTTGCCAAACTCTGAAATCCTCTGAAAATGTGCAAAAAGACATTTCAGTGTGTGCCTAAATAATGAATTACTTCAAACTTGTCACCTTTCCCAATAGCAATTGTTGCAATGCTAATTTAAAGGATCATAAACCAAACTGTTCCAGCATATTTAAGAGTCAGCGGCTAGCAAGATTTTGGGTGGATGTGTGCAACGCTTTCCCCACATAAACTCTACACAGTTCAACAGTTTGGATTGCTTCTTTCATGGGTTAGTAAGAACGAAAACTGTTTAAAACAATAAAGTAATGACCTTTATTCGTCTACAAAAACGAAATACTCCTGGGCAAAGCTACTTGAGGCTGAAACATTAGTTCAGGTTGTTGGCAGGAGCAAAATATAAATGTAACACAGGTGGTGTGCTCAGGATGTTTCTTTTTATAACTACATTCTTTAAGTAGTATTAGTGTGGGACTTGTTATTGATTTCTTGATTCATTCAGGCAGAAAAAGTGTGACACCCCCCCCCCTCTTTTAGCCCTTTCATGGAACAGACAAGATATTTTCATA
Organism: Diadophis punctatus similis; assembly: GCA_023053685.1. Lineage (NCBI taxonomy): Eukaryota > Metazoa > Chordata > Lepidosauria > Squamata > Dipsadidae > Diadophis > Diadophis punctatus. The sequence continues at coordinate 72,324,811 of JALIGW010000002.1, read as the reverse complement.
TTAGAAATCTGGACTCTTTCCTTCTTTTGGGAGGATTCTCTATAACTTTTAGCATATAATATCATGACAATCAAACACTGATATGTCACAAAGGTATTCTAAATGTAAAATGTTCAATAGAAGCCGATACTAAAGAAAATTAATTTGTACTACATCGGTGATCACAAATCTAACATGCAGCTTTGCCTAAGGGTATAAAAATGCTTGTCAAGGTCAATCTATTCAGCGTAGCTATTTCTGTTCTACTTAGGGCATAATTTGACCAGAGGTGATGGGAAATACATATAATTGTAGTAATTAGTCTAAGAACTTTTTGATAAGGTTAGATATAATGGCAACAATTTAACTGCTGATAACTTCTGTTCAGTTTTAGACAGACCCATTCAAGTAATGGAAAGAACTAAATGTACTTTTTATGGCATTTGCAAATGCATTGTTCAAATATACGGCATAGGGCCAGAGAGAGCCAGACCATTGATGGAATTCAGCATATATTGTATATCACCCATTCTAAAAGAATCTTGAGTTGCTTTCCAGGTTTTCCCCATTCCCTTATCTTTCTGATTATATCTTGTCAAGACATGACTGACAAGTCAACACAAAGCTTTCCCAGAGGGACACTACTGCTTTTCTTGTGGTCCCCATTGTAATATTTATAGCCCCAAAGTGAAACCCAGTCACCAGGGTTAAAGTAAAAGGCAAGCTGCTTCTTCTTCTTCTTCTTCTTCTTCTTCTTCTTCTTCTTCTTCTTCTTCTTCTTCTTCTTCTTCTTCTTCTTCTTCTTCTTCTTCTTCTTCTTCTTCTTCTTCTTCTTCTTCTTCTTCTTCTTCTTCTTCTTCTTCTTCTTCTTCTTCTTCTCCTTCTCCTTCTCCTTCTCCTACTCCTACTCCTACTCCTACTCCTTCTTCTCCCTTCTCCCTTCTCCCTTCTCCCTTCTCCCTTCTCCCCTTCCCCCCTTCCCCCCCTCCCCCTCCTCCTGTCTGACTCATATTATCCTGATCTTGTCATTTTGTAAAATCCACCAATTATCTACTTTCTTTAATAATAAATAATCAATATTCCCATGAGGGTCTGGTTTGTGTGTCTTGATAATTTTACTATTTTTAAAGGCATGTTCATCAAAGAAACAATTTTTTTCTGTTTTCTAGAATCACTGTCCCCTTTATCCATTTAAAACTTTCTTAAATCTCAATCTTGTTAAGCGTTTTGCTTTTAAGTCAAATATCTTTTAAGACAGTGTTCCCCCCCCTTTTTTTAATTTCAAAAAGAAGGCAGCTCCCTGATTGAGGCTGCATAAAGGCTGTATAGCAGCTTTGAGTATGATAGCAATCTTTTGGCTGCAAGCCGCAGGGCCCACAATCAACTGCAAGAAATTCAATTCCTATGCAGACATAGTAACTGAAACAGTAACAGAAGATACTCAATTTACATCCACACTAGCTATGCAGAACACAAGTGAGTGATTTCTCAATCTCTCCTTTCCGGAGATAATTTTATTGAATTTGCCACTTGACCACTCATATTCAGGATGGTGCTGTCTGCATTTACAGGGACATGTATCCTGTCCAGAAGCCAATGTTGTCTAGTAATTCCTTCACTTTTTGTACATATTGTGATCATAATTGTGGTTTGACCTTTGTCAACTGGTAGACTGATGATAAAGTTGTTCCTTGATGGAATTGTAACCACAGACTATTTTTTTTCCTATTTGTGTGCTTTCTGAAGTGTTTGATGCCCATATGTGGTACCGATAAAAAAGAATATTTGTAGCTTAAGGTTGAAATGAGGAGTCCTTGGTGCTCTCTGAGCTTGATTATTTTCTTGCAGATGTTTCATTACCCAAACGAGGTGACTCTTAAAATAACAGAGTTGGAAGAAACCTTGGAGGTCTTCTAGTCCAATCCCCTGCTTAGGAAGGAAACCCTATATCACTTCAGACAAATAGTTATCCAATCTCTTCTTAAACTTCCAGTTTTGGAGCATTCACAACTTCTGGAGGCAAGTTATTCCACTGATTAATTGTGCTAACTGTCAGGAAATTTCTCCTTAGTTCTAGGGCACTTCTGTCCTTGATTAGTTTCCACCCATTGCTTCTTGTCCTGCCCTCAGGTGCTTTGGAGAAGAGCTTGATTCCCTCTTGTTTGTGGCAGCCCCTGGTCCTTCTTTTCATTAAACTAGACATATCCAGTTCCAGCAACTGTTCTTTATATGTTTTAGCCTCCAGTCCCCTAATCATATTTGTTGCTCTTCTCTTCACTCTTTCTAAAGTCTCAACATCTTTTTTACATTGTGGCAACCAAAACTGGATGCAGTATTCCAAGTGTGGCCTTACCAAGGCATTATAAAGTGTTCTAGGACCAACACTCTTCATACTTCACATAAACGATCTTTGTGATCATATTATAAGTAACTGCGTTCTCTTTGCTGACAATGTTAAACTATTTAACACCACCGACAATGCTACTACCCTTCAAAAAGACCTAGACCAGTGATGGCGAACCTATGGCACGCGTGCCACAGGTGGCACGCGGAGCCATATCTGCCGGCACATGAGCCATTGCCCTAGCTTAGCTCCAGCGTGCATGTGCGCGTCAGCCAGCTGATTTTCGGCTCACGCAGAGGCTCTGGGAGGGCATTTTTGGCTTCCGGAGGGCCTCATTTTCGCTCTTCCCAGGCTCTAGGGAAGCCTCTGGAACCTGGGGAGGTAAAAAATGGGCCTACTGGGCCCACTGGAAGTCAGGAAATGAGCCATTTCCGGCCTCCAGAGGGCCTCCGGGGGGGCCTCCAGGGCGGAAGCCATTTTCACCCTCCCCAGACATTGAATTATGGGTGTGGACACTCACGCGTGTGCGATAGCGTACATGAACGCGCTTTCGGCACCCGAGGAAAAAAAGGTTCGCCATCACTGACCTAGACCATGTAGCAGAATGGTCAAACAACTGGAAACTTCAAATCTCAACCAACAAATGCTCTGTCCTACACATTGGCAAAAAGAATCAGAATACAAAATACAAACTTGGAGGAAACGAACTTGTAGACAACCCTAATTCTGTCAAAGATCTTGGAGTACTCATATCCAACGACCTAAGTGTTGGAGCCCACTGTAACAACACTGCCAAAAAGGCTCTAAGAGTTGTTAATCTAATCTTGTGTAGCTTCTTCTCTGGCAATATTACACTGCTAACCAGAGTATACAAAACATTTGTTAGACCAATTCTGGAATACAGCTCACCTGTCTGGAACCCGCACTGTATATCAGACATTAATACAATCAAGAGAGTCCAGAAATATTTCACAAGAAGAGTCCTCCACTTCTCTGCTCACAATAAAATACCTTATTCCACCAGACTTGAAATATTGGGATTAGACTATTTACAACTATGTCGCCTCCGATCTGATCTAAATGTAGTTCATAAAATCATATATCAAAAAGTCCTTCCTGTCAATGATTACTTCAGCTTCAACCGCAACAATACACGAGCACATAATAGATTCAAACTTAATGTAAACCGCTCCAAACTCGACTGCAGAAAATACGACTTCAGCAACAGAGTGATCAATGCCTGGAATGCACTACCTGACTCTGTGGTTTCTTCCCCAAACCCCCAAAACTTTAACCTTAGACTGTCTAAAGTAGACCTCTTCCCATTTCTAAGAGGTCTGTAAGGGGCGTGCATAAGCGCACCACTGTGCCTACCGTCCCTGTCCTACTGTCCTATTGTCCTCTTTTATCAGAACTTTTTACTTATGTTATGTTTATACAACTACTATCCTGTACATGTTTGACAAATAAATAAACAAAAAACCAACAAAACAAACCAAACAAACAAACAAACAAACAAACAAACAAACAAACAAACAAACAAACAAACAAACAAACAATAAATAAATAAATAAATAAATAAATAAATAAATAAATAAATAAATAAATAAATAAATAAATAAATAAATAAATAGTGGTATTGACACTTCACATGAGCTTGATTCTATCCCTCTGTTTAGTAGCCTAGAACTGTGTTGGCTTTTTTGGCAGCTGCAGCATACTGCTGGCTCATATTTAAATGATTGTTCACTAGGACTCCAAGATATCTCTCACAGCTTCTACTATTGAGTGAGGTGCCACATATACTGTACCTGTGCATTTTGTTTTTCTTGCCTAAATGTAGAACCTCACTTTTGTCACCATTGAATTTCATTTTGTTAGACAGTGCCCAATGTTCGAGTCTGTCAAGATCCTTTTGTATCTTAAGCCTATCTTCTGGAGTGCTGACTTCAACTCTATTGAACATCTTTGGAGGGATCTGAAAATGGCTGTCTACCAACGGTCACCATCCAACCTGACTGGGCTTGAGAGGATTTGCAAGGAAGAAGGGGAGAAAATCCTCCAATCCAAGTGTGCAAAGCTTGTCGTGTTATACCCAAAAAGACTCTAGGCTGTAATTGCTGCCAAAGGTGCTTCAACAAAGTACTGAGTGAAGGGTCTGAATTCTTAGGGCAATGTGATATTTCAGTTTTTTTCTTCCTAATAAATTTACAGACATCTCTAAAATTGTTTTCATTTTGTCATTATGGAGTACTGTGTGTACATTAATGAGGAAAAAAATGAATTTCAACAAAAGTGAAGGGGGTCTGAATATTTTCTGAATGCACTGTAACTAATGAAATCCTTTACTGAATGAAGGTCCATGAAGTCAATACTGTGACCTTCAGCCTTCTTGAAAAACCTAAGTGTAGCACCAAAATAAGGCAGTTATAAATTCCATACATCTCCATGCAACTATCCGTATTTTAACAGCCATATATATTATGAGTATGTGGATCAAGCAAAATTGATTTTGGACAGGCTGTTCAATTAAAATATCAGAATTGATCTGAAGGCAAGTGATTGTATTCAATTCAACAAACTGATTCAATGATTGGAGCAGAAATTTCAACTTGAAGGAGTAAATTGAGCAAACTACATTAAAAATTGAAATTTTACAATCCCTAAAGAGTATATTTTCTTCAGCTTGAATTCAGAGGAATCTATTTCTTAGGTTTTGGAGAGAAGCTGATTTGTCAAGTGCACATCTGCCTCACCAATCCCCCCCTAGCAATGCAAATTAAGAATTAGCTGGCCCATTCTTGCATTAATCATGAAGTAATCTGTCAAGATTTATTTCAAGACAAGCAATAAGAGCTGTAAATTGAAGTGTTGACACTAAAAACCAAACAGAAATTCAAATGAAACACAAACAACAAAGACTGTTTTTTATTGTTGAGTCAACCACGCAAAGGAATTGTTAAAAAAAAGTTAAGTCAGTGATTTTCTGTGTTGGAAGTGTGAATTCAGTGGCACTGACTCTTATCTGTAAATTACCTACTGACCACAGTAGGGCAATATATGTACATGTAAAGATAAAGATTAAATATTAACCATAGAGGGTCATGATCTACAGGCAGGCTGGCACAATTTAATTTGGGAAGGAAAATGTGTATTAACAGTCTGGCTGCTAGTGTAAATATAAGCACGGGAAAATATGTTGATCTGGATGGAGACCAAAAGTTCAAATGAATCATCTCTGAATTGTAAGAGGCAAAAATGCACTTTATTTATTACACGTTTCTGAAGCCAAGATGTCAACCTTGAATTACAAATGGTTTAGGGGCAGCAAGGCGGTTTCTACATTCCATCCATATTATTTAGAAGAGAAAGTCCCAACTGCAGTGTAAAATAAAAATCTCAGCTTCATATTTCTTTCCTTGACTGAACACTTTAAGCAATTATATCCAGCATAATTATATCTTATCTCAATGTTTTGTGAGTTTACATTTACTTTGGATTTTTGCATACATATGCTAAGTATTTTGAAGAAGGGTGAAATATTTTTTCAAGAATTCAGAGCTGACTTCTCAGACTTAACTGCACCTTAGTAATTTGGGAACAGTAAAACTGTTGTAATAATAAGTATTCCTAATAATAATAATAGCAATATGTAGAAATCTCTTAACTTCGCAGGTAATAGAATGGATTTTTCAGGTCTACCCACAGACAAAAAATGTGTAAGAATGTTTCTTAATAGATTCTGCATGAAAAATACATGACAAAAATGCAGTTTATCTGTGTTCCTCGAAATGTTTAAACACAGAATACTCAATTTTGTGAGCAATTAAGGAGCTTATCATGAAGGATTGTATTTGCTTTCATAGATTCATCTTTAAGTTTGTCTTTTATAATACGTAGGGTCTTTTGTCTCATCGTAAATGAGTTTCAGAAAAATACAATGTTCCTGGGAACCAGAGCTTGGATATGAAATACTAGCTTTAATCTCAGCTCTGCTATTAATAGCACACTTTTTATTCAAAAGAGCTTGCAGAAATATCTGTTTTCCAACCAGATAGGCATAGCAACTGTGGTAGACCATTTTTTTCTCCTGCAGGTTTTCCCCCCCCCCAATGTTGTGCTTCCCAAATAATATCTCCTGAATAAAATTTTGCAATTCTGTCTGACTATATCAACACCTTACACTTCGAGACATTTTTTTTAAATTCAAAAGTAAGTCGCAGAAGGTTTGCTTCCTAACAAATGTTAAATATGTACCACAGAAGTTCAAGTAACTGTGCATAGCACAGGAGTGTTCCCAAACATTGCTGCTGTCAGTAAAACATTAGGAAGTGTTAGTTCTGTGGTAAGAAAATCTGAATTTATGACAGGACATTTTTACTCCCCTCATTAACTACAATTCCCAGCATTCTTTGGGGTGGGGGGAAGGCATGACAGGTGTAAAAACAAGATCAAAATGCTATCTATTTATAATGAGGAAATATATTATTATTTTTTTTCCCTTTCTGGTCATTCTTCTTCTTCCCAAGCTCTTCCTATCATAAGCCCTGACATTACTATATCAATTTTTTAACTTGCTTTTTATTTCGGTATACAAAGATGCTCAGCTGCTGAAGTGTCACCACCAGGGTTGCGAGTAATAAAAAAAAGAAAGGACCCAAGTATAGAACAGATGCCTGAATACCCCTGGAGTCAAATGCATTTACTGAAGCACATCTGTTGTCACACTCCCGGAGACTTCCATTTTCACCTGCTCCTGTGGGCAACTAAAGACTGCTGGCAAGTTCAACCCTGGCCTTGTAAGTCAGATGTAAATGCAACTAGGTACCTCCATTCCTTCCTTCCACAAATAAATGAATGTGCGTCCTCATAAAGGAACGTGGTTTTGTTTAAGTGATTTTGTTGCCGTTTGTATCTTCTGTATTTAGCTGGCTTTTGAAGCATGATAAATACAAGCCATTGTATATAATAGTCCATTCTCACGCAGCACAGGCAGAAAGATAAACATTTGTCTCAATGGGTTTGTTTTTTGGGGAGGGGTAGTGGTGTGCATACTAATGTGTTGCTTTACGAAGCAATCTGCCTTGTATATATTACACAACAGCTTAGAGGCTTCTGCTAAGAAGCATTAAGTTAACGGTACGGCTTCAATTTCGCCGCAAACAATTGGATTCTGGCTTCCTTGTGGCTTTGTTGAGATTCCAAAGATACTCCCCCATCCATTTCCTTCTCCCCCTTCAATTGTACATTTCTGAAAGATGTTTACGCATTGGCAAAATAAATGCACACACAGTCCCTGTCTCCACCAGGTTCCCTTTTTAAAACACAGTTTTCTTCTGGTTGTCATGATTACTACCATGATCCCGAAAAGGCAAAGTCAGTGTTACAAGATAAATACTTTGTGAAATGACTTTTTAATGAAGACCATATTTTTATGATTGACTTACCAGGTAAAATATTGTTGACACTCTAGTGGCTCCACTGTCTCACTACCGCCACCATCTTGCCCTTTGCTCTCACTCACTTTGAGGTGTTTTATTAGCCTCGTAGAAAGAGCCCTTCCTATAACGTCTGGGTCATATTGCTCCTCTAATAGGAAGGGTTTTTCTTTCTGCAGAGCAATTATAGGCAAAGAAGTGGACCTGGACTAAGAAAGATTGTCCCACTATTGCTTTGCTATGATTGATTGCTAGGTGTAAGGATAGGGGAGGGGAGAGTAGAGGGGAAGGGAGGGGAGGTGAAAGGAGAGGAGAGGGGAGGGAATGGAATGGAATGGAATGGAATGGAATGGAATGGAATGGAATAGAATAGAATAGAATAGAATAGAATAGAATAGAATAGAATAGAATAGAATAGAATAGAATAGAATAGAATAGAATAGGAATTCTTTATTGGCCAAGTGTGATTAGACACACAAGGAATTTGTCTTGATGCATATGCTTTCAGTGTACATAAAAGAAAAGATAAGTTCATCAAGAATCATAAGGTACAACACTTAATGATAGTCCGGGTACAAATAAGCAATCAAATAGGAGAATAGGAGAGAACAGGAGAGAGAACAGAGTGGAGAGAGGAGAGGAGAGAGGAATGGAGGGAGGAGAGGAGAGGAGAGAGGAGAGAGGAGAGGAGAGAGTGCAGAGAGAATAGAATAGAACATAATAGAACAACAGAACATACTTTATTTGGTCAAGAGTCATTAGATACACAAGGAATTTCTCTCCGGTGCAGAAGCTCTCAATGGAAAGCTACAGAGTAATAATAATCATAATGTAATACCAATAAGACCAGGTATTAGAGAAGATGAAAAGGATAATAATACTATAGCCTTATTATTAAGCTTTACTGTTTGAAATTAAACGAAGTGGCAGGTTTTTGCAAGACCAATATATCAACAGTGCCTCAGATTGAGGAAGGAACTATACCCAGAGTGAGATTACTGTCTGTACTTTAGAAATCCAAGGAAGGTGGCTAGCAATATTTTTTTTAAACAAAAGAGGCATGATACTCTTCCCTTTGGAAATTAATTTATCCAGCCATGTCTTGTAGGACATGGCTGGATAAATCTACTTGACCCATCCTCATTCCAGTGTGGAAGTTGTGTGCCTCATGTCATGTGATAGAATGGACTTTGTGTGTCAAAGGTGGAATGGCTGAATGTGCTTCCTTTTGTGTGAAAGAAGAAGTCCTACATTGATATGGAACTGTTTCAATTTTCCTTGGTAGATTAAGGAAAGAGAATTCGTTGGTTTTACTTAGGTAGAAAGAACTATTTTATATTACTAAGTTGAGCAGGAGTCCCTTTACATAGTTCTTTATCTACAGGACTGTGTGAAAGAAATGTTAAAACAAAACCCTCATACAGTAACTAAATCTTCCCTCCCAAAGTATTTCAGGATAGTTAGTGCTAAAGTTGGTTAATTTCTAATAGCAAGAAAAAAAATACCCATCTTTCCAGTTTTCTAAGGGAGGAAAACAACAGTCATGTAATCCATATGCCACAGATAACCATCATCATCATAATCATTTAGCAACCCCATAATCCCTTGCGGGGTGTAATCTGGGCAACTGAATGGAGCTAGCAGAGCATTTTTAATGGCCGGATTCCCTTCCTTGTCACCAATGCGGAGATTGGCGACAAGGAAGGGAATCAGCAGATATATTCTCATTGTGCCCAAAGAGAGAAGTATCTGCCTCTACCTAGGATCGAACTCACAGCCTCCTGATTGTGAGGTGAGAGCTCCACCTCTAGGCCACTGCACCACTTTGCTTGCCACAGGTCACCATCGGTCATCTAAAACATTAAGCATGCAGTGACTGCTTTCTGCCTTTCGCATTCAAACATTTCATCAATCTGGAGAAAATGTAATTGTATTAGGAGTAATCAGGAAAGCCTTATACTATGTTAGGAGTACTAATACACAAAGTTGTTTTATCAAAACTAAAAACTGCATTAGGTTTTACTCTATGATCTGGCTTTGGGGCTGTAACAAAATAAAATTGATTTTTGTAAAGTTAATTATTATAAGTAATCAGAATGGATAAGATTAGTGATTTCTTTTTTTTAGGAAAGAGCAACTGTTAGAACCTACATTTGAGTTAGGATCTTGATTTGTGCCAAAATACTCTCTTAACCAAAGAACTGTTGCGGTTTTCAAATATTATTATTGTTGTGTTCTGACTGACCTATAACTGAACCATAAACTTGTTTTGACTAGACGACCTCTGACTGAACTGTTGTTGTTATGTTTATAGTTGAACTCTACCTGAACTGTTGTTGCCACCCTGGTCATGTGTTTGAATGCTCATACGCTATTGGTTGTTGTGTCTGACAGTTCCCTATAAAAGGGCTATCTGTCAGACTGCAAGTTGCTGGTTGTTTTGAGTGAGCTAATAAAAGAGCTGTTCTGAAGTCTGTCTCCTGTGATCTTTGCCCACAACTTAACAGCACCTTAGGCCATGTTGACTGGCATCGCCTGCCGTCAATTAAAGATTTACATTTTTAGAATGATTCTCAAAGAGGGGTACTGCAGGATCCTCTAAGCCAGCGGTTTTCAACCTGTGGGTTGCAATCCCTTTGGGGTCGAACGACCCCTTCACAGGGGTCACCTAAGACCATCGGAAAACACATATTTCCAATGGTCTTAGGCGCCGAGACACCGCTCCTCTATCCTTCTCCAGGCGGGTCCACCCACATACAAATAGACTACTACTAAAAAAAATATCTGCACCATGGGAACTTTTGAGCATGCATAGAAGCTGAATTTCCAGCACTGCACATGCATCGCCATCTTGTTTTCGGCTTTTTTTTTTGCAATTAAAAAAAAAATTGGCACTGCGCATGCATGCACGCGCAAAGCACACGAGCGCCGATGAGGTGCGGCCACACAGCGCAGGAGGAAGCAAACCAGCAACAAGGTAAGTTAGAACCCACCCCTGAGTTTCTTAATAATTTTATTATTTTATGGTTGGGGGTCACCACAACACGAGGAACTGTATTAAAGGGTTGTGGCATTAGGAAGGTTGAGAACCACTGCTCTAAGCCATGGTTCCCAACCCCTGGGCTATGGACCAGTATCGGTCTGTGGCTTGTTAGAACCCGGGCTGCACAATTGCAGATGTGCAGCGAGTGAGCGAGCAAATCATCTGCATTTGCAGCTGCTCTTCAGCACTAGCATCACCGCTTCAGCTCCACCTCAGATCATCTGGCATTCATTCATTCTCATAGGAGCGCAAACCCTACTGTAAACTGCACATGGGAGGGATATAGGTTGCGCACTCCTCTTCCCCCAACCCCAGTCCATGGAAAAATTGTTTTTGCATGAAACCTGTCCCTCATGCCCAAAAAAGGTTGGGGGCCACTACTCTAAGCTTTGGCAGCCTAGACCAGTGCCTACTCAGCTTTAGCCTAAGGCCAACCTTGCATGTCTCAAGGCACAAATATTCGATTACTTGAATGATAAGTGTAGTGAGATTTCATGTGAGCACTCCTTTTGAAGACGAAACACATCCTTTCCGTGATTGCATCAGAAAAATGAAGTCCTTTTTATCACTTTATTAGGAATTGTCTAGGGCCTTACAAGTCCATAGCTGCAATTTACACCCTATTTCTCGGAACAGCTATCGTGGGATTGTAAGTGGATGTGAAAGGATTTCCAGCCATTCCACAGCTCTGGAGGCTTTTCACCAGAGGTGAAGTGCACTTGGCTTTTTCCTCAATGTCACATGTCTGGACCTTAAGAACTTCCTGTTCTTTTCTTGGAGACATGCTATATCATTCTGCTCGCTGGGCTCATGATCCCCACCCCCCTCCTCTGTAATCCAACCCTGCCTGTCTCATTTCTTGGCATCCCAGATCATGAACTAAACCCAGCTCCAAATTACAACTGGTAAATTTTGAAGTCAGTGATATCACTGCCAAGGAGAATGAATGATACTCTCTTCATTCACTAACCCTACTGGATCAGCGCTCTTCACCAAGCTATTTGTTTACACAGGATGTTGATCCTCCAGCTAAAGCAGGGGTCGGGAACCTTTTTGACTAAGAGAGCCATGAAAGCAAAAAATTTGGAAATTTATTTCAGTGAGAGCCATATACCGTATATTCCGGCGTATAACACGACTGGGCATATAAGACGACCCCCAACTTTCCCAATGAAAATATAGAGTTTGGGATATACTCTTCGTATAAGACTACCCCTCCTACCATCTTTCTTTTTCTTTCTGTCTTTCTTCCTTCCTAAAATCTTTCTTTCTTTCTTTCTTTCTTTCTTTCTTTCTTTCCCTCTCACTTTTTTCTCTTCCTCCCACCCTTCCTCTTCTTCTTCCTCTTCCTTCCTTCCTTCCTTCCTTCCATCTCTGGTCTTCCTTCCTTCCTTCCTTCCTTCCTTCCTTCCTTTCATCTCTGGTCTTCCTTCCTTCCTTCCTTCCTTCCTTCCTTTCATCTCTGGTCTTCCTTCCTTCCTTCCTTCCTTCCTTCCTTCCTTCCTTCCTTCCTTCCTTCCTTTCATCTCTGGTCTTCCTTCCTTCCTTCCTTCCTTCCTTCCTTCCTTCCTTCCTTCCTTCCTTCCTTCCTTCCTTCCTTCCTTCCTTCCTTTCATCTCTGGTCTTCCTTCCTTCCTTCCTTCCTTCCTTCCTTCCTTCCTTCCTTCCTTCCTTCCTTCCTTCCTTCCTTCCTTCCTTCCTTCCTTTCATCTCTGGTCTTCCTTCCTTCCCTTTTCTCTTCTTCCCTCTTTCCTAGCCCTCAGCACCACAAGATCCTTTTTCCCAAATGAAGAAAAGAGTGCTGGTGGCGGCTGCGGTCGTGCCGAGGGAGCGGAAGGAAGGAAGCGGCTGAGAGGCATCTCGCGCGGGGAGGAAACTTTGTCTGGCTTGGCTTCGAGAGTGAGCAAGCAAGCGAGAGCAGCGCAGCCACAGCCGGAAGGGAAGCAAGCAGCCTGCTCTGCCACTCAAGCCAGCGGCTGCCGGAAGCAACAAGGGCGTTAGGAAAAGAGAAGGAAAAGATAGAACTGAAGGAAAGAGTGCTAGCGGCGGTGGCGGCGCTCCTCCTTCTCTTTTCCTAACGCCCTTGTTGCTTCCGGCAGCCGCTGGCTTGAGTGGCAGAGCAGGCTGCTTGCTTCCCTTCCGGCTGTGGCTGAGCTGCTCTCGCTTGCTTGCTCGCTCTCGAAGCCAAGCCAGACAAAGTTTCCTCCCCGCGCGAGATGCCTCTCAGCCGCGCGCTCCCTCGGCACAACCGCAGCCGCCACCAGCACTCTTTTCTTCATTTGGGAAAAAGGATCTTGTGGTGCTGAGGGCTAGGAAAGAGGGAAGAAGAGAAAAGGGAAGGAAGGAAGACCAGAGATGGAAGGAAGGAAGGAAGGAGGGAGTGCCGAGGGAGCGCGCGGCTGAGAGGCATCTCGCGCGGGGAGGAAACTTTGTCTGGCTTGGCTTCGAGAGCGAGCAAGCAAGCGAGAGCAGCTCAGCCACAGCCGGAAGGGAAGCAAGCAGCCTGCTCTGCCACTCAAGCCAGCGGCTGCCGGAAGCAACAAGGGCGTTAGGAAAAGAGAAGGAAAAGATAGAACTGAAGGAAAGAGTGCTAGCGGCGGTGGCGGCGCTCCTCCTTCTCTTTTCCTAACGCCCTTGTTGCTTCCGGCAGCCGCTGGCTTGAGTGGCAGAGCAGGCTGCTTGCTTCCCTTCCGGCTGTGGCTGAGCTGCTCTCGCTTGCTTGCTCGCTCTCGAAGCCAAGCCAGACAAAGTTTCCTCCCCGCGCGAGATGCCTCTCAGCCGCGCGCTCCCTCGACAGCCAGCTCCTGCCCGCGTCTCCCGCCTGCCTCTTGCCTTATGCCGCCAGCTGATGGTGGCTGCTGCAGCCTTCCCAGCAGGCGACTAGAGCAGGGCAGCATCGGAGCTCCAAGGCTCCTTCGGCCGCTTGGCTTATTTATTCAAACTATCCCACCATTAGGCACCACAGAAAAAGGGGGAGGTTGATACGGCCTGACAATTAACAGAGCGGCGGGACGACGCGCGAAGGGAAGCAAGAAAGCCAAGTCTACACTCTCACACAAAGCCCTTCACCTGCTGCGCGTGCTCGGCCCCGGCCCCGCCCTCTCACCGCTTCACTCCCGCTAACCGTTTCCTTGGTTTCCCAACCGTCTTTCCACACAAACTTCCCTCACGTGGCCCCATCAGCGGGCTCTCTTATTGGCCCACCGCTCAAGCAGCGGTAGTTGTCAATGTCGCCCCTCTTTCCACGTTGCTAACTTCTCTCTGTCTGGGCGTTTAGTTACAGGGTTTTCGGGCAATGCGGAGTATCGAAGAACCGGGAGGATTTCACCCCTGCTGCGAGCCATATGCAATCATCAAAAGAGCCACATCTGGCTCGCGAGCCATAGGTTCCCGACCCCTGAGCTAAAGTCACAAAAATCTATGACTGGAGCACAGAAATATCCCTCTGCACCTGTTCTTTGGCCTTCTCCTCTTTTTGTATATACTTTGTATGGTGTACAATAGGGGTGTCAAACTCCTGTGGTTGACCTCGGCGGGCTGGGTGGGGGTGGCCGATTGGGTGGGGGTGGCAAACTGAGTGGGGGTGGCTTGATCTTTCCTCTTTGCATTGGGTAGACCGGACCGAAGCAACGTTGGCCTGATCTTTACTCTTTGCATTGGGTAGACCGGGCCGTAGCTTCGCTGGCCTGATCTTTATTCTTTGCATTGTGTAGACCGGGCCAAAGCTTCGCTGGCCTGATCTTTCCTCTTTGCATTGGGTAGACCGGGCCGAAGCTTCGCTGGCCTGATCTTTCCTCTTTGCATTGGGTAGACCGGGCCGAAGCTTCGCTGGCCTGATTTTACTCTTTGCATTGGGTAGACCGGGCCGACGCTTCGCTGGCCTGATCTTTCCTCTTTGCATTGGGTAGACCGAGCCGAAGCTTCGCTGGACATCTTTACTCTTTCCATTGGATAGAACGGGCCGAACCTTCGCTGGCCTGATCTTTACTCTTTGCATTGGGTAGATCGGGCCGAACCTTCTCTGGCCTGATCTTTCCTCTTTGCATTGGGTAGATCGGGCCGAACCTTCTCTGGCCTGATCTTTCCTCTTTGCATTGGGTAGACCGGGCCAAACCTTCGCTGGCTTGATCTTTCCACTTTGCATTGGGTAGACCGGGCCGAACCTTCGCTGGCCTGACCTTTCCTCTTTGCATTGGGTAGACCGGGTCGACGCTTCTCTGGCCTGACCTTTCGTCTTTGCATTGGGTAGATCGGGCCGACGATTCTCTGGCCTGATCTTTCCTCTTTGCAGTGGGTAGTCCGGGCCGAAGCTTTGCTGGGCTGACCTTTCCTCTTTGCATTGGGTAGACCGGGCCGATGCTTCTCTGGCCTGACCTTTCGTCTTTGCATTGGGTAGATCGGGCCGACGCTTCTCTGGCCTGATCTTTCCTCTTTGCAGTGGGTAGACCGGGCCGAAGCTTTGCTGGGCTGACCTTTCCTCTTTGCATTGGGTAGACCGGGCCGAAGCTTTGCTGGCCTGATCTTTCCTCTTTGCATTGGGTAGACCGGGCCGACGCTTCTCTGGCCTGACCTTTCGTCTTTGCATTGGGTAGATCGGGCCGACGATTCTCTGGCCTGATCTTTACTCTTTGCATTGGGTAGACCGGGCCGAAGCTTTGCTGGTCTGATCTTTCCTCTTTGCATTGGGTAGATCGGGCCGACGCTTCGCTGGCCTGATCTTTCCTCTTTGCACTGGGTAGACCGGGCCGACGCTTCTCTGGCCTGATCTTTACTCTTTGCATTGGGTAGACCGGGCCGACGCTTTTCTGGCCTGACCTTTCCTCTTTGCATTGGGTAGACCGGGCCAACAATTCTCTCCCTGATCTTTACTCTTTGCATTGGGTAGATCGGGCCGAACCTTCTCTGGCCTGATCTTTCCTCTTTGCATTGGGTAGACCGGGCCGACAATTCTCTCCCTGATCTTTACTCTTTGCATTGGGTAGACCGGGCCGACGCTTCTCTGGCCTGACCTTTCCTCTTTGCATTGGGTAGACTGGGCCGACGCTTCTCTGGCCTGACCTTTCCTCTTTGCATTGGGTAGACCGGGACGAAGCTTCTCTTGCCTGACCTTTCCTGTTTGCGTTGGGTAGACCGGGCCGAACGTTCGCTGGCCTGATCTTTCCTCTTTGCATTGGGAAGACCGGGCCGACGCTTCTCTGGCCTGATCTTTACTCTTTGCATTGGGTAGACCGGGCCGAAGCTTTGCTGGCCTGATCTTTCCTCTTTGCATTGGGTAGACTGGGCCGACGCTTCTCTGGCCTGACCTTTCGTCTTTGCATTGGGTAGATCGGGCCGACGATTCTCTCCCTGATCTTTACTCTTTGCATTGGGTAGATCGGGCCGAACCTTCTCTGGCCTGATCTTTCCTCTTTGCATTGGGTAGACCGGGCCGACGCTTCTCTGGCCTGATCTTTACTCTTTGCATTGGGTAGACCGGGACGAAGCTTCTCTTGCCTGATCTTTCCTCTTTGCGTTGGGTAGACCGGGCCGAACGTTCACTGGCCTGATCTTTCCTCTTTGCATTGGGAAGACCGGGCCGAACCTTCGCTGGCATGATCTTTCCTCTTTGCATTGGGTAGACCGGGACGAAGCTTCCTTGGCCTAATCTTTCCTCTTTGCATTGGATAGACGGGGACGACTCTTCGCTGGCCTGATCTTTCCTCTTTGCATTGGGTAGATCGGGCCGAACCTTCTCTGGCCTGATCTTTCATCTTTGCATTGGGTAGACCGGGCCGACGATTCTCTGGCCTGATCTTTACTCTTTGCATAGGGTAGACCGGGCCGAACCTTCTCTGGCCTGATCTTTCCTCTTTGGATTGGGTAGACCGGGCCGACGATTCTCTGGCCTGATCTTTACTCTTTGCATAGGGTAGACCGGGCCGAACCTTCTCTGTCCTGATCTTTCCTCTTTGCATTGGGTAGATCGGGCCGAACCTTCTCTGGCCTGATCTTTACTCTTTGCATTGGGTAGACCGGGCCGAAGCTTTGCTGGGCTGACCTTTCCTCTTTGCATTGGGTAGACCGGGCCGAAGCTTTGCTGGTCTGATCTTTCCTCTTTGCATTGGGTGGATCGGGCCGACGCTTCGCTGGCCTGATCTTTCCTCTTTGCACTGGGTAGATCGGGCCGACGATTCTCTGGCCTGATCTTTACTCTTTGCATTGGGTAGACCGGGCCAAACCTTCTCTGTCCTGATCTTTCCTCTTTGCATTGGGTAGATCGGGCCGAACCTTCTCTGGCCTGATCTTTACTCTTTGCATTGGGTAGACCGGGCCGACGATTGTCTGGCCTGACCTTTCCTCTTCGCATTGGGTAGACCGGGCCGAAGCTTTGCTGGCCTGATCTTTCCTCTTTGCATTGGGTAGACCGGGCCGACGCTTCTCTGGCCTGACCTTTCGTCTTTGCATTGCGTAGATCGGGCCGATGATTCTCTGGCCTGATCTTTACTCTTTGTATTGGGTAGACCGGGCCGAAGCTTTGCTGGGCTGACCTTTACTCTTTGCATTGGGTAGACCGGGCCGAAGCTTTGCCTGTCTGATCTTTCCTCTTTGCATTGGGTAGATCGGGCCGACGCTTCGCTGGCCTGATCTTTACTCTTTGCATTGGGTAGACCGGGACGAAGCTTCGCTGGCCTGATCTTTCCTCTTTGCATTGGGTAGACCAGGCCGAAGCTTCTCTGGCCTGACCTTTCCTCTTTGCATTGGGTATATCGGGCCGAACCTTCTCTGGCCTGATCTTTACTCTTTGCATTGGGTAGACCGGGCCGAACCTTCTCTGGCCTGATCTTTACTCTTTGCATTGGGTAGACCGGGACGAAGCTTCGCTGGCCTGATCTTTCCTCTTTGCATTGGGTAGACCGGGCCGAACCTTCTCTGGCCTGATCTTTACTCTTTGCATTGGGTAGACCGGGACGAAGCGTCGCTGGCCTGATCTTTCCTGTTTGCATTGGGTAGACTAGGACGACGAATCTCTGGCCTGATCTTTACTCTTTGCATTGGGTAGACCGGGCCGACACTTCTCTGGCCTGATCTTTCCTCTTTGCATTGGGTAGACCGTGCCAAAGCTTCGCTGGCCTGATTTTTACTCTTTGCATTGGGTAGACCGGGACGAAGCTTCGCTGGCCTGATCTTTCCTCTTTGCATTGGGTAGACCGGGCCGAACCTTCTCTGGCCTGATCTTTCCTCTTTGCATTG
Organism: Diadophis punctatus similis; assembly: GCA_023053685.1. Taxonomy (NCBI): domain Eukaryota; kingdom Metazoa; phylum Chordata; class Lepidosauria; order Squamata; family Dipsadidae; genus Diadophis; species Diadophis punctatus. Next base: position 72,306,777 of record JALIGW010000002.1, on the reverse strand, counting down.
GGTAGACCGGGTTGAAGCTTCGCTGGCCTGATCCTTCCACTTTGCATTGTGTAGACCGGGATGAAGCTACGGTGGCCCGATCTTTCCTCTTTGCATTGGGTAGACCGGGCCAAACTTCGCTGTCCTGATCTTTCCTCTTTGCATTGGGTAGACCGGGCTGAAGCTAGGCTGGCCTGATCTTTCCCCTTTGCATTGGGTAGACCGGGCCGAAACTTCGCTGGCCTGATTTCTTCTTTGCATTGGGTAGACCGGGATAAAGCTGCGTTGGCCTGATCTTTCCTCTTTGCATTGGGTAGACCGGGCCAAAGCTATGCTGGCCTGATTTCTTCTTTGCATTGGGTATACCTGGCTGAAGCTACGCTGGCCTGATCTTTCCTCTTCGCACTGGGTAGACCACACTGGTATATAAAAGTGAAAACCACTCACACATTAATCACGAAATTTCCAGAACCGGAAAGCCTACAAACTTGAAATTTACCATGTATGTTCCTCTTGGCTTCTAGGTGCTCACTAAGAAAGGATTTTTAAAAATGATCATTGGAGTATGAGTATTTCTTATATTATTATTAACAAGCTCTAATGCTAAGGAGTTCTACTCCTCCCTCCCAACGTGAAAAGAAATCTGATCCAAATACAAAACACAAGCAGAGGAGTTTCAGTTTCGCTTTTGCTTTCAAAGCAGCAAGCAGCTTTACTACAGAACAATTGAGCTTTGCCACGTACAGACTCCTTCCTGTCTCCTTCTTGCTCACACAGCAAATACAGTTTGCATTTTCAAACATCCCTCAACTTTCTCGCACACTAACAGGACGCTAGCCAGATGAATACCAATGGATGCTGGTAGACAGAGACAATTTTTTGTTCCTTATTTTCCTCCTCAGTTCAGATGAATCTGTTCCTTCTACTGTAACACCAGTTAAAGGGAAAAGAGGCAAAAAATGCAGGAAAAGATTTACAGATGCAATTAGGAAAACACAAGTAAGGGAAGCTGCCTGTTTCTCCCATGGCCAGTTCTATGTGGCATGCTCCAGAGTCAGTTCATCTGACAGCCTGGTCATCCTCCAGCCAGACAGCAAAACCAGGAATGTTGTTTACAGGGAGGTCCTCGGCAATTGAGCAAATTGAAAATCTATGCTATGCAAATAATGTCTTCATCTGTAACAGAAACTTAGCTTACCATCTCCAACGAAATAATACAGTCCCTTTTTAAACTACTCATTAATTTTCATGCTTTAAGTGTCAATTTATCAAGCCCCATCACATAGTTTTGTAGCAAAGCATGGGTATTAGCTAGTGTTTTTATACTACTACTTTAAAGGAGTAGGAAAAGGGGAGAGAAGAATGAAAAAAAAGAAATAAAAGACACACACAGAAGAAAAAAGAAAACAAAAGTGTGATACAATGGAAAATAATTTAACATAATTGTTAAATATTTCATTAAATTTTCACCACACTGAAAAACATTGATTAGTCTTTCCATCATTTTCACAGGGAACTTACATCATAGGCAATCAGGACACATAGAACAGCAATCCAACACTGTAAATTGGGATTGCACTGAAGAATACATATTTTTGGCTAGCCTCCATATTTAATCAATTCATAATTTCTTTAGCAAATGATACATTTCAATATGTTCAAAAGTACACTATGATATTGAGAACCCTCTTTTTAAATATTCATTGGAGGGTAGATTAAATGTAAAACAGAATATTTTGTTTCATTAATATTATTATAAAACATATTGATAGGCTTTATACCCTTACTTATTGATATTAATTTTTTTCTAGATTGCTTCCAAATTCATATATCCATTTTAGCAACACTCTTTGATTGAACATTCTCTCTCTCTCTCTCTCTCTCTCTCTCTCTCTCTCTCTCTCTCTCTCTCTCTCTCTCTCTCTCACACACACACACACACACACACACACACACACACACACACACACCATCTATCTCTATCAATCTGCCTTCCATCCATCTATCCTGTAGATTTAGATTAACCTTTCAATATTAATAGAAGTTCAAGGGGGAAGGGACATTCAATTCTGCTAAATTTGCTGGAAATTCCTAGTTAAGAAATGTTTTAATTGAATATATGCAATTGACCGGAAAGAATCAAATAATCCATTTCCCTTAGAATCCTTTTTAGTTGATCATTTACAAACTCCTCAACAGATTGCATCCAGTTTCCAACCTTCTCTAAAGTAGGAAGATTGGAAACTGGATGAAAATATGATCCAGGAAAGGCTTTTTCAAGAGAGAATGTACCCCTGTCTTTTTTTTTAAAAAAAGTGGTGGTATCGGGATCTTCCTGCTCATATACTGTGTAGCTGTCCAAAGGAGTCAGGCGGGGCAATTTTTCTCCTGAAAACATGAGCATCTTGTAAAAAATCATCTTCTGGTTTTTAATTGATGAATTTGGTAAGTATCCAAATCCATCTGGGAAGATATCTAAGGGCTTGAATCTTCCACCAAACTATGAAAGACATAATATTGAATGTATTTGTGCAATGTGCATAGCAATATCTCCTTACCTCAAAGAAAAGAGAAAAGAAAAAAATGGCTGATGTAATTGTTTTTAAAAAGTTTGTAAATCAAAAAGAATACACCATAAGGAAAAATAAATCGACAAACTAATCAAGCAGGAAAAATAAATATATAACAAAAACTAAAAAAAGAATCCCAAGTCCCAAAGATTCATCAGGTCTGCCAGATTTGGCACTGAAATTATAGTGCATGAACTTCACCCTTAAGCCAGAGGTGAAATGCTACCGGTTCGGCGCGGTTCGGGCGTACCGATAGAGGCGGCCGCCAGTGGTTTGGAGAATCTGTAGTGGCGGCAGCACGAGGCTCTGCCCACCCGCCCGGACGTTGCCATTTTCTTTTTTTTTAACCCTCTGCACATGCGCAAAACCTTCTGTGCATGCGCAGAGGGTGAAAAAGAGAGCACAACAATGGCGCGTGAGCGAAGCGTGCATGCGCGCGCAATACACGTGCTTCCGAACCGGTAGGGAAGGTAAGTAGATTTAACTGCTGCCTTAAACCATTTCAATCTATGCCCTTTTCTAAAAAGAAAAAAAAGATATTTAAAAGACTGCTACTCCTTCAATTCCTTTAATAATGACCACATAAAAATAAACTTCTCAAAATTGCTATGTCGTAAAATTGTATGTTGTATTCTGGTATCTAGACTTCCAGAATAACTATTGGTAGGAAAGAAAATTCTCCTGTTTAGCCACAAATCAAACTTTAGTGAACAGCTTCTGCTTAGAAAGATGATCGGGGGGGGGGGGGTATCGTTTTTGACTTTCATTGAAGAGTTCTGAATTGCCATGACAAACATAGAATGTATTGTAGGTCTAAGAAATGATATAACTATGTTAGGTTTCGCTGGAAACAGATACCCATATAATGAACAGCTTCAATTTTAAATTTATTCTCTGTTGTAGGTGCAGTAGCAAAAATCTTGTATATAATTTGTGTGTGTGTGTGAAAGCTGCTATAGGCTGATCTTGGGGAAAGGAATGTTTAGAAAAAATAAATTATTTCTGTGATCAAGATCTTTTTGGACTGGATTATCTCAACCTAAGGATCTTGTTCTAGCTTTTAAAGCCTTGCCAGTTTACTGCAAGTTTTTTTTTACCAGAGTATTTATGCCCAGTAAGTCATTTTATGTGAAATTAGGCTTTTCAAATCTGCCAATACTTGCTTAACAAATTTGTTACTTAAACCTTCAGGTTTCTAGTTCAATTGAACTGCATTCTCAATAAAACACATTTACAATTTTAAACTTGATTTCTATATGAAACGTTGCAATAAAATTTAAGTGATTATAACAACAACGATGTAATAAGTACCTCTGGTGCAATCCCAAAACATCTGGGTCACCACTTGAACACCATCAGCATTAACAAAATCACATTACTTAATTGCAAAAAGCAGCTTCACTTGAAACAACATCTTGTGACAATACTTTTAATATCATCAAACAACATCTACAGCAGGGGTCTCCAACCGTGGCAACTTTAAGACTTGTGGACTTCAACTCCCAGGGTTCCTCAGCCAGCTGACTGAGGAATTCTGGGAGTTGAAGTCCACAAGTCTTAAAGTTGCCAAGGTTGGAGACCCCTGATCTACAGAACCTATCCCAGGTCCTTGGGAGTACTTGATAAGTGGATAAAAATGCCAAATCCAGTCTAAAAAATATCTGCTGACTGGGTGATGAACCATAATAATAATTTGCTTATCAAGGAAAATGGCCATGGGATGTTGCAAGTGCACCAAACAGCTGAAGAAATAAAAAGGGCATTGAAGAATACCTGAAGGACAGTGAAGAAGATGTACTGAATCTAGTACATGAAGGTTTGCTGAGAAATGGAGAGACCGACTCTACAAGAAATACCAAATGAAGAATAGAAAAGACATGGCAAGGCAAAGTACTGCATGCCCAATATGAAAAAAGAAGCAGATAACAACGAGAACTGGCAAAGGCTAAGAGCCGGAAAATAGAAGAAAGAGACAGAAGGGATAATTCTTAAGGAACAAGCCTTAAGAACAAATGCATACAAAGTCCAGAATTCACAAGAAAGCAACAGAGAGTAAATACACATATGCCAAGAAGCTGAAGAAACAGCGGAATACCTAGCTAGCTGTTTCAAGATGATTGTACAGACTGGCTACATACAATAGCATGATAAGTAGCAACAGTGGTATGTTGAAATATCTGCAAGAAATACCATTTCCTGCAAACAAAATCTCATAGGGCCACAAAATAGACAAAGTAATAGAAAATGATGAAGCTAAAGTATTCTGGGTCCTTAGAATTCAAACAGACGAGCACCTGTCATATAGCACCCTAAACTTAACAATTGTCGACATGAAAGAAAACAAAGACTGGATAGTGAACATTGTGGTACCTGGAGACATCAGAATAGGAAAAAAAACACTGGAGAAAATAACAAAATATAAAGACCTGCAAATAGAAGTAGAACAACTGTGGCAAAAGAAAGCAAAGGCAGTAACAACAGGAATAGGTGCCTTGAGTGCAATCCCAAAACATCTGGAGCACCACTTGAACACCATTGGCATTGACAAAATCACATCAGTCAACTGGAATAGGCAGCTTTAATTGGAACAGCTTACATCCTGTGACAATACTTTTAACACCATGAAACAACACCATCTGCCTATCCCAGGTCCTTGGGAAAGGCTTGATAGATGGAGAAAAATGTCAAATACAGTCTAAACATCTGGCTGACTATGCAAAGTATTATTTATTTATTTATCTATCTATCTATCTATCTATCTATCTATCTATCTATCTATCTATCTATCATCTATCTATCTATTTATTTATTTATTTATTTGGTTTTCTTATATGCCGCCCAATTCCCGTGGGACTTATTAGACTTTGTTGCATAAATCAAAACCAGAAGCACACACAGATAACTGATTCAGCTGGATTCATTAACTTCTTTATAAACATAGTAATATATATATATATATATATTTACAATACCAATGTAGATTCTTCTTCAAGCAGTTACAGGCAGCAGAGAACAGTTAGTTTCATTTCAGCAGAGTTCAGAGTAGACTGAGCCATGCCCAGCCTTAAGCTTCTTAAGTTTTCAGTTTCGATTCTCTGCACAGACTCAGAAGTGGTTAGCTCCCATTGGCTGACTTAGTTGCTATGCCTATTTATCGGCTAACCTTGTTAACATGGCTCTCCCAGTTCATGAATATCTTAACATGAAGAACCATAAAAGATAAATTGGGCTTATTGGACCATATTGCTTTGTATAGGAAATGAATGAATAAATCATTCTCCATAGTGGGTGGAGCCACCCTCCAAGAATGGGTTAAACCAGCTCTCTAGCCAATCAGGACCGAGTTTTCAAAAGTATAAATAGAACCCTCTTGCCTTGGCACCCCCTCTTTTTTTCTCGGTCCTTAGCCAAAAAGGACAGTGCTTAAACCCATTCTTCGATTTCTCCACCAACTACTGAATTTCTACTACTTCCTGTGAGTTATTGCTTCATTGATTTGTTATAAGGAAATATCCTTTTAGGTTCAGTTCCAAGTGGGGAAAAAAGACACTGGATTCATGAAGGTTGCTTGGAAAGAAGGTTTAATGGTGGACAGGAGCACATGGCAGGAGCCCCTGTACAGAAAAGGTAACTTACATGGCCAGGTGTGGTGAAGAGAAAAAAGAGAGAGAGATATGCTGAGTTCCTGGTTTTTATAGTGTAAGTTGGGTCCCACCTCTTAGATTTCCTTTTCCTGTATAGAAATGTATCCCATTGGCTCTCAGACCCCCCAGGGGCATGCTGGGGTGGCTCTTGGCTTTTGTCTAATCCAGCTTTGGCTGAAATGAAAGGGCCTTGGGCTAATCCTATTATGGTTTTGTCATGCAAAAGACTTTCAGCCAGGTGAGAGGAATATGTGAGCTTAGCAGGGGTGGGGGTTTCCAAGAGGAGTCTTTTGTTTGTTTAAAAGCATGTTTCCAGATATATTCCACATAATATTTCCTACATTTTAATATCTCCTAGGATATCTCATTTCCTAGGAGAGGGGTGGGTGCTAACTTCCTACAATCCCTCATTTTTTTTTTCAAAACATGTGAGTGCAACACATGTTTTGACACAAGCTTCAAATTGATCAGGTCAGGGAGATTTTATGGGTGCTTTCAATTTTCTCTGATGCAGAGGGGAAGACGTTGAAAGAGGCAGTTGAAAGAGGCAGCAGAAGGATTCCTTCAGTGGCTCCCAAAAGGAGAGCTTTCAATCATGATGGTCAATGGCCAGGGCAAAAGTTCTGGAAATAAATTTACAGTATCCAATTTTCCATGCCAATTATGTTCAGATGTTTGATAACACTTTCGATGAGCTCCCAGACAGGTTTCAAGCAAGCACAGGCCCCACAATATTCCCACAGCCATGGTTTACCTTGAAATCACAGGCTGCCCATTCCAAGGGATGGTTCTTGAATCTGCCCTAGCTCTTACTTTAGTGCATCTAGGATTTGTGAGTCCAAATTGAAATTAGCCAGTGTGCAATCTAGGCTTTTCCTTTTTTTTTTTTTTTTTTTTTTTTTTAGAATGAGCCCTGGGACTCTTACTCCTGAGACCACCAGTGCAAAATACCCTGCTTTACTGGGCAGCAGTCAGGCCTTGGGTTTTCGAAGATCCTTTCTGCTAGCTCTTCAAGTGGGGAAATTGCCTGAGAGATAGCAGGGAGATATGACTGCCTGGGCTTTAATGCCACAAAGCAGGAGTCAAAACAACAACAACAAAAAAACCAGCAAGCTAAAAGCAGCTTTGGGTGGGGGTAGGTGCAAAAGGGATAACCTCAGTCTAATTCTGAATGGCGTGTCTCTGTGTGTTTGTGTATGCAGCTACAAATTTACCTCCCACTAGACAGAAATCTAAAGTGTACAGAACTCACTGTGGCAACCACTCCCAATACAATTCTTACATGAGTACATTAAACTGATTACAATATAGATGAGACAAGAAAGAGAAACGTTACAATGAATTTCAGTGAATGAAGCAAGGAAAGAAAGAAAACAAAGAAAAAAACTTTACAATGAATTTCTGTGACTGAAGCAAAGAAAGAAAACTTTACAATGAATTTCTGTGACTGAAGCAAAGAAAGAAAACTTTACAATGAAGTCCCCCCCTCCCCCCTAGTCTTTTCAGCTGTCTGCTGGGGATTGAAAATAGATGTTTGGTCTTTATTTGTCCATCTCAGGGTCCTTTCATTCATGTCTGCTGGGTGGCCTTAGGTGTTGGTGGTAAGGCTGGTCAGCCAGGCTTGGAAAGATCTGTTCCACTCTGGTTGATGTGATGACTAGAGGACTAGATTCAAACCCAATTCTGGCTCAAATGGATGGAATGTCTTTACTGGAGGCAGTGTCTGAGCCCATTTGCTCTGCTTCCATAGGCTTCAGGATCATGTGTGCAGGGCTGAAAGACATAAGAACAGGGTCCCTTCCCCCTTTTGCTGGTAATTCTACCACGAGAGGCATTGTAAAAGGATTAGAGATTGGGGGGGGGTAGATAGCTTGCAGGCAGGGTTTGAGGAAAACAATCAACACATCAGTATCGCAGTTAAATCAATTATAACAAAATGGAGACATCACCAGGGGAAAAAAATGAACAGACATTTCCATCTTAGCAGAGAATTGGCATCCATTAAACATCACAGAAGAGCAATATTAAAACTGTTTGCATGTACATACAGTAAATGTGAGAATGGAATTTTCCTGTAAATTAACTTAAAACATTTTCCTAAAATTTTGGCTTTTCTTAAAAACACGAGAGGAATAGGAAAATTGAACTCTGTTCCTTGTCCCAGATCAGGTTGGCCAGTCCTAACTGGGCAAAGACATTTTCCTTTCTTTTCAGTGCTTTTAATTTTCTAACAATTTGAAATTCATATCTCTAGGAAACAGAGATATTTTACAGTTGCAATTACTCGAGTGCGCACAAGACAAGACAAAGACGTACACAGACACAAAAACATGGACAAAGAGGATGACAGGACACACACACAAGTCCTTCCTGCCATAAATCTCAGTTAAAATTAGGGAAGGCACAAGTCTTAACAAACAAACCACGTGGTTACATATAAGAGAGAGAGAAGAAAAGAGAGAAGAAACAACAAACACCTCAACATTTTTCCTTTTCTGTTTTCTTAAGTACCTTTATTTAGCCAAATTGGCTGTTTTGTTTTGTTTTGTTTCTCTGTGTCATCCCTCAGCAAAGCCCATTTTCTACACAAGTTTCCTGCTTTTACTTTTTGCACATTCCTGTCATACAGATATATTCCTGGCGTCCCAGGTTCCAAGCCCACACAAGGGTCTCCGCCATCCACGAACTAGAGCTTCCCATGATCCTTTAAATGTAAGGTTCACTTTGGCTTAGCTAGTGACGCGCTCAACAGTTTCAGAGACTAAAAAAAACTCTGGGAAGGACTTCCGATTCTCTCGTAGAAGTAAGGCCCCCTTCCTGTAGGGAATCTCTCTAGGTTTATCAGATCCAAAAAGGGGATCTGCGAGGACTAGCCGCCCCTGTACAGCTAGTACTAGGACCTCCACACTCACGGGCTTCACATTTAGAACTGAAAATTCTGGGGTTTGCTTTTGGGATGTGCACATAAAAACGACAACAACAACAACAAAATTTGCTTTCCCACCCTTCAGTCACATACATACACACACACACACACACACAGACATTCTTCCTCCTCCCCTAACAGAAGGTCCTGTGCTCTGTAAACGCTAAACAGAACTTACACAAATCAAAACAGAGAAAGAGAAGACATTGACACATAGGCTGGTGGATGAGAAAGAAACTCTATACTACCAAATGAGGATAAACAAAAATAATTCAATATTATGAAAAGCTGTATGAGCCAGAAGTTTCAGAAAAATAAAATTAAAGAATATTTGGAAAAAATGGAATTGCCTAAAGTACCAGAAAAGGACAAAAACTATTAAATGAATGAATATCAATGATGGAATTATCAGAAGCAGATCAAGAGACAAAAGAACAACCAAACACCAAGACCAGGTGGGCCAGTGGCAGAATTTTACAAAGATTTTACATAATGAGGTATTGATTGATGTAAAAGGTACCACATTCCTGAATGGGAGCAAATATTACTTTGATTCCAAAATAAGATTCAGATTTAATGCAGATAAAACTATAGGCCCAGCTCTTCACTGAATGCTGACTATAAAATATATACTTCAATAATGGCAGCAAACTAAAAGGTTCCTAAATGAATTTATACATTCAGCTCTCTTAAGCTATTTCTAAGAGACAGATTAAAAACAAAATGAGAATGATTTTAAATACATTAAAAAAAGGCACAAGAAAAGGATGCTATTGATTTTGATACTGGAAGTGCTAAATATAAATATTATGGCAGACACAGAAATTAAAGGCATGGAAACTTTGAAAACTAATTTTGCACCAAGAGAGAAATAAAATATGTTAATAACCAACCTTACTGACAATTTTGTTGTCCAAAAGGTAGAGAAGAGAACTAGAGTAGATAATTAAGTCCATACTTGACTTTAATACTTACAAACAAAGAAGAAGTTGTAGAAGGATTTGAAACTGCATCATTAACATAACAAAAACGATTCAACACAATTGAACACACTAAAGTCTTAGATTTTAAAATAAAGCTGACCTTAATAAACTCAAGAGAAACTTGAGAAAGATTCCTTGGATGAAAGTCTTAAAGGAAAGAAGCAATTCAAGAAGCTTTGTAAACTCTGAAAAAACTTGATTATAAAAGCCAATTGCACAAAAGCAATCAGGAAAAAAAAAACCAGAAATCCAAGAAACACCAGCATGGCTGCACAAAGACCTCACTGACAAATTGAATGAATGAAGGACAGATACAAAAATTGAAACAGGGACACATAACTAAAGCAGAATATCAGCAGATAGCAAGAATCTGTAAAGAAAAATCAGGAAACAAAAGCCTTGAATGAACAACGACTTGCAACAAAGTGAAAGATAATATAAAAGATTCTTCCAATACATAAAAAAAACAAGAAGAAAAATCAAGGAAACAGTTGGACCACTAAGGAGAGAAGGCAACACAGAGAAAGCCATGAGTTGCTTAACTCATTCTTTGCATGTCTTCTTGCAAAAAAAGAAATGCAACCCAACTAACCAGAAATATAACTGGAAAGGAAAAAATAAAACAGACTGTAAACTAAAGTTAAAATAAGCAAAAACAGTAAGAGAACACCAGGTCCCAGAGTCCTAAAGGAGCTGGTAAATGAAATCTCAGAACCACTGCACATCTTAAAAAAAAAATCTTGGGACACGGGGACTACCTGAGAAAACTGGGAAAAAGCTAATGTGGTTCCCATCTTCAAAAAGAAAGAAAAAAACAACAACAACAAAATTCTGAGTCCATGGTTCTAAGGCAAAGAAAGGTTCTAAGGCAGAGAACATGGTTCTAAGGCAAAGAAAAGTAAAATCCTACCCCTAGGTAAGGAACACCAAAAATATAGATAACTATTATAAATTGGTGCAACAAATTAAAACAGATTTGGAGAAGTGGAAAAGAACCACCATAAAATGAGTATCCTGCAATGGCTAGCAGACAAAACAGGGCTGGGGGGGAAGGGGGGGGAGAAGGGGGGGAAGGAAATATCAAAGGATTTAGGAAGATACATTAACTTGGTTAAACAAAAAGCATGATTATTTTTCCCTAAAATGATTTGTACCCAGACAACACACTATTCAATTGAAATTGGAATTTATATATGCCATAAAGTATAATTAAAAGCAAAAATTACCCCCACACACATACACACATGCAAACACACATTTCCCAGTTTTCTATGGTTTAAAGTAAAATTTAGAGGTAGGTACTCACCTTCTTTCCAAGCAGCCCTTGAATTTTGAACTCAAAACCCCTTTAAAACCTACTTCCCAATGGCCAAGGCCTAATAAATTTATTTAGGCCTGGATCATTGAAGAGGCTAGCTTGGAAATCCAGCTGGCTCGCCAATTGTTATAAGGAAATATCCTTTTAGGTTCAGTTCCAAGTGGGGAAAAAAGACACTGGATTCATGAAGGTTGCTTGGAAAGAAGGTTTAATGGTGGACAGGAGCACATGGCAGGAGCCCCTGTACAGAAAAGGTAACTTACATGGCCAGGTGTGGTGAAGAGAAAAAAGAGAGAGAGATATGCTGAGTTCCTGGTTTTTATAGTGTAAGTTGGGTCCCACCTCTTAGATTTCCTTTTCCTGTATAGAAATGTATCCCATTGGCTCTCAGACCCCCCAGGGGCATGCTGGGGTGGCTCTTGGCTTTTGTCTAATCCAGCTTTGGCTGAAATGAAAGGGCCTTGGGCTAATCCTATTATGGTTTTGTCATGCAAAAGACTTTCAGCCAGGTGAGAGGAATATGTGAGCTTAGCAGGGGTGGGGGTTTCCAAGAGGAGTCTTTTGTTTGTTTAAAAGCATGTTTCCAGATATATTCCACATAATATTTCCTACATTTTAATATCTCCTAGGATATCTCATTTCCTAGGAGAGGGGTGGGTGCTAACTTCCTACAGATTCTTACTAGACAGCTGTCACTCAGAGACTCTTCAATCGTGTCAGCTTACTGAGCATTGCCCCATTGGGCCTTGTCCCTAGCTGGGAGTTGGGACTCCCCAGGAGGAGATTACTCTTAACAGTTGCACATCTGTTGTGTACTGAGGTTTTCTCACCTTAATCAACCAGTCAAATAATGCAGCCTTGTCTTGCCTGTCAGGGAGGGAGGTACTCCAGATCGTGATCTTCAGCCACAGAAGCCCTGAGCTTGGGTGGCCTGCAATCGGCTTGAGTTTGTCTCCTATAAGCCAATCCCCTCCAATGAGCTTGACTTTGTCTCCTATAAGCCAAACTAGCGTTCCCCTCCAATCGGCTTGAGTTTGTCTCCTATAAGCCAAAATAGCATCCTTAATGGACTTTTGGAGCTGACATCGGCCGTGATCGATCGAGCGGCATCGGAAAAGGGCGCTAGCAATTTCACAGCTTGCCTTGCATCGGGAGAGAAGGCCTCGGCAAGGCAAACTGACAGGCAGACTTCAAATCATCTTCGCTCAGATCGGCTGCTTCCTTGCCTCAGAGCCTGCCTTTGACCCCTGCTGCTCCATAGTTCAGCCAGAATGGCTGACGAAGGCCATAAGCAGGGGAAGGCAAAGCAGAAGACCCCCAGGGTCACTCCTGCTGAGGACATTTGCCAGGGGGGGATTAGAAACTATGAGCCCTGCCAGTGCCAGGGACAGGTCACCTCTCCCCTTCTGAACGCTCCAAGTCATCCAGCACAGCTGTTTTTTTGCTCCGTCTTGTGCCTGCTCGCAGAGGAAGCTGGCAATCTGGGTGCTGCTTCCTGAGGGCTTGTTCCCTCTTTTTGTTTGGAACTTCAGAAATCAGTCAGTCTGCTCCAGGAGACCCAGAAAACTGACAGTTAGTGGCTAGGCCTTAGCAGACTCCTTTCTCCTCAGGAGACAGTCAGCAAGTTTAGGAGTGCCTCATGGGTGGCCACCATTTTGAATTACACAGGACCGCCAACTTAAAAAAATCTTTTTTCTTTTGAGGCCTCCTTTATTTAACTTGCCTTCTGTGCAATGGGTGACAAGAGCCAGCAATCTGGCAAGGCTCCTTTGATCCAAGGCCCTGTCTGTACCTGTCTCTAGTGCCTGGGCCGTATGCTTCCATTTGAGCTTCTCTGCATTGCTCTGCTTGTCTCCAGCCAGGTAAGTGTGCGGGCACCTTTGAGAGTGCCAGTGGCCATCTTGAAGCCTCCCACAGGGTGGCAGCCATTTTGATTGCCCTCAGAATTGAAGGCACTAAGGGCGTGGCCATTTTGTTTCAAATACCAAAAGTGGGCAGAGACCATTTTGAAGCCACATCAAGGACGGTGGCCATTTTGGATGCCCTTTCTTGCCGGTGGCCATTTTTAAGGCCTAATATGGGCAGTGGCCATTTTGAAAGACCAACTAAGGGCAACTGCCATCTTGTTGGCCTCATTTAAGGGCGGTGGCCATTTTTAGTGACTGTTTGGACCTACTAATTTACCCAGGCCTTTCTGAGGCCTGCCTTGTTGGCAGAGGCCTTAAATAAATATGGATACTGTTATTCGAATTGAGCTGACAAAAATTCAGACTAGCTGTCTGTAGGTCTGCCTCAGGAGTACCTGTTAAAGCATGTTCAGGTATTCATATATGACAATAACAAGCTAAACGTATCAACTTAGAATGAAGATTCTATCTATATTTTAAAAATGGCTTGAACAAGGGCTTTCAGCAGAATTTAGAAGTAGTAAGTTACAGATCTCACATAAAAGGAACAAATGAGCCTAGTGAGCACTCATTCCAGTAACAGTTTAAAACCAAGCCTTTTTCTGGAGTCTATGAGCCCAGCATAACTGGAACTATATACAAACTATCAATTTTTTTCCTGTATTTGAAAATATCAGTCTCTTATGAACTGAACTTTAAGACAAAGACAACAGGATTTGTAAATTGGAGTTAATTTTTAAAATGATGCCTTTTACAAAGGAACTTACCCTATCGAGAGTACTCTACCCTACTCATTCCTACCTAGCATCCCCCAGGGAGGGGGACCTAGTGGACGGGAGTTCCCTGGATGCCAGGGAATTCTCATTAGCTCACTCTGGCATTTGGAACCAGACAGCTCTATTCACAAGCCAAAATCAACCTGCTGCTCAATCATCATCAGCTCAAGCGGCTGTCTAAGCCAGGTCAATGGGGTCCACCTCCAGATGGACGCTTGCTAGGTGGAGCTGCCTTGGAGCTGCCTAAGGTTTTTGCCCTGAAGAAGGACTTGTGTCCCTCAGCAGCCTTGTGCCCCTCTGAGACCCTAGCAGTCTTTGGGGGAGGAGGAGAGTTTCTGGTCAGTGGTGACCTGTCCCTTGCCTCAGTCAGTGTGCCAGGGGCTGACTCCCCATTAGGGTCTTCTGTGGGACGTGGCTTAGGTGATTTTGCCTTACCCTTTCCCGATCTACCTTCGGGCGGGTGGAGAGCCATTCTTGATTTAAAATGCCTCCATAAATATGTCATCTACAAGAAATTCAAGATGCACACCCTGCAATCAATTCTGGCGGTCATTAGGCAAGGCGACTTTCTCGCCTCAATTGACCTTTCGGAGGCTTACCTCCACATTCCAATCAATTCATCTCACTGCCAATACCTCCGGTTTTGCCATGCAGGGGTGCATTACGAATATCTGGCGTTGCCCTTTGGCCTGTCTTCAGCACCTAGGGTGTTTACCAAGGTATTGGCCGCCTTGACCGCCCACCTGCGGGCTATCCCCGTGCGTGTCCAGTGCTACCTGGATGACATTCTCATCCAGTCTTCCTCTCTGTCCCAGGCAGAGCAGGACACCCAGGTAGTCCTTAACACCCTTGGGCACCACAGGTTCCTAGTCAACATAGGAAAAAGCCAATTGTCACCTTCTACCAGGATGACTCACTTGGGGGCCATCATTGACTCTCTGGAGTGCAGGGTGTACCTATCTCAGTAGCGGAGAGACAGCCTATTGGATTTAGTCCAGTGTGTTCTGGCCCAAACAAGGGTTCCCCTGAACCAGCTGTCCTCCCTCCTGGGGAAGATGATATCAGACATTAACATCACTCCATGGACTCACCTGCATTCCAGAGATCTCCAATGGTTTCTTCTCCCTTTCCAGCGATCCGGTCACAGCGATTCCCCAGCCAGGGTCCAGCTCCCGACAGGGGTCCGGAAATCCCTCAGATGGTGGTCTTCAGCTGCTCTCTCTAAAGGCACCGGCTTCCTGGAACCACGGAGGCTGACTCTGACCACGGATGCCGGCACCACAGTTTGAGGGGCCCGCATCGAGTCCCAGGTTGCCCAGGGCACTTGGTCCAGTGCCAAGCAGAGCCTCCCCATCAACCTGTTAGAACTGAGGGCAGTCAGGTTGGCCCTAGCTCACTTCCAGGGCCGTCTGTTGGGCAGTCACGTGCTTGTCTTGACAGACAATGTAACAATGAAGGCTCATTTCAATCGCCAGGGCGGGACCATGTCCAAGGCCCTCATGGCCGAGGCAACAACACTGCGGCTCTGGGAAGAGCGGCATCTGCAGTCCATCGCAGCAGAACACATCTCTGGGGTGAGCAATACAACCGCAGACTGGCCCAGCCAGAACTCCATCGGCCTAGAGGTAGAGCTCTTGCCTCACAATCAGGAGGTTGTGAGTTCAATCCTAGGTAGAGGCAGATGTAGGGTCTCCTGCTTGGGCAGGGGGTTGGACTAGATGACCTGCTTGTCTTGACAGACAATGTAACAATGAAGGCCCATTTCAATCGCCAGGGCGGGACCATGTCCAAGGCCCTCATGGCCGAGGCAACGACACTGCGGCTCTGGGAAGAGCGGCATCTGCAGTCCATCACAGCAGAACACATCTCTGGGGTGAGCAACACAACCGCAGACTGGCCCAGCCAGAACTCCCAGCCAGACTGGCCCAGCCAGAACTCCATCGGCCTAGAGGTAGAGCTCTTGCCTCACAATCAGGAGGTTGTGAGTTCAATCCTAGGTAGAGGCAGATGTAGGGTCTCCTGCTTGGGCAGGGGGTTGGACTAGATGACTTGTAAGGTCCCTTCCAACTCTGTTAATCTGACCCGGCGGAGTGGTCTCTTCATCCGGACATTTTCCAGCAGCTGGTCGGTCGGTTCGGTCTGCCGGTCATGGACCTCTTCACCACCCCGGAGAATGCCAGGTTGCCCAGGTTTGTCACCAGGTTCTGGACACAGGGGGCAGCGGACACAGACGCTTTTCGATGCGACTGGCAGCAAGGGCTACTATACGCATTCCCTCCCCTCCCCTTGATCCCCAAGGTCATCCGGAGGGTCCTGCAGCTGAGGGCGGAGTGCTCCTTCTAGCTCCCCACTGGCCCAGATGGGCCTGGTTCGCGGACCTTATGTCCTTGTCCGTGTCACCTCCTTGGCGGATCCCGCCGACAGAGTGGTCGCTTGCCCAGGGGTCAGTCCACCATCCAGAGCTGCATTGGCTACAACTGACCGCCTGGCACTTGAGCGGCTCACTCTGAAGCACCGCCTGGTTCCGGACAATATTGCTCAAATCATGTTGGCCTCTAGGAGGCCGTTTACTGAACGTATTTATTCGGCCACGTGGAAGGCCTTCTGTCGCTGGTGCGCGCAGGTGGGATATTCCCCGGTAGAACTGTCAATAATCAATGTCATTCAATTTCTGTGCCAGGGACTTGCCAAGGGTCTTTCCCCTAATACTCTCCACTGCCAAGTGGTGGCGCTATCCACTGTACTCTCCTGCCAAAACTTGGACTCCCTATCCGGTCACCCGCTCCTGAGACAGTTCCTGAAGGGGGCTACCAACCTGTGCCCTCCCATAGTCCATAGGTTCCCAACCTGGGACCTATCTAAGGTATTAACTACTCTCACTGAGGGCCCATTTGAGCCTCCATCTACGGCCTCTCTGGCCCACTTAACATACAAAGTAGTCTTTCTTGTGGCAGTGACTTCTGCACGCAGGATCTCAGAACTGGCCGCTCTGTCTGTGAGGGGAGACCTGTGCGTCTTTCACTCCGACAGGGTGGTCCTGCGCCTGGACCCCACCTTCGTTCCGAAGGTAAACACGTACTTTCACAAGGCGCAGGAGATCATTCTCCCCAGTTTCTACCAAACTTCACTCAATGACACTGAGCATGCGTGGCACCTGCTGGACGTCAGGCGTGCCCTGGACATCTATTTGCAATGCACCTCTAGCTTCCGACGAATTGAGGCGCTCTTTGTGTCCTTTCGCCCTTCTTCCATGGGCTCCAAAGCATCATCTTCCACGGTGGGCTGTTGGCTTCGCGCTACCATCTCCTTGGCTTATGAACAAATGTCTTTGCCCCACCCCCCCGGACTTACAGCTCACTCCACGTGCAGCGCAGCCACCACTGCGGCTTGGAACGCCCAGGCCTCCATTGTGGAGGTTTCCGTGCGGCCACATGGGCCTCCCCGACACCTTTCATCCGGCACTATAAACTAGATGCCTATGCCTCGGAGGAGGCAGACTTTGGCCGGAGGGTGTTACACCAAGGTGTGGAAGGAATAGGTCAGTCTCAGCCTGCTTCAGATGGCCCGCCCTAGGGACAAGGTACTTTGGTATGTCCCATTCTTGGAGGCTGGCTCCACCCACTATGGAGAAGGGACATTGTTACTTACCTGACACGTCCTTTCTCATAGGGTGGAGCCAGCCTCCAAGTCCCTCCCTGTTCATGGGATTGGCTGGACTGTCCGTAATCAACCATCTTTCATTCTGTAAATATGTTCATGAAATCTTGTGTCATTTTTCCTCTGTTTGTTCTTCCTTATTAAAAACGTTGGTTTAATGGGTAAGCACCCATTAGTTTGACCTTCTTCCCTCGTAAAAAGAGGGGGTGCCAAGGCAAGAGGGTTCTATTTATACTTTTGAAAACTCGGTCCTGATTGGCTAGAGGGCTGGTTTAACCCATTCTTGGAGGCTGGCTCCACCCTATGAGAAAGGACGTATCAGGTAAGTAACAACGTCCCTTCTGTCAATGGAGATGCAATAAGAATATTCTTCATTAAAATGTATGTTTCCGTAGTGTCCTGAATTTTTATATTCTGGAAAGAAGTCATTATATCAATTTGACTTTGAGACTGGGTTTAATACTTTCCACAATTGTTTAAAATATAGCTATGGCATGAAAAATGACGGCTAGACGATGGATGTAGATTCTCCTTTTCAGTAAAGGAGTTGTCCTTCAGGACTGGACAGATGATTACTCCGTGGATTGATGTTTTTGCAGCCTAGGAACACATTGCTTACAAATGTAGATGTTGTAGGGACATTTATAATACAATAGAATGAGAAGATGGTGGAGGTATGGATTAGGACCAGGAGTTTGGCTAAAGAAGACCTTGAAGAACAGATGCCATGGGATATTGTTGAGGTTACAGTTCTGAACTTTTACATATGGTGGGACTGACCCAGGGGTGAAATCCAGCAGGTTCTGACAGGTTCTGGAGAACCGGTAGCAGAAATTTTGAGTAGTTCAGAGAACCGGTAGCAGAAATTTTGAGTAGTTCGGAGAACTGGAAAATACCACGTCTGGCTGGCCCCAGAGTGGGGTGGGAATGGAGATTTTGCGATATCCTTCCCCCAGGAGTAGGGAGGGAATAAGGATTTTGCAATATCCTTCCCCTGCCACGCCCACCAAGCTACACCACACCCACCAAGCCACGCCCACAGAACCGGTAGTAAAAAAAATGGATTTCACCACTGGACTGACCTCTTAGTAAAAAAGCCAAACTTTAAAGAGGCTTAGAATCTTGGTCTTAATTTATTTTGGTCATATTTTCTTTATTTCATTGTCATAAATCTCAAAAGTAAATTAATGTCAGCAATAACACCAGTTTCCAGCAATTATTCCACTCTTTAGCAGTAATTCTATTGATTACCCACCTGACTGTGATAAAGTCTACCACAAGGTAATTTTTATTATCCTCAGTCTCGCTTCCTTGAGGCTAGCTGAATATGTATATATGGCATGCATCCACACACACACACGCGCGCGCGCGCACACACAAACACACGTATAATATACTTGCACTTTGATTTAGAAATATAGCCATTATTTATTCATGGTGCAACAACTTTTTTAAAAATGTAACTGAAATAACTACATCGTGTCTCTCATTAGCTTCGTCACTGATTTATAAATTATACAGCAGAGTTTAAGCTGTGTTGACTTGGATCTATATTTCATAGCACCGAATGTAAATATCTATTTTATTAATAGCAGTTTGTTTACTAAACACAGGATTAAATGTTAACCTCAAGTCATACCATTTCGAATTATGTGCCCCCTGCCCCAGTATAGAAAATGGCTTTTAAAGATTTATGAAAGGAATGCAACATTTTAAGCAGTAGAAAGTTAAGCAGTAGAATTCTATTGCCTTTACTTCACTAACCCAACAGCGCGTGCATTTATATTTCACACAGCTGATACTCTCCATATTACAGGGCAGGCTCATCCATCAGTAGTTTAGTTTTCTGGGAGGTAAGCTAGCGGTGTCTCAATTATCTTTCTGTTGCAACCTTGGGGAAATGATTGGAAGAAGTCAGCAATAAATAATTGAAGTGAGGGAGAACAGGAATGGGGCAAGTCGCCACATGACACACAGTGATGTCTCAATAAATTATGGCATTTATTTAAAAAAAATTAATTCAACTGCTAGGAGCGTTGACTTTTAATAACAATCCCATTTTCTGAATAAAACACCTCAGAACAATAGCAATCCCCTGAAGTTTAAGGCCTTATTGAGTTGCTACCTGCCAAAACTTTATTGGCTTGACCAGAATCCTGGCAGGTCTGAATTGTAAAGTAGACTCTGGATAGCGGTGCCACCAGCTAAGAATTTTACTGGTTGCACTCCAGAGGTTTTGGCCAGCTACCCAAAATGAAGGATCAATGTTAGGAATGATTGAATGTTCTAGGTGCCAGAAGCCTTTCCTAGACAGTCACTGACTACAATGGAAGGAGGGGGCAGTGACAAACAAGACATGATAATGGCTTGTAATATAAATTTAATATATAAATTGGCTCAATTAGCAGGAAGTCTTTCTTTCCTTGAGGGGAAAAAAGCACCATACATATCTACAGACACTAGGGCTGAGCGGAATGGGACTGTTCGCCTCCTCCACTCTGCCGCACCTATTTTGTCCCCAGCCTTCCGCCCCCAAACAATCCGGCTCTGCCTTTTCTCCTTGGCCCCTTAGCCTAACGGGCCAAAAAGCCAGTTCACCCCGGGCTTTTGGGCGCACGGAACACTTTGCCCCCAGCCAATCAGAGGAGCAAGAATCCCACCCCCTTGGAAGCAGCCTTTTTAGGAGAAGGAACGGGGGACAAGTCTTCCCTCTCTTGCTTAAAAGAGACACGTTTTTCAGAGGGTCCCAATGAAGAAAGGGGAGGGAGGAAGAGTGCTTCTAGCTGGACTCAATGAGATTCCCTCTCTTGCTTAAAAGAGACACGTTTTTCAGAGGGTCCCAATGAAGGAAAGGGGAGGGAGGAAGAGTGCTTCTAGCTGGAGTAATTCTCTCTCTCTCTCTCTCTCTCTCTCTCTCTCTCTCTCTCTCTCTCTCTCTCTCTCTCTCTCTCTCTCTCTCTCTCTCTCTCTCTCTCTCCCTCCCTCCCTCCCTCTCTCATCCTCGCACTCACTAGCTCTCTCTCTCTCCCATGCCCTCTGTCTCTCATTCTCTCTCTCATAGGAAGGAAGGAAGGAAGGAAGGGAGGGAGGGAGGGAGGGGCAGCAAAAAAGAGATATTGAATCAAATCTGGTGCAAAAAAAACTAAAGCTCCTGGTAAGCTGATTTAAGTATAGTGAGAATCACAGCTGGCATAGGGGTTTGCAAGAGATGATTGCCTGGCTCAAGGGAATTCAAGATAGGAACCAGGAACCTGGACCAAAGGGATCGAAAATGTGGGGAGAAAAACGGAAGCCCCTCTCATACACACACAATGAAGGGGAAAATATAGAAACCACTGTTCCTGACTAGTTCCCCCCAAAGCACTCTTCCTCCCTCCCCTTTCCTTCATTGGGACCCTCTGAAAAACGTGTCTCTTTTAAGCAAGAGAGGGAGTCCAGCTAGAAGCACTCTTCCTCCCTCCCCTTTCCTTCATTGGGACCCTCTGAAAAATGTGTCTCTTTTAAGCAAGAGAGGGAATCTCATTGAGTCCAGCTAGAAGCACTCTTCCTCCCTCCCCTTTCCTTCATTGGGACCCTCTGAAAAACGTGTCTCTTTTAAGCAAGAGAGGGAATCTCATTGAGTCCAGCTGGAAGCACTCTTCCTCCCTCCCCTTTCCTTCATTGGGACCCTATGAAAAACGTGTCTCTTTTAAGCAAGAAAGGGAGTCCAGCTAGAAGCACTCTTCCTCCCTCCCCTTTCCTTCATTGGGACCCTCTGAAAAATGTGTCTCTTTTAAGCAAGAGAGGGAATCTCATTGAGTCCAGCTGGAAGCACTCTTCCTCCCTCCCCTTTCCTTCATTGGGACCCTCTGAAAAACGTGTCTCTTTTAAGCAAGAGAGGGAGTCCAGCTAGAAGCACTCTTCCTCCCTCCCCTTTCCTTCATTGGGACCCTCTGAAAAACGTGTCTCTTTTAAGCAAGAGAGGGAATCTCATTGAGTCCAGCTAGAAGCACTCTTCCTCCCTCCCCTTTCCTTCATTGGGACCCTCTGAAAAACGTGTCTCTTTTAAGCAAGAGAGGGAATCTCATTGAGTCCAGCTGGAAGCACTCTTCCTCCCTCCCCTTTCCTTCATTGGGACCCTCTGAAAAACGTGTCTCTTTTAAGCAAGAGAGGGAGTCCAGCTAGAAGCACTCTTCCTCCCTCCCCTTTCCTTCATTGGGACCCTCTGAAAAACGTGTCTCTTTTAAGCAAGAGAGGGAATCTCATTGAGTCCAGCTAGAAGCACTCTTCCTCCCTCCCCTTTCCTTCATTGGGACCCTCTGAAAAACGTGTCTCTTTTAAGCAAGAGAGGGAATCTCATTGAGTCCAGCTAGAAGCACTCTTTCTCCCTTCCCTTTCCTTCATTGGGACCCTCTGAAAAACGTGTCTCTTTTAAGCAAGAGAGGGAATCTCATTGAGTCCAGCTAGAAGCACTCTTCCTCCCTTCCCTTTCCTTCATTGGGACCCTCTGAAAAATGTGTCTCTTTTAAGCAAGAGAGGGAGTCCAGCTAGAAGCACTCTTCCTCCCTCCCCTTTCCTTCATTGGGACCCTCTGAAAAATGTGTCTCTTTTAAGCAAGAGAGGGAATCTCATTGAGTCCAGCTGGAAGCACTCTTCCTCCCTCCCCTTTCCTTCATTGGGACCCTCTGAAAAACGTGTCTCTTTTAAGCAAGAGAGGGAGTCCAGCTAGAAGCACTCTTCCTCCCTCCCCTTTCCTTCATTGGGACCCTCTGAAAAACGTGTCTCTTTTAAGCAAGAGAGGGAATCTCATTGAGTCCAGCTAGAAGCACTCTTCCTCCCTCCCCTTTCCTTCATCGGGACCCTCTGAAAAACGTGTCTCTTTTAAGCAAGAGAGGGAATCTCATTGAGTCCAGCTAGAAGCACTCTTCCTCCCTTCCCTTTCCTTCATTGGGACCCTCTGAAAAACCTGTCTCTTTTAAGCAAGAGAGGGAATCTCATTGAGTCCAGCTAGAAGCACTCTTCCTCCCTCCCCTTTCCTTCATTGGGACCCTCTGAAAAACGTCTCTCTTTTAAGCAAGAGAGGGAATCTCATTGAGTCCAGCTGGAAGCACTGTTCCTCCCTCCCCTTTCCTTCATTGGGACCATCTGAAAAAACGTCTCTCTTTTAAGCAAGAGAGGGAAGACTTGTCCCCCGTTCCTTCTCCTAAAAAGGCTGCTTCCAAGGGGGTGGGATTCTTGCTCCTCTGATTGGCTGGGGGCAAAGTGTTCCGTGCGCCCAAAAGCCTGGGGTGAACTGGCTTTTTGGCCCGTTAGGCTAAGGGGCCAAGGAGAAAAGGCAGAGCCGGATTGTTTGGGGGCGGAAGGCTGGAGACAAAACAGGTGTGGCAGAGTGGAGGAGGCGAACTGTCCTAGACCCACGGCTGAGGTAACTGTTAGATGAAAGCCCAAAGCCAACATAGCAAAATCCAATTGAATCTGATTTTTTTATTTTCTTACACTTAATGGACATAATCTTGCCAAACTAAAGCTATAATCTTCTAACCTACTAGATCAGGGGTGTCAAACTCGCAGCCCGCAGGCTAGATGTGTCACGTGCTGCCCCCCCCCCCCGGTTTAGCAAAGGGGAAAAAAGTCCCGATACATCACGTGACGATGGCGTGACGATATGAGTTTGATACCCCTGTACTAGATATATAAATAGAAGAGAATAGTTGTAGCTCAGGGTTGAACTGTGAGGTCCTGCAGGTATTTCATTGCCCAACTAGGTAACATCATCAGTGCTCCTGATATTGTTGGATAATGAAATGTCTGCAATAAAACAATAAAACAAATAAACTCAAATAGCATCTAGGACCCAATTTCTAGATATATCCTGGGAGGTCCTAAGGTGTGACTATCTTGAACTTCTTCACATCTCTCCCATCCAGCTTGGGACTAAACAGTTTTTTTTAAATCTGGGCATATCTCTGGTTAGATTTACTACTCCCTGCCTGGGAAAACTTTGTGTTGGCAAAACTCCAATCCACTGATTCTCCAGGTTCAGATTCCCTCATATTAACTGTTCATCAATTAATACATCATGGAAGCATGATAGAGGGAGCTGAAATATAGTGCATGGCACCCTGAAGATTTAATTGTGACTCTCAATGTTTGTCTAAAATCACATGAAGGCCTCAAATACATCTTCATCAGAGGTGGATTCCTCCCAGTTCGGATCGGTTCGAACAAATGGGCAGCAACCCGCTGGTGATGTCACAATGACATCACGTAACCGGTTTGGTCGGTGCCAGTCCGTGGGCGCCACCATCTTTTTTTAAAAAAAAATTTGGAACTTTTTTGGATTTTTAAAAAATTTCTTTTATCTCTTTTTTCTTCTGAGCATGTGCAGAAGTCGAGTTTCCGGCACTGTGCATGCATCGGCATCATGTTTTTGGCTTTTTTTGGCTATTTTTTATTTTTTGGCACTGCGCATGTGTGTGTGCGTGAGGCACGCATGCACCCTCGAGGCACGGCACGTGGCGCGGGAGGAAGCGAACCGACAGTGAGGTAAATTAGAACCCACCCCTGCATCTTCATGTAATCATCTGAAGGGGTGGGCAAGTGATGCAGGCTTCATGGTGTCATCACACATAGGACGTGAATTGTAATATATCAGATTTGTCAGAGTTTGTTGCAGAAAATCATTTCCAGAAAGCACAGACAGACAAACTGATTCAGCTGGATTCATTAACTTCTTTATATACATAATAATAGATGAGTATTTACAATACCAGTCACAGAGTTCTTCTTTAACGTAGCAGCAGTTACAAGAAGTTTCTAGTTCAGAGTTCAGAGCAGACAGAGTACAGAGTGGGCTGAGCCACGCCCAGCCTTCTAGCTTAAGTTTCAGTTTCAATTTTCTGCACAGATTCAGATGTGTTTAAGCTCTCATTGGCTGACTTAGTTGCTATGCCTATTCATTGGCTGACCTTGTTACCATGTCTCTCCCAATCATGAATATTTTAACATCATTTGGGTCATGTGATGCTACATGGCATGTGACTTTGGAGTCTATGACAATTCGCTGTGGCCAACTCACCATGGCCAACTTGCCACAACTAACTAGCTGCAGGACAACTCACCACTGTCAACTGGCCATGGTCAACTCGCTGCAGGACAAGAGTTACACTAATATTGAAGAAATGGTGAAATAGAATAATTAAAGAAAGAATGCCAAAGGAGGGACAAAATGAAATGTAAATGACAAAAATTTAAATTATTTTTAAATTATTTTAAATACTTAAATTGAATTGTTAAATCATCCCTTGGCAAATTGTTAAATTGTCCTGCAGTGAATTGTCCTGTGGCGGTGTTGTCCAGCAGCAAGTTGGCTATACAAGTTGGCCACAGTGAGTTGGCTATGGAGAGTTGGCCACAGTGAGTTGACCGGGGTGAGTTGTCTCATTCTAGTGATTTTGACATAGTTGTGGCTTTACCAGATGCCCATCAGTTAGCCCTGTATTATCCATATCCACCTATAGATTTCTGCCTTCTGCCCTCTACAGTCTTGCAAAATTCAAAACTTCATTTCTTCCAATACTGTCCTATTTTTTTTAATTAGGCAAGCATAACTAACTAATCTACAGCAGCTTGGCTTTTAACAAAGCTATTAACCTTTCTCCCAAAGTTGAGGACTATTTGGCTGCTTAATAATTTCAAAACCTAATATCTATAAAGTCATTAGCACTGTTTATAATTTTAACTGTAATACATTGTGCTCCAGGTCAATGTGCAGAACTAGTTTTAAAGATGGATAAACTTCATTAAAAAAACAAAAATCTACCAAAACACTATAAAACTTAAATTCTTCCCAGCACAAACAATTAAAATAGCCACAGTTATTTCTAAGGCTTTTTTTTTAAAAAAAATACAAATTATTTTCCAGACTCTATCAATATGTTGAAATTACTTTGCTAAAAGGAAAACATGAAAAATAATTTTGAAAGGTCTATTAAAAAATTATTCTGGTGGGCTCCTAAGTTTGCACTAGTGAATAGGGTGAGCAAATACTGTAATTCTTTTGAAGCTGGTGTGCTTGAAATCAACACAACACAAAGACACAAGAAGCCATGTGTGGTTCTACCCCTTCATTTTATCTTCACACAGTCAGTGATATGGTGGTAAGAGTGTCCAGTAGACATTTGAACTTGACTCTCCTTGGTTCTCATGCAACAATGTACCTGTTTAATAAATGCTTATATTATTTAACACTGTGATATTGAGTATAGCTGCCAGATCTGGCTGTAGAATGTAATACTAGAGAAAACACTAATTATTTGTAACCATTAGGTAGTTCTAATACAACTATGTATTATAATTACTACTGTCAGTCTGATAGGCAACAGCTTGCCAGAATGTTAGACAGCTCTCCTTCCAATTCTTCTAGAACAGGGGTCTCAAATCCGTGTCATCATGACGGTGTCACATGAGGTACCAGAACTTTTCCCACCTTCACTAAATCGGGTGTGGGCGTGGCCAGCGTGTAACACATCCAGCCTGCGGGCTGGGAGTTTGACAGCCCTGTTCTAGAGTGATTGATTCTAGTATTAGCCAAATGCTTTAGCCACTAGTTAAGTTTCATTGGCCTAATGCACTCTGAAATATGACCTAGACCTGGCCAAGATTCTAACGTTGGTTTCAGAGGTTGGCTTCCTCCCGGTTCGAACCAGTTCTATAGAACCGTTAGTAACTTGGCGCCCTGGGTCACTGGAACCGGCAGCGACCCAGGCCTGCCTTGCCATTGAGCTGGTTCTCTCGGTGGTGCCGTAGGTGCCGCCATCTTGTTTTTTGCTTCTGCGCATGTGCAGAAGTTTTTTTTAGTACTGTGTATGTGCACACGAAGCGTGCCCGCCCGCGCGGCACATCCCTGAGCAAACCGGCAGTAGCAGAATCCAGAACCCATCCCTGGTTGGCTTGATGTCTAGCAGCTCTACATCTGCTGTTATCAGTCTTATATTTGAAATGAATTGGGGGCAGAGCTCAGATTATCCAAGATCAAAACTTGCTTAATCACGGTTTACTGAATAAAGCACAATAGGGTTCTCACAACACACCAGATGATAAACAAACCATAATGTATGGGTTTCTGCAATACACAAATTCATAATTAGCTAAGCCATACTACAGGTATGCAAACCACTAAATATAACAAAAGGTTCAGCAGCATGCATTGAAGAGACGTTATCGTACTGATAACGGAGAATATTTTTAGCTCAGGGTTGAAGTCACAGATCCTTGGTGCTCTCTGAGCTTGGTTGTTTTCTTGCAGATATTTCACTACCCAAACTAGGTAATATCATCAATGCCATCATCAGAGAACAGAGAATTGTTCTTGGATAATCTGAAGATTCCTCAACAATTCTGTGTTAATTACATTAGAGTACTTAAGAACTAACAGATATCAAATTTGAAAAATGAATAACACTGTTGTTTCTATCACTATAACTGGGATAATAGTAATAATTTTCCTACACAACAATGATATGGTAAGAGAAAGCTTTTATTCATTTCTTCTAAATAGATCAGGGGTGGGTTCCACTTACCTTCGTCACCAGTTCGCATCGCGATGTTTCGTGTGCGTCCCCTCGTGCAATTCTGCTTCCGCGCATGCTCAGTAGCTATAATCAGCCTGAAACACAGCTGAGGAGCTGATCAGCTGTGCTTCGGGCAAAGGAATAAAGGTAAGTATAAACCCGGGGGTGGGCAGGAGGGCCCTTTTTCAAGCAGCAGCAGAGGAAAAAACTTAAAAACAGTAAAAAAATTCAGAAAAAATTCTGGAAAAAAGATAGCGGCGCCCACGGACCAGCACCAACCAAACCGGATCCGTGATGCCATTGTGACATCACCAGCGGGTCGCTACCGGTTTGGGAGATCCAGTCCGAACCGGCAGGAACCCACCCCTGAATTAGATTGCTTCATTCCTTACTCATTTTTAAAAGATGTAGTTGTGTTTAGATAATGGTCATCCATTGACTAAACTTTAAAATAGTGTTTCTACACTGTTCCTAGATTATCTGATATTTCTTTAGCTTAAGTTCTTTTTAATGGGTACATGACTACCTAATTGACGGGCTAGGAGAGACTTCATGATTCAGAGCGAGTGTTGCTAAGACACAAGAATAGCCATGTCCATTAAGAGCAAGTAAACACCATGCTAGTCTGAACACATAACAAATCTGTCTTAAGAGCCTGGGGCATTTTTCTGCTAGTTACAACCCCCCTCCCCAAACTTGTAGGTTTGCCATTTCTGCTTATTTGCAACCTCCTCTGTTCCTCATTTTCTATAGAATGGATAAACCAACTTAGCATTTGGTGATAAATAAGTAATATTAAAACTATGAGGTTTCCTAATGCTAGCCATTACTGGATTGATTTTTACGGTAATTAAGATTTGCTACGGAAAAGCTATCAAGAATAGCCTTCAGCTGTCAAGCAAAAAGTGTTAAAATACTCCAATTTCTTGATCTTTTAAAGAAGATTCAGTACAGCTGGGTATTAGGAGACTGGAAAGACATTCATTTCTCTTCCATGATATGATGGTCTAAAGGACATTTTTTTCCTCTTTCTCTATTATTGAGAATCTCTGGCATGATTATTGAGAGGATTGTTTAGAAATTTGGACTGTCTTTAAAAAAATAACACAAACAATATCCTATGTCTAAATTCCATTTGAATTACTTTATCTAACTTTATCCCCCAAATAGATGGGACATGGTGGCTCAGTGGCTAAGACGCTGAGCTTGTCGATCAGAAAGGTCGGCAGTTCGGCAGTTCGAATCCCTAGCAACGTGTAACGGAGTGAGCTCCCGTTACTTGTCCCAGCTTCTGCCAACTTAGCAGTTTGAAAGCATGTAAAAATGCAAGTAGAAAAATAGGGACCAACTTTGGTGGGAAGGTAACAGCATTCCATGCGCCTTCGGCATTTAGTCATGCCGGTCACATGACCACTGAGATGTCTTCGGACAGCGCTGGCTCTTCGGCTTTGAAACGGAGATGCGCACCGCCCCCTAAAGTCGGGAACGACTAGCACATATGTGCAAGGGGAACCTTTACCTTTACCTTTTATCACCCATATCTAAATTGAAGGAAGCAAAATCTGGACTGGGGAACTTTGCTACTCTTATTAAAAACACCCAATGAACCCAAAGGAAGAAACATTTCTCCCTTTCAGGCAAACATCACAGGAAAACTCTTCATATATAGTTCAGATAAAATAAAGTTTCAATCACTCGGAGAAATCAAGGTGTTTTTACAAGCGGCTGAAGCATTTCAATTAATTTGTAAATTATTCATGAATTATTTCAGAGAAATGATACAGATCTAGTTATCACCGGGTACAGTTAATTGACCTTGTAAATTCCTTTGATACAATCAGTTCTTTGGAAGTCTGTACCTTAGTGTAATAAGGCCTCCCACAGCAATAGAAAACGTGCAGAAATTGGCACTTGTGCCTCCGATGAGAATTGCCAGATCCATCTTTCTTATGGTGACAAAACCAGCCCATACATATTGTATCTTGACAAAAATCCACATCATTAAACATCCCAAACGACTTTCTCATGATTTAGCAATAGTCTAAAGAAGTACAGAAATGATTGGTTGAAATAATGAGATACCTTCCTGGTATTGATCAGTGGTGGGTTGCTACTGGTTCACCCCGGTTCGGGCGAATGGTAGCGGCGGCGGTCGGAGGCTCTGCCCACTGCCTGAACATCATCACAGCCAATCTGCGCATGCGCAGAAGCGCACATCTCCGAACCGGTAGCAAAGGTAAGTGAAACCCATTACTAGTATTGATGGAGCAATTTGAATAACCTTCCCTGCCTATAAAAATATACTTCCTTTAGATAATCTTCCTTTGTTTTTTTTCTCTGGCTGGCAAAAAACTCACATAAGATTGGGAAGACCCAGAGACACTCCTTGCTAACTTCCTATATAAAATATCCTAGAAGAATTGGGTCCTAGATTGTCAGCCCCACTAGATAGACCAGATCCTGAAATCAACTCCACAAGTAGGCTAAAATTATTTTTTATTGAGTTAAAGTATAACCAACAGAACAGAATTATTAATTGTCAACAACAGAACCACTTCCAAATGTTATCTCATTGTTCTAGACTTAAAAAAAGGCTTTGGCCCCTTTTGCCTATCTCCATAAAGGTTATCTTCCTAACTTTTTACATCAATACATTTTGATGAGCGATTTTTCATTTAATGCTATGTCAATCTCTTCCTTGCAGTTGTTTGGAATTTTTTTTGCCTTTGTGAAAGACATTAGGGTCTTCTGTTACGGTGTTTGAGAGTACCTTTCAATATTTCTAGGCAGTTGGGCTGAGACTCTTTTATTGTTGAAGGCAATAGAGGATGCTACTGCTAGGTTTGGAGTTTTCATTCGCACCCACTGCCACCTCGCTGGCATCTGCTTGCACCACAAATGGCCTGGATGCGTCTGGGTGCCTTAACATGGGCTCTTTAGCAAATAGGGATTTCAACAGTTCAAATGCCCACTGACAATCAGTCATCCACTGAAGTGGACACCCGCGTCGTGGTTTCTTAGGGAGGTATTTTGTTTTCAGCAGGTTAGTTAGTGGAAGCGCTACTTGGGCAAAGGACGGTATAAATTGGTGGTAGAAATTAGCAAACCCCAAAAAGCTTTGTAGCTGTTTTCTTCTTTTGGGGCTTTGCCAATCCAAAACCTCCTTGACCTTAGTGGGATCCATTTCTACTCCCTTTGATGATATTCGGAACCCAAGATAGTCCAAAGTTGTCCTATGAAACTCACACTTGGAGAGTTTGACATATAAGTGGGCTTTCAACAGCTTGCAGAGTACTTGCTGCACCAGCTGGACATGTTCCTCCATCGTCTGGGTGTAGATGAGGATGTCATTCAAATAGACGAGCACGCCCTTCTACAAGTATTCATGCAGCACCTCATTTATGAGCTGCATGAACACCGCTGGTGTGCCCTGCAGACCAAAGGGCATCACCCAGAACTGGTAACTCCCCAGGGGACAGTTAAAGGCCGTCTTCCACTTGTCCCCTGCCTTGATCCTGACTCTGTAATAGGCCTCACGGAGGTCCAATTTGGTAAAACACCAACCTTCCGTTAAGCGTGCCATCATGTCCTTCAGCAGAGGAAGTGGGTACAGATGTTCCACACAGATTGCATTGATTTCTCTAAAATCAACACACAAACGCAGTCTGCCATCTTTTTTATCCCAGAACAAGACGGGGGCTGCCACCCATGATCTCGCTGGCTGAATGAAGCCTCTCTTTAAATTTTTATCAATATAGGCTCTCATCTCAGCCAGTTCCTGGGAAAATCATTGAATACATTTTCGGTTTCAGTAATGATGCCCCGGGGATGATTTCTATTCCTCAATCAGTGGGACGGTGAGGTGGTAACACATTGCACTCCCTCTCACTAAAGACATCTTTTAGGCCTTTGTATTCTATAGGGAATGTGGACTCACCTCCTGCTTTACCTTGTGTCCAAGTATTTTCCTTGTCTGGGACATTGGATTGACCCTCGTGGGGTGGTGGATCAGGTCCCAACCCTATCCTTAGGTGTCAGCAACCCCCCCCACCATATAGAAGGGCCCCATTTGTCCAACCAGGCTAGCCCCAGGACAATCTCCTCGGTGATCCGAGGGACCACTACAAACCGTAACCCTTCCCTATGCTGTCCTAGATCCAGCCTCACTTTCTCAGTGATGTGCATAGCTGGTTGTCCTCCCAATAACGATCCATCCATCTGCTCAAACCGAATAGGCTGAACTAACTTATGAAGTCCCACCCCCAGATTGGTGGCAACTGCCGCACTCATAAGACACCGAGTACACCCGGAGTCAATGAGGGCATTGCACTTCTGGCGTTTGCTGGCCTCCAATACCACTTGGACTACAAAGGATTTTATGGGCATACGCACCATTGGATCAGACTCCCCATCACTCTCACTGGTGTCTGTGCTGTCTAGGGGAGCTGAGACCTCCTCCACCGGGGTTGACTGTGTCTGGACCCTTTGGCGTTCACACGGGATTTCTCTGGTGTAGGACAGATGGTTTTCCAGGTGGATCTGCATTTTATGCTGGTAGGACCCAGGGATGACTTGGGACTGTCGTCAATGCAGTTTGCAGCTCTATGTCCCGGCCATCCACAACGGAAGTACGTCATCACTAGCCATGCCGGTGGAGTCTTCTCTGCAAATGGCATAGGAGGTACCTGAGAGGATGGTGGCTGGGAGGCAGGGACTTGGCTGACCGGATGGGGTGATGGTCTTTGGCCTCGAGGAATCCAATCCTTCTTCTGTCGGTCTTCCTGAAACTCAATATCTAATTCAGTCGCAGCTTGGAACCACGCTGCCATTCTAGGAGCTAATCCCCAACACACACAGGCTTGTCGCAGCGTCCGGTCAAGCCCAGCCTTAAATTGGTGTACCACCAACTTCTTAGGCCACCTGCATACTTTTCTTATTAACTTTTCATACCCAGACGACAGTGTAGCCTTTATTGAAGGAAGTGGGTTTATCTACATACTGCGGGAAGTATTTAAATATGGAACATGGAGAGATCCTAACCTACTGTTTCCTCCTGCCTCTTTTTGTCCAAATCCGTATTTTCATTTTTCTTACTCTATTCTCCAATTATGCTGTCTCGCAACCATACTCCTGTTTCATCTTTCCCCATGCTACCTGTCATTTTGGTGATTTTTGTTGCAGTCTAACTGTGAAAATATAATATTTCTCTCTTACTACATGCACTATGGCAAAGATCCTGCTGTATCCAATGACCTTTATATACAACAGCTACTCATTACATCTTTGCAATTCATGAACAACTTGTAAATGATCTGGAGTAGCACAATTGCTTCTAAAACTTGCTTGATCCTTTCAACTGATTGAAATTTAGTTTCCTCCTCTGCATGTCTCCAATGCTGCCAAATTTCCTATAATTTAGAAAGTAGAAATATTTCTTGATATTATTGGTTCAGAACAAGCAAGTTCTTCTCTTCCAGGAGATTAGTTTAATGGAAAGCCTGATCAATAATTTTATGGCAAATCCAATAATCTTCAGCACATTCATGTCAGGGCAGTATGGTTTATGAAAGCTCTATCTTAAAAAAAACACACCAGACTTTTTTTTAAAAAAAATATAGGAACTAGGGAGTCTCACTTACTGTGTTTTACTACAGTATATTGTGGTGTTAATTATTAAGTTTTATAGTGAGCTAACCAAGTATCTGAAATTCACTTTTTATTGCAGTGTTGTAAGGAATATCCTTCTGGGTTCAGTTCCAAGTGGGGAAAAAGACACTGGATTCATGGAAGTTGCTTGGAAAGAAGGTTTAACATGGTGGACAGGAACACATGGCATGAGCCCCTGTACAGAAAAGGTAGATCACATGCTTCCAGATGTGGGTGAAGAGAAAAGGGAGGGAAAGATGCTGAGTCCCTTGGTTTTATAACCTCTGTTGGGCCCCACCTCTTAGTTTCCTGTTCCTGGGTATGTAATGGACTCCGATTGGTGGTCAGGCTCCCAGGAGGCCATGCAGTGGCAACTCTATAGGCTTTTGTCTGTCCCAGGCTTGGCTGAATGAAAGGGCCTTGGGCAATTCCTAATATGGCTATGACTGAAGGAGATAAATCTTTGTTATGTAGAAGACTGCTGCTGGGCCCAGTCCAGGGGTGAAATCCTCCCGGTTCGCCCGGGCCAGTCCTTCGGCGTATAGCCGATGGAACTGGCGGCGGTCGCGGCGCGGAGCTTCTCCTGCCCGCTTTCCCGGCCCGGCTGAACACAATCACCGCTTTCCCGGCCCGGCT
The DNA here is from genome assembly GCA_023053685.1 of Diadophis punctatus similis. Classification (NCBI taxonomy): domain Eukaryota; kingdom Metazoa; phylum Chordata; class Lepidosauria; order Squamata; family Dipsadidae; genus Diadophis; species Diadophis punctatus. Next base: position 72,273,184 of record JALIGW010000002.1, on the reverse strand, counting down.
GAACACAATCATTCGGGTTATTTTTCCCTCTGTGCATGCGCGCGCATGCACAGAGGGAAAAATAACCCAAATGGCGGCGTTCAGCCGGGACAGGAAAGCGGGCGGGAGAAGCTCCGTGCCGCGACCGCCACCAGTTCCATCGGCTATACGCCGAAGGACTGGCCTGGGCGAACCGGGAGGATTTCACCCCTGGCCCAGTCCTTAATGGCCCATTGACAAAAGTGTGGGCTACTAAGAGGAGTCTTTTGTCTGCTTAAGAGCATGTTTCCAGGGATATTCTATAGAATATATTCTGCCTTTTAATATTTCCTAGGATATTTCATTTTTCTAGGAGAGGGGTGGGTGCTAACTTCCTACAGCAGCTTCAGTAATTTTACATAAATATTTCCAGTGAATGAGAAGAAGAGATATACCTGTTCTCATTTGCATATCACATCAGTAATATCCAAAAGGGCATAGTTGTGAAAGTGAATACTTCAAAATACTGAAAAGCTGCAAGACAGAAGAAAAAAAAATAGAAACAATACATATCCAGGAGCCCAAAGTAGCATGTATAACACCTTCTTTCAGTTGTTCTCCCCAACAGTAAATTGAGAGAGATAGAATTATGAGAAAGAGAGGGGGGAGGGGGGGAGAGAATTGTTTGCCAGAAATCATCCCATGAACTTCCATAGTACAGGGTGAAATTGAACTGCAGTCTCCTCCGATTTAGTCTAACACTTTAACCGCCACATCGCACACTGAGATAAGTAATACACACACATTTTAGCATGTAAAACACATAATTTAGCATATTTTTAAAAATAGCTTAGTGTTTCATAGAGCCTTTTCAAACCATGGCCCTATCCATTTGGTCTTGCCAGGTTGCATGTGAGGTTTATCCTTGGGGAATTTATTAAAATGTACTATTTATTAAACAAATGTATACAAATCTCCAACTCACGCCAGGGAGGCTTATAGCAAAAACAAAAACAAAAATCCACAATTTAAAACCTCAATCCCCTACAATTATCTGCAGATGCAATTTCTGCAAAGAAATATTTCTGCTTCATGAATCACCACGAGGTAAGCTTTAATAGCGACTTTTACCTGCGTTCGGTTGAATTCGCTCTTTGTTTTCTGCCAGCAGCACGCTAGATATTGCTTGATCTTCTTCATTTCTCTTAATTCTTCCATATATCTCGGAGCACGATGAGATCCATGGGTTAAGAGAGGTTGCTTGGTACAATCCTATCTGAAACTTCAATCTAACTCCTATTCCAGACAGTGACTCGGGTCTCAACCGGGCTATGCAATGGATCTTCAGTTATAATCTCCAGGTCTCTCTGAAATCCATCCAAAAGTCTATTTCCCAGACACCAAAGTTTCATCTGCCTTTGCCCAGACCTGGAGGAAGAGGAAATTTTGTTTCTCCAAAACTAAAATCTGCATTTGACACACACACACACACACACACACACACACACACACACACACACACACACACACACACACACACACACACACTTCAACTAACCAATTAAGAAGATAGCTGAGGAGCTGAGGTGGCGCAGTGGTTAAAAGCAGCACTGCAAGTTCAGCTGACTGCCAGTTCAGCAGTTCAGCTGTTCAAATCTCACTAGGCTCAAGGTTGACTCAGCCTTCCATCCTTCTGAGGTCGGTAAAATGAGGACCCAGATTGTTGGGGGCAATATGCTGAACTCTGTAAACCGCTTAGAGAGGGCTGTAAAGCACTATGAAGCGGTATATAAGTCTAAGTGCTATTGCTAAGTGCTATTGCTATATTTCTGCACTCTTACGTGGCTACATAGATGTGTAGATGGCTGCTGGACCTATAGAAACTATTAACTGCTTGAGTGGTGCAAAATTCAAAGGTGTTACTTTAAGGACATTTCCAACAAAGCACTCCATTGGAGCTGTTTGGAAAACTGTTGTTACTATTGTTGTTACTAAGAAAGGTAACAAACAGCACGACTTACAACTGTAATTCCAGACTCAAATGCGGCCGTAAGTCAAGGATTACCCGTATCTTCAGATGTACCATTGATGTATGACACCAAATAAATTGTCAAAGATCTATAAAGGCATTTCTAATCAATGTTGAAAATGTGGTAAACATTTTGTTATGTTAAACACCGATCTTAACCACTATGCTATTCCTGCAATTTTGGTAAAGAAAATTATACAAACATTATTATGTATAAGTTAACACAAGTTCGGTTGAAAGAACGGTCCTTCTTCAAGGTGGCTAATAGCAATAGCACTTAGACTTATATACCGCTTCATAGTGCTTTACAGCCCTCTCTAAGCGGTTTACAGAGTTCAGCATATTGCCCCCAACAATCTGGGTCCTCATTTTACCGACCTCAGAAGGATGGAAGGCTGAGTCAACCTTGAGCCGGTAAGATTTGAACAGCTGAACTGGCAGTCAGCTGAAGTAGGTTGCAGTGCTGGTTTTAACCATTGCGCCACCTCGGCTCTTGAGCTGCTAATGAGCTGCTAAGGTTAACCTGAAACAGACTGAAGGACCTATCTCAAAAATGACTTGGAAAAATGTGACATGGAAAAATGTACTTCAGAAGTAGAACAGAAAAAACACCCTGATGTTGCTTTGAAATTGATCGTAAATTCATATGGAAAAAACATTGCCTCCCCATTCTAGTGACAGGACAACTAGGCAGTAAGGATAGCCCAGATTCATTAGGTCTACAATTAGCCAGGTTTTAAAAAAAATCCACCAATGAACGAAGAATCGGATCCTTCTAGCCTCTCCAGTTGTGAATTTTTTTTTCTATTTTCAACAACCATGGTTTCCTCCAAGTAGCTGTCTGAGCATTGAAAAATGAAGATTATTCTTTCTTTGTAAGCAGAAGATGACTATACAAGATTATTAAAGGCTTTTGCCTAGCAGCATCTGCAATTGCATGGAATTGTTGAGGTCAAGGCAATATCTGGAAGGCTAAGAAAAATCTTGGATAGAGCTACCAGAAAACTAAAAAGATCTATAAAACGTAACAACTATAAAACAGAACAACAGATCACTGAAAATGATTTTCCTGCTTTAAAAATCCCCAAATTAGTGGGTGAACAATGCAACGCTTGCTGAATTCTGCTTCACAATGAGAGGAAGAGCCGACATGTGAGGGCGATCTGGCTGCAATGCTGGATCAGATGTTCATCGGTCCACAATACAGTGTTTCTTTTTGCAATATTGATGTACATGGGGAAATTGTCAGAATGAAACTTTTTTCTCTGACCCCATCACAAAACTGATCATTTAATGTATTCAAAATGTTTAATGCTTTGGAAAAATTGCTTCCGAGTGATGAAAGAAAAATTGAACTGTTCAACAATAACCAGACAAGTTACATTTGGGGAAAAAAAGGTGAAACCTTTGAAGAAAACACCTTACCAGACATCTATAAGAGTGGCTGCTCTTCTTCTTCTTCTTCTTCTTCTTCTTCTTCTTCTTCTTCTTCTTCTTCTTCTTCTTCTTCTTCTTCTTCTTCTTCTTCTTCTTCTTCTTCTTCTTCTTCTTCTTCTTCTTCTTCTTCTTCTTCTTCTTCCTCTTCCTCTTCCTCTTCCTCTTCCTCTTCCTCTTCCTCCTCCTCCTCCTCCTCCTCCTCCTCCTCCTCCTCCTCCTCCTCCTCCTCCTCCTCCTCCTCCTTTTAGATCAAACTTTAAAGTTTGAAACTAAAGAATGAAGCCACCCTCTCGGCTTTGTCATTGGCCAAAAATTAATCATTATCTGTACATGTTTCTGGTAATAGCTGCTATAGCAGCAGATGGGCCTGTGCTCTTCGCATTCACACAATGTGTTTTTATCTGCTAAGAGCCTCCACTTCAGCATATTGGTTTTATACCTTGGGACAATGTGACAGCCAGTGGTAAAGGATCTATTGTATTGTCTGAGTAGGAGGGGAAGGGATTCAACTAAATATCACCATATCCTAGAAACAATGTCACAGGAGTCTGTGAAGAAACTGAAGTTGAAAAAAGGGTTATATTTCAATAAGACCATGATTGGAAATCAACCATGAAGTACTTTCAGGAAATGAAGGTAAAGGTTTCTGAATGCCCTTCATAGTGCTGTAAGTTACATATTGAAAATTTGTGGAGTGATGTCAAACAAGGAGACTTACAAATATGTTTGATGTAGAAGAATTCAGCAATGAAAGGCGAGGGGAAATTCCAAAGAAATAATACAAAGACTCTTAGTTGGAAACAAGGAATATTGGGAAACTTATTTCTCTCAAAGGGTGTCCTACTTCCTGCACTTGGCATACATATTGCTTCCTATTTTGAATCTGTGAACAACTGCATATAAATAATATGCAAATCTGGAGAAATATGTGTTTAACTTTACACCGTATAGAGGTTACATCAGTTTCTTACGGAATCACTTGACTTAGGGAGTCAATAAAACATCATTTGATCCTTGGGGTCTGAATGTTATATATAGCTTGTTTTTCTTAGTAGAAGTCTACACACTTCAGAATACAGAATAACAGAGTTGGAAGGAAACTTGGAGGCCTTCTATACCCTATACCCGTGATGGCGAACCTATGGCACGCGTGCCACAGGTGGCACACAGAGCCATATCTGCCGGCATGCGAGCCGTTGCCCTAGCTCAGCTCCAGCGTGATGGCCAGCTGATTTTCGGCTTGCATGGAAGCTCTGGGAGGCATTTTCAGCTTCCGGAGGGCCTCCAGGCGGGCGAGGGAGGGCGTTTTTGCCCTCCCCAGGCTCCTAGAAAGACTCTGGAGCCTAGGGAAGGCAAAAAATGAGCCTACTGGGCCCACTGGAAGTCGGAAAACGGGTGAGGGTGGGGGAGCTTTCGCACATGCGCGGGGGCAGGGCAGCATGGGGGGTCACGTATGCATGTGCAGGGGGTGTGGCACATGGGGGCATTGAATTAAGAGTGTGGGCATGCACACACGATAGCACGCACATGCACGCTTTTGGCACCCGAGGAAAAAAAGGTTCGCCATCACTGCCCTATACTATGTTGGACAAATGGCTGTCCAGTCTCTTCTTAAAAACCTCCAGTGATGGAGAACCCACAACTTCTGCAAGCAATCCATTCCTCTGATTGTGAAAAACCAACCTCAATCAACTGCTTCTATTCTTTTTGGGTTTTTCCTTGAGTGTCTCCTTGAATTCTCCGTGCCTTATTTCCTGATTAGGATCACATTTTGCCAAAGTGGCTATAGGATTCAAGAAGCCTCTCTATGATTCATAAACATTGTTGACTTCATTAGAGTTGTGTTCATACGGAAAGTGAAATGATTGGAGAGAGAACATCAAATTTTGTGAGCTTCATGTGGAGAACTGCATCCATATTACTTTTTGGAAAGTATGATTTGCTGTGATTAGTGTATGTGAGTAGGGATAATGTCTACTTTCCCTAAACCAAAGTAAACCCATCAGCTGTTTCTGCAAGGGACTATGTAACAAAATCTCTACATCACTTTTTTAAAATTGCAAAATGCTTTTGTTTGCTTGCTTTGCTGTTCCCTATCAATATCTTACAAGGATATTTTGCAGTGCCGTTCCATGGATATTGCATAGAAAACTGGCATATGCTTTTTCATCCTGGGTTTGACTGATGAAGCAGAAAGTGAGTGGACATGCTGTCATTAGGCTGATGCTGGAGAAGAAGATGTGAACATTTCAAACAAGAGAAGAAATATTACGATTGTTCTGCTCAGCTATGCTTGTTTTAAATCTTTCCAGCACTGTTTTCTCCTTCTGATTGCATGTGGGAAAACGTTATGAGGTAGGATAACATTTGGAAGCAATGGGGGCAAAGGATTAGAACAGTTTTAAAGCCCAACTGTGCATTTGCAGTTTATTTTCTTCATGCTTGTTTAAACAATTACCAGTAGTCCTCAGTTAACAACCAACAGTTCATCCCAAAGGTGCTTTTTCAGGAGGCAACTGGACTTTCTTGTTTTTTCTTTTGAAGGCGTTTTGCTTCACATTCAAGAAGTGTCTTTAGCTCTGACAGGATAGTGGGGAATGGAAGGATTTACCATATATTCCTTGCAGACAGTTGGTAATTTGCATCCTTTTAGAGGGTTGTTGAAAGTCCAGTTGCCTCCTGAAAAAGCACCTTTGGGACAACCATGACCTGGATAACTGAGAATCTCTACAGACTTTTAACTATACAATTTGGGATGAACACCCTTTGAATGGTGTGGGAATAGGAATGGATTTCCTGAAAAAAATTGCAGGCTACAGGAACCAGGAGCACTACTCAGGTGACCCTGAGGACACAGATTAAACCTCCAAATGCTTCAACAACCCTCTAAAAGGATGCAGATGATCAGCTGTCTGCAAGGAATATAAATCCTTCCATTCCCCACCATCCTGTCAGAACTGAAGAAGCTTCTTGGATGAGAAGCGAAACGTCTTCAAAAGAAAAAAGCAAGAAAATCTAGTTGCCTCCTGAAAAAGCATCTTTGGGACAACCATAACCTGGATGACTGAGAATCTCTACAGACTTTTAACCAACAGTTCAGCAAAAATTTCAGCTTTTGACAGCACTGAACGAAGGGTAATTACAACTGTTCCTCAAAGATCCAACTCAGATGACCATGATCCATGCACTTAACAATTGGCCTGGATTTCTGACCATTGCAATATCCTGCAGTCCCATTATCATGATGTGTGACCTTCCCTGCCAGTTTCTCACTGGCAAAGTCAGTGGGGAAGCCGGCGGGAAGTCAGAAGTCATGGCCACATGAGATCCTTGCTTAATGACCCCACAGTAATTTGGTTAATGACAGTAACCTGCCAGAATTACCATTTCTAAGTAGTGTGGCCACCTCACATTGTACTTTACCACATATCACTTAGTGATGGAAATTCCAGTCCCAATTATCATTGCTAAGTAGAACTACATTATCTTTAGGCCTCAAAACTCCATATTGAGGGATACCATTCATTAACTACATGCATTGTCTTGTACTCATAGATCAGCAATATGTAGTTTGAGGATCCATGGATCTCCAAAAGATTTTTCATACTGTAATGCATAATACGACGGAAGGGAGAAATTATTAGACCTATGACCGAACAGAGATGGAATCACATTTAATTTTTATGTTGGTCTGATCTACAGTGTTTAAGAGCATGTTCGTTTGGCCCCAAAAATGTTGGATAGCTCTCTAATATTGTCACCTGTATTTCTGGAAACTATTATGTAAGGGAGATATGAATTTTAATTTTTTGGATAGCATACCCTTGCAGTTAGATTTTATGGATCTACCAAAACATAGTCGAACTTAATAATAAAGACAAAAACAGGCCAACAAATCCTTGGAAATTTAGTGGAGGGGAATCCTATGTAAAAATGGGTAAACCATTGAGTGATCGATGGATTGATTTATATATCTCTTTTTTAAATTTTATAAATAACTCAAGGCATCAAGCATGCATAATACTCCTTCCTCCTCCTATTTCCCCCACAACAACAGCAGTTGGATTACAACAAGGGTGGGTTCTAACTTACCTCACTGCCGGTTCGCTTCCTCCCACGCTGCGAAGGGAAAAAATTCAATAAATAAATAAATAAAAAATTCAAAAAAAAAATTCAAAAAAAAATTCAAAAAAAAGATGGTGGTGCCCACGGACCGGCACTGACTGAACCAGTTCCATGACATTATCGGGACGTCACCAGCGGGTTGCTACCAGTTCGGGCGAACTGGTCCGAACCGGTTTGGTTCGGACCTCTGGATTGCAGCGAGAACAATAAAGAATCTGATGTTCCTTGATGATTTACAAATTCATTTGAGTGCCATCTTTCATAGGCCAAGGTCCACTTAGTTTCTCAGTTGCCTTAGTTGCAATACCTTGCAAATAACCAAGATTTTTAATGGATCTGGATTTTTAAAAAAATAGCGTGACCAAATGTAAAACAACACTGTTTTATATCCAAATATATTTTGTTCTTTATACTGTTTCCATTTTCCTTTAAAACATTAACAAATCCACAATGATCTGAGAATCAGCATCCCCACTAGATAATTAACAGTTAAGCTGAAACTAAATTAATCAACCAAAAATAGCTAAAGGGGGGGGGATCCTTTACCCAAACTTCCTCAAACTCCCAAATAAGTTACCCAGACCTAATCCATATATCAAAGGATAAGGTCTGCAAACACAAATAGAATAAAATTAAATTAGGTCTCCCAGCAGAACTGCATGTTCACAAGAATACATACCTACACACAAACACACACATGCACACCCTTCAAGTATCACCCTAGAATCAGCACGTAGATACTTCCACACCCCGGACAAACTCCACTTATAAAAGTCTACTGCTGTACCCCATTTCTTTGCATCTGCCCCTAAAGGCAAATAGGAATAAATATTTCTTCTTTCCTCGCAGCTGTCTGGAACCCCAAATTATTCTTCTGACAACACTATCAAGATTTGGGTGCATGATCAGTTGGACCCATAAATCCCTGTCCATTCTTCCTATTTGCTCTTAATATATAATCAGTTAAAGCAAATCAGAATCTACATGTTGTAGTTAAACATATTCAATCAGACCACAGCGGGATCTGCATTAAGTTCAAAGCTTTTTATAATGTCTTGCCAAGAAATGTATAAGCGCATGGTGGTTCTTACAGAACAATGTGTAAAATGTGTTTGATAATTTATATTTCATGTACAACATTTTCGCCGGCAAGCCCGAATGAGATTGCTATCAGATTTTTTAAAATGTATGAACAAGTATACTGCATAAACAGGTCTTTGGGACACCAGAGGGTGATTTGTCATTGCCTTGCCAGAATTTAAATGTGACATCCAAGAATCCTATATCTTAGAAATGCCAATGATCTGCATGTTTAGACATGCATCCCTTATCTTAGAAATCCTCAGACTGACAAAAAGCTGTTGACTAGAATGCAACAGCTTGATGAGCTCCCTCTATTTAAAATCAACATACACATTCAGAAAGGGCACGGCTTTTAGATATGCATCGCTTAACCAAACCCAAGTTATATTTGCAAGGGCAAGTGCTCTTAAACCAAAGGCTAAGCAAGCCTTGTTATGCAGCTTAACCTGAAAATAGTTTATGGTCAAGGGAGCAGAGAGCAGAGATAAATTTGGGTGGTCCTAAAAAGAACACGAGAACTATATGCCTGCTGGGGGTCAGGAAGCCTGACAGTCACTGACAGAGGAAAACCATGATTTGTTCAAGTAAAGCTATGTGAATAAAAGGATTATTTATATCGGGGTGTCAAACTCAAGGCCCGGGGAGGGGTGCTTAGAACTGGCAGGGGGGGGAACTGCCTTAGAAACAGCAAAGGACTGGCCCACAGTGCCGCTGCCAGTAAAAATGGAGCTCGGGAGGGCCGCATGTGGCCCTCCCAGGCTCCATTTTCAGTTGCAACAGCTTCCTGCCATCTTCTGCCAGTGAAAACAGAGCTCGGTGGGCTGCGTGCCCACCTGAGCTCCATTTTCACTGGCAGAGGGAGGCAGGAGGCTGTCGCAGCTGAAAATGGAGCACTGGCAGAGCGCTCGACCCACCACAGATGCCCCTGACACGAGTGATGTCAAGCTGGCCATGTCCACCCTGGCCACACCCACCCTGGCCATGCCCACCCCACTCCCGAGGTCAAACACAACCCTGATGCAGCCCTCAATGAAATCGAGTTTGACACTCCTGCTTTATACTATTTCAAAACTGTGTTTGGGAATTTGGTGAGCCAAACATGGTCAAAACCCTATATCTCATGGTCCATGGTCAAAATCCTAGGTCCATGGTCAAAACCCTAGATTCCTGATGGTGAACCTATGGCATGCGTACCAGAAGTGGTATGCAGAGCCAGCTGGTCTTCACACGCACAGGAGTGCCAGAAACTGGAAGACCAGGTGGCCGGTGCACATGTGTGTGCTGGAAACTGGAAGATCATCTTCCTGTCATGCACAGGTGCATCGGGGGGCTGCTGTTCCAGTTTCTAGCACACACATGTGCCCCCCATTTTGGCACTCAGTGCCAAAAAGGTTCTCCAACACTGCCCTAGATTGTGTTTAGGTTTTGGAGCCTGGAATCTGATTTCATCAAAACAGGAAATTAGCAACAATGGTTTTATGGTCTACATACCAGTGTTTCTCAGCCTTGTCAACTTTAAGAGGTGTGGACTTCAACTCCCAGAATTCCTGCTTTACAGACTGGAACCATCAAACAGTATAAAAACAGAGTTCAAAAGACAGAATTAAAAACAGTTTAAAACAAAGATTAGACAAGGCAGAGGGAGCACCCCCAAGCCACCAAAAACTGCCAGGGCTGTAGTGGTGAGTTCCTGGGTACTTCAGCTCTCGGTCTCAGCACCATTGGGAGCTTTGAACCAAAAAAACTCCATTCCCATCCAACTGCATCACCTTAACCAGCCTCTCCCAACAACCAGTAAAAGGGCGCTCCTCTCTTCCTGACTCTCAATCAGGTAGGAAGTTGTCCTGTTAAACACACAGCACCCACACACCCAATATCCACTCTCAGGCCAGCCCCACTGGCTCTCACCCGAGGGGAAGAAGGCCATCCCTGCCACAGTTGGTCCCAGGGCAAAGCTGCTTCCATGTGAGCTCCCCATTTAACCCATAGGTCCCTGGCCATTGTCTTCAATTGAGCAGGTGGTTGCTTCTGCTGCCCCACTAACTAGAGATGTCACTTGACAATTTCCCAAGCTCTCATTTGCTCAGGTCACAAAATTGCTGTGTTCCTCAAGCTTTCCAAATGTCATTCCTGCTGCCATTGTGCCACTCACTATTGCTGCTGGTCTCGGACCAGCTAAGCCAAACCTTTGTCGGGCCGGGCCGGAGTATCTTGGACTGGCATATTGGGCCGCGCCTCCCTGGGGCCCGGCAATGGCACAGGAACTATTCATTGCTGACTCCATCCACCATCCCCTTGTGGTCTGAATTCCTTTAGGCCAACATCCAGATCCACCACTGCTTGAAACCAGTCATTCAAACATGGAGGCAATCCACGATAAATACAGGCTTGCCTCAAATCCTTGTCCAATCCCAACCAGAACTGCTGAACCAACATACGTTCAGGCCACATTCGTAGGCGACCAGAGAGTTTACAAAAGTCCCATACATAGTCCCTTGCCGACTGGCCTCTCTGCCTCAATGCCATCAGTTCCCCCTCCACTACCTGTGCTCTGGACCTATCTTCAAACCGCACTCATAATGCCTTGAGAAAAGGTCCCAGGTTAGCCAATTCCCGAGCATGATCACTGTGAAGGTCAGCAACCCAATCTGCAGCCTCCCCTGTCAGTAGAGTCATGACCACCACCATCGACCACTGAGAGGGGTAAAGGCGCCCATACATGTCCATGTGGCTGATTATTTGGCTGATAAATAAGGCCACCCAATCAGCACTGCCATCGAATGTGGCTTGTATAGGAGGTGGGCCCCATGCCATTTGTTGAGGCTACATACCCATTGGCCATGACAGCCTGTTACTCCAGCAGCGTCCTGACCCCCTTGACGAGAACCCCCAGTGGCCCCTGTTGCCTACTTGCCCTAGGCACCTCAAGAGCTTTGCATTGAGCATGAGTCACATCTTGTATCCCCATAGACGATGCCTGTTTCATCCCTTTAGACCAGTCAGACACACCAGTCACATGTAATTTCGGACTGGCAAGATGGAAACGTGTAGCCAGCCAGAGCCAGTGGGGCCCCCTTGCCACTTGGCTGAAGGGTCTAACCCTGACACCCAAGGTTGCCAAGAGGGTGCATCTCGAAAGCTACCCTCCCGAAAACGGTCCCTTAAGATATCCAGGGTATTGGCCCCAGGGTCTGTGGAGTAGCTCCACTCACCCTCCTCGTCTCCAGTCTATCTCCGCTCTCTCCACCCCTGAAACTGGGCTCCAAGGGGTGGTGGTGTGGGCATCCTTAAGCCCACATTCCCTGTTAATGCAGAACTATGCCACCACTTGCCAGCAGAGGGCAGACCAGCCCCAGCATCAGGCATCGCCTGGGCTTCCAAAGGACACTTCTCACTCTGGGTCTTCAGTTCTTTCGGTCTCACCACCAGCTGGGTTTCATCATCAGGCTTCTCCCATTCTTCCTCCTTCGGCTCGTCTGCCACAAGCTCCGTCGCCAGGCCCTCCACAGATTTTCCCTCCGCCATGCTACTCAACCACTCAAAAAAGGAAAAAGGAGTGCTGACTTTCTCTCGGACCAGCTAAGCCAAACCTTTGTGGTAAATGACTCCAAGACACTTTCACAAGTATAGACTTCAGCTTTAATCACGCTACAGGTAAGAGCTCAGTCCGTGCCAAACCAATTCAGGACAAAGTCACCGCTGAGAGCATCCGCCTCTCAACGCTATTTATGCAATTCCCCACCATCACCCCCACCAAACCACCATCCAGCGCTGTAAGCCTTTCCCCTCACAGCTGTTCAGCAGCTCCACATGGCTGCAAATGGTCTTTTTTCCAGCTTTGCCTTCACTCCGCTCAGTTTTCACTGCGTGTCAGTTAACTTGACGTCATTCACTGGTGCCCGGCATCTGAACTGCTGAGAATACATGTCATCGCCACCAGCCTGTTCCCCGTAGTCCGTTGTGTTGACAAACATTGTGCCCCACTTTCAGTGTCTCCCCCTCCCCCCAAGGTGCATGTGTTGAGCCCTGGCACAACAGCTGGCTTTTGCCATGCGTCTGCTGTCTTTGCCTCCCAAACATGACCACCTGCATGCTGGCTGGGGAATTCTGGGACTTGAAGTCCATAGATCTTCAAGTTGCCAAGATCAGACAATCCTACTCTAGCCACTTGCCTAGACCTGTGCCCAATCAATTTGATTCACCTGCTCCATGAAGGGCATCGCTTGAGTTTTCCCACCTTTGTTCCTTTTCCACCTCTTCCTCAGTAGAATGTAACATGCTAAACATCCTGTAATATTCACAATCATTAATGGAGAGAGAGAGAGAGAGGGAGAGGGAGAGAGAGAGAGAGAGGGAGAGAGGGAGGGGGAGGGAGGGAGAGGGGGAGGGTGAGCGGGAGGGGGAGGGGAGAGGGAGGGGGAGGGGGAGAGGGAGAGGGAGAGAGAGAGAATGGCATATATGTCACATGCCATGCAATAACATTTTCTCAATTGAAATAAAGCTTAGCTTTGCCTCAGCTGCTTTGTGACTTTGTTATGCCTACTACAGCCTTTGTCAGTCCTCCAGCATTATGTAGCAGAAGTCCTCTAACTATACTTCAAATAAAAGACTGTCCTCTTGAGAATAGAGCACTCTATTTCTGAGCATTTTGCAAAAGCAGAATTTGTTAGCTGCCTTGGCAAGGTAGATTTGGATTTGTTTTTGCTACGGAGGGAAGCTCCCTTGTATATCATTTAAAATGGGCAGATGGAGGAAACATATAAGCAATCCTGCTTCCTTTGCCTACTCTAGTCATATCCTGAGAAATGCTCAAGTCTTTACTATAATAAGAACTGACAACCCAGACATTTGGACTCTTTGCAAGCAAGTGGAATCTAAGGAAGATCAATGCAACAGGATGTATTTGGTTATAGGCCAAATATTTGGATTTACCACCAATTGCTGGCTGGATAATTATTTCTGTTACAATTGCAACTTTTAGCTCTTCGTTTCAACCACTTTCAGTTAATGTACATTGGCCAGAAATAAAGACAGCAAAAGTTATTGAGGACTCTCTTGAAAGCTCAGGCACCGTGTCAGAGGTGGGTTCCTACTGGTTCGGACCGATTCTATAGAACCGTTAGTAACTTGGTGGCCTGGGTCGCTGGAGCCGGCAGCGACCCAGGCCTGCCACGCCCCAGAGCCGGTTCTCTCAGCGTCGCCATAGGTACCACCATCTTGTTTTTTTGCTTCTGAGCATGCGCAGAAGCTTTTTTAAAGTACTGCGCATGCGCAGGCAATGTGCACCCGCCTGCATGGCACATCCCTGAGCGAACCGGCATTAGCAGAATCCGGAATCCACCCCTGCACCATGTGGAAAGGGTCAACTTTTTTCTTTAATCAAGGTGTGATGTTTCTGGTCAGTTTTATTCTTACTATATATTGTAAGCTTGCCTTCTAATCTCTGAGCTTTTTTCTCAGAAACTCTTTCATAATATGGAGATCAGGTGTTTGAGCATCCTTTCTAAATATTCTTCAGGTGGTTGAAAAGTTCCGGTTGGATTTAGGCAGTGGTGGGATTCCAATTTTTTTACTACCAGTTTGGTGGCCTTGCCTTGGTGGGCCTGGCTTGGTGGGCGTAGCAGGGGAAGGATACTGTAAAACCCCCATTTCCTCCCAATCAGCCGGGACTCGGGAGGCAGAGAATAGATGGGGGCGGGCCAGTCAGAGGTGGTATTTACCGGTTCTCCAAACTACTCAAAATTTTCGCTACCGGTTCTCCAGAACTGGTCAGAACCTGCTAAATCCCACCTCTGGATTTAGGGTAGAAGATCACTCTGTAATCTTGCATTGTCTCAGAAGCAACATGGAAGTCTCTGCTCTTTCAAATGATCCTCTGAGTTGAAAGTGAAATAGAATCTAATACTACATCCACCCCTAGTCCCAATTTTTTTTAAAACGTCACTCATTTCCAAAAGGCATAATAAAGAAAAACAGCCATAACTATGGGGTAAGAAGCTAAAAAAAAGAGGCGAAATTCTATTTTTACAAGTGCTAGAATAATAGCATAATAGGAATTCTTCCCAGTAAAAGCTTTTTTAAAAGAAGAACGCTATCCAAATTCTTGTTTTGTGATAAAAACAAACACATATGCACACATACAGACAGCCATATCAATTTCTGTCATCTGTCAGCAGGTGGCACTCAGACATCTCAAATCTATTTAGAGCGTTGGACAAATCACTTGTTCATCTTTTAATTCTTTCTCTCCTCCCCTTTCATGTGAAATCTTAGCCATAGGCTTTAACTTAATACATGGCTATGCTCTCCCCTTAAGTATATTTTACCAGATAGATTTCTTTATGGATCTAACTTTGTGGTCCATAAAGCAGAACATCTTACAGGGTGACCACAATTCTGCTAGTAATGTACGGGGATTTATGCAGCACAGTTTTGTTATTAGGCAAAGTGCAGTCTATTCATGTACCATTTGGTAGGTTCAACTCCGTGCATATATCAAACTCCTTCAATTCAGAATGTAAGTTAGACTGATTATATGCCATCAAATCAGTCCCAACTCTTAGCAACTACATAAAGAGAGCCAATTTGGTCTAGCGCTGAAGGTATTTTAGGCATGAAAGTTAGGTGCGTGACTTTAGGCCAGTCAAACTCAGTCCAACCCATCTTAAGGGGTTGTAGGAAAAAAACCTGTCACTCAGCTTTCACCTGTGGCTCCTAGCAGCTGTAGCATGTGCAGCGGCCACACCCCGGGCAACAGCTTCAACAGGCTGGCCAAACCAGGTTGAGAGTAGCCGTTGTGTCATTGACCTTCGGTGAGATAGGGACTTGTCTATCCCGAGCATGTGAAGACAGATTCCGGCGGACTGAGCGGATGAAATCTACTAGAATAGGACATCGGTCATGAAGGCGGTCTCTGCAAGCGATGTGGTATGCTAAGAGCACGGCAAGACATGAAAGACGCCCTGGTCAACCACTGCGTCCAGCCCCTCTCCAACTGTCTCGACTCTTGTCCTGCTATTTGGAGCAAGATGGAATCTGGGAAGAGAGAGTGAGGCTGACTATGTGCACCTCTCCCTCACTTTAATCCAATTCACGCGCAAGTCTTGACATCCCCCCCCGATTCTCATAGATGTCAAGGTCCTCTTCGAACATGATGCACGAACATCAGGAAAAAAAGAAGGTGGGAGTATTAAGCATGTTTACCCCCTTGAGTTGTTTATGAAAATAATAAAGATCAAACGTAAGTAAGTAAGTAAGTAAGTAAGTAAGTAAGTAAGTAAGTAAGTAAGTAAGTAAGTAAGTAAGTAAGTAAGTAAGTAAGTCACATAAATAGATTTTATCCTGGAAGATCTGTCCCAATTCTAGTCTTTTAGGTCTTCCAGGGGAGTACCTATCACCCTGTATGTGAGCCCTGCTGGTAGTAACAAAATAACAGAATAATAGAGTTGGAAGAGATTTTGGAGGTCTTCTAGTCCAACGCCCTGCTGAGGCAGGAAAACCCTATACTATTTCAGACAAATGTTTGTCCAATCTCTTCTTAAAAACTTTTAGTGTTGGAACAATCACAACTTCTGGAGGCAAGCCGTTCTGCTGATTAATTGTTGTAACAGTCAGGAAATTTCTCCTTAGTTCTAGGTTGCTTCTCTCCTTGATTAGTTTCCATCCATTGCTTCTTGTCCTGCTTTCAGACCTTTTGGAGAATAGATTGATCTCCTATTTTTCTCTTTCTCTTTTTAGTCCTCTTTTTCTCTTTTCTTCTTTCTTAGCATTGGAGTAAATACTTATATTTATCTACTGATGAACATATTAAATGTTCATATTTACATATTACATTTATAAACACCCATCACTTGGGAATCCAGGCAATATAAATTCCTAATGTTTAAAGAGGCCTGGATTTGACAGTTCAATTTCAGCCAGCTCGTGAAATACAAGAATGTTTGTACAGTATACCTAAAAAGAGCAAAATAGCTTCTCTTCCTAATTCTTCCATGTCTCCTGTCTTGTTTCCCTGAACTGGCAATTGACTTTTATTGAAACTTTAGCAACAGGGCGGCATTTCTTTCATGGTACAGACAATTATGTCTTCTAGCATCTCACTGCTGTTCCCTATTTCCCAGCATCTGTTGCTTCATTCTTCCTGGCTGCAAACAGAGATGTAATTAAGGATGAGTAATTTCCTTTGTTCAGTTCAGCTCCTCAATTGTCCCACTGTGGATTGGTTCCATGTGCTACTGCTCTAGTTTAATTCTGAACGTAGAACAGATCCCTTTTTCATCCTGAAGGCAAAGGTTATGATTAGGGCTGGACAAAGGACTTTATTTGGTCCTTGCTTGGAAATCAAATGATTTTGATATGTTGGACTGAAAGAGAATGCCATTGAGTTCTACAGTTGAAAGAAAACCTACACTTAAGTATCTCTAGCCTAACTTCTTATCCACTAAACCAGTGATGGCAAACCTTTTTTGGCTCAGGTGCCAAAAGGGTGTGCGTGCGAGCAATAGCGTGCGTGCGTGTGCCCACACCCATAATGCAATTCCCTCCCCCCACGCATGCGCACAACCCCCACACACTGCCCCCCCTGCGCATGTGCACAGGCCTCACTGAAGCCTCTAGACATCCGGTAGGCGGGTTGGGCCTTTTTTCACCATCCCCAAGGTTCAGGAAAGCCTCCTGAACCCTGGGGATGGTGAGAAACGGCCAAACGGACCAACCAGAAGTTCGGAAAGGAACTTCCATTTGGCCCGCTGGGCTGTTTTTCGCCATCCCCAGGGTTCAGGAGGCTTTCCTAAAGCCTGGGGAGAGTGAAAACAGCCGAAAAGAAGGCCGGAAATCAGCTGGCCAGCACGCGTTTGTGCACTGGAGCTGACATAGGGCAACGCCTCACGTGCCCTCAGATATGGCTCCGGGTGCCACAGGTGGCACGCGTGCCATAGGTTCGCCATCACTGCACTAAACCATACCAGAATAGATTTATGAGTGATCTGAAATTGACTGTCTCATTTACTCCTATCTGTGGTCTTTGAAATTCTACCTACCTGAGATTCACCTGGAACCTACATTCATTTGAAACGAGATAAGGGGCGTGCATAACGCACCATTGTGCCTACCGTCCCTGTCCTACTGTCCTATTTCCTAATTTACCTGTACCTACTTTGCTAATGTTTATGTTTATACCAGTGCCTACTATCTTGTACATGTTTGACAAACAAACAAATAAATAAATAAAAATTGGGAACTAGCAAACATCTGCACCAGAGACAAATTCCTTGTGTGTCCAATCACACAAGACCAATAAAGAATTCTATGTTCTATAAGGAAATTGTTAGTCCATTACCTAGCTGCTCAAACACTATATATGCTATTTAATCATGTTTATTGGTTAATAGCAGGGTACTACTGTATTTTTATTACAGGGGGTGCTCAACTTACAACAGTTCATTTAGTGACTGTTCAAAGTTACAATGGCACTGCAAAAAGTGACTTATGACTGTTTTTCACAACTTACAACCATTGCAGCATCCCCATGGTGATGTGAGCAAAATTCAGATGCTTGGCAACTGATTCATGTTTATGATGGTTGCAGTGTCCTGGGATCATGCGATCATCTTTTGTGACCTTCTGACAAGCAAAGTCAATGTGGAAAGCAGATTCCTTTCACAACTGTGTTACCAAATTAACAACTGCTGTGATTCACTTAACAACTGTGGAAAGAAAGATGATAAAATGGGGCAAAATTCACTCAACAACTGTCTCACTCAGAAACAGAATTTTTAGGCTTAACTGTGGTTGTAAGTCGAGGACTACCTGTATTATGTAACTAAAAGTTCCCATGGAAACTTTATATTTGAAGATGTGTCACATATCAATGGAAGGAGGGAAGGAGAATATACATAGTTTGCATCCGTTTCCAGTTCCTTGTATTCTTTTACATTTTTCCTGCCCTCGCCTCTTCGTATGAACCTGATTGGAAAAATGTTCATCGCATCAAAAATATTTTTATATAGTCTTCAACTTACAACCACAAGTGGACCAATTTTTTTTCCCTTTATTTTGTATACACACACATAAAACAAACATTTAAAAACATGGACACGTTGTGACCATCCTGTTTTGTCATTCCATTCAGTAAAAGTTCTATAACAAGTTATATCATTAGTATTTGTATTACAATACATTATTATTGGTCTTACATAATCATCCCTCATTTCTTCTTATTTTTATCCGATCCATCTTCTCTTTCTATCTTTATTTTTCAATTCGTTTGACTGTTTCTCTTTTCTAGCCAATGATAAAATTTCTCCCAAATTTTATAGTATCGTGGACCAACATTTCTGTTGTTAAACAAAGCAGTTGTTAAGTGAGTCATGCCTGATATTATGACCTTTCTTGCCAAAGATGATAAGTGAATCACTGCATTTGTTAAGTGAATCATGTAGTCGTTAAGCAAGTCTAGCTTCCCCCAGTGCCATTGCTTGTCAGAAGCCAGCTGGGAAGGTTGCAAATGGTAAAAACGTGACCCCAGGATCAGTGGTGGGTTGATCCCGGTTCAGCCCGGTTCATTGAACTGGTAGCGCTGGTGGCGGGAGACTCCGCCCACCTGCCCGGGATGCTTCTGCGCATAACAGGTTTTAGAACCCACTACTGCCCAGGATGCTGCAACATGCCAGTTGTTAAGTATCCAAAGTTTAATCAAGTGTCCATGAGAATGCTGCAAAAGTTGTAAATGTGAGGACCAGTTCATAGCTAAATGAGATTCTCAGTCATCCAGGTCATGGTTGTCCCAAAGGTACTTTTTCAAGAGGCAACTGGACTCTCTGATTTTTCTTTTCTCTTCAGAGCTGAAGAAGCTTCTTGGATGAGAAGCGAAACGTCTTCAAAGAAAAACCAGAAAGTCCAGTTGCCTCTTGAAAAATCACCTTTGTGAGGACCATTTGTCACTCACTTTTTTCAGTGCCTTTGAATGGTCGTTAAATGAATAGTTGTAGGTGGAAAACTACCTCTATGTTAAACTATGGCCTCCTATACAGTGGTGGGTTCCTACTGGTGCGGTCCAGTGCATAGCTCCGGTAGGGAGCGGCTGATTGCGTAATTTGCGCACGACCGCTCCAGTGCCATCTTCACCAGTCCGTCGCGCACATCGCCATCTTTTAAAAGAATTTTTGGGCTTTTTTGCTTCTGCGCATGCGCGGAAGCAAAATCTCACTGAAATCTTGCGAGGGGACGCGCGCGCAAGAGAGATTTTGGCGAGATTTTGCTTCCGTGCATGCGCGGAAGCAAAATCTTGCTGAAATCGCACACACGCGCATGTCCCCTCGCAAGATTTCGTCGAGATTTTTCTTCCACGCATGCGCAAAAGCAAAATCACGCGAGGGGGTGCGTGTGCGTAGCAAGCGTGCGTGCACGAAACATGGAGATGCGCACGCAACGCACCAGTATCAGTAAGTGAGCAACCTGCCCCTGCTCCTATATTGATAAATCAAATATTATGGAGTATAATGAGGTTCCAGTTACAGAATAGTCAGGCTCTCCTATGCCTACTTTGTTCCACTTTGGTCCCTTTAAATCTTGCCCATCATTTTAAAAAAGCTTCGTCGTTTTACAATTTCCTTAAAGCATCTTCTGTTTGCTTGTTCTGTTTTAGAACTGAGAATCCTGCTTAAATGTTCCTTATTATCAAGCCATATATGCTGTGTGCTTTGTTCTAATTTTCCATTTCCGATTAGTATTCTAACTCTACATTGTCCCGAACAGCCTCCATTCTCGTCCTTCACAAACTTTGAAGGAGTGAGCTAAATCATTGTCACAGAGGAAATTTTGGTCCCTTGCTGAATTCCTTAGTCCAGGCAAGGATGTGAAGGAATTGGAGCAATCCAAATGGGCATACCGTATCATAATCTATCTCCTTCCATAACTATTAAAAACTTGGAGGGCGGGGGCAGATGACAAGGATACAGGAGTCTGTCTCCTACTGATATCCAAGCTGTCATCTCAATATGGGCCGTGTTTACCTGAATATTGTTTCAATTTAACAAATGGCACCACTTTACACCCTTAACAGGAGCAGTGCTGTCAGTGCAGGTGAGTAGCCACCTGTATCACATAAATAGTGCCATAGAAAGATAAGGAAGATAGGCTGGGGTTGGGAGGCAGCTGCTGGAACCCCGTGGATTCTGGATGGACCAGCACTTTGTAAGTTCCATTTACGGCTGGCTCCTGAAGCTAACATTAAAACAAGGCTATAAACCCAAGCATGCTGATTTGAATGTTAATTGGTCAGATCAATAGGACTTCAAAAGGAGGGGCAAAGCTAGCACAGGACTTCTACAGTGCAAATAAAAAATAATAATTTTAAAAAATCAAAGACACTGTTTTTTTAAATTTTCCTTCAGAAATGTAAAGCCTACATTTCTCTCCTTGTGAACTGCGGTTTTGCCATTTCGCTACCAGTAGTTTTTCTGTACTTCTCATTCTGGTTCAATTAGTGAATAATAATTCCAAATGAACAAATTACTGAAATTGGTCGCTGGGTTTTACATGCTTGGGATATATTGCAAATCAGGGGCGGGTTGCTCACTTACCTATACCGGTGCGCTGCGCGCGCATCTCCACATTTTGGGCGTGCGCATGCTTGCTACGTGCGCTCGCCCCCTTGCTACATGCGTGCGCCCCCTCACACAATTTTGCTTCTGTGCATGCACGGAAGCAAAATCTCGCCAAAATCTTGCAAGGGGACGCGCGCACGAGATTTTGGCGCGATTTTGCTTCTGCGCATGTGTTGTGAGGGGACGCGCAGAAGCATGCGCAGAAACAAAAAAGCCCAAAAATTCTCACAAAAAGATGGTGACGCGCGCGATGGACTGGCGGAGATGGCACGAGAGCGGTCGCGCGCAAATTGCACAATCGGCCGCTCCCTACCGGAGCTACGCACTGGACAGCTCCGGTAGGAACCCACCACTGCTGCAAATCTCTCCTTTCTATGCCCAGGCCAAAGAGTAGCTGGGGAAAAATCAGCTGTCATGTGCTCCAGGAGCTAGGCTGTAGTACAGCAAAGAACCTTTTGTATTGAATCAGCAGTTTCTACCAAGTGGAAATGACATATTTTCTACCATATTTACTAGGCAGAGTAACCAATTTTTTTCAGTTGGTGAATGGGCTGCCAATGGGCACAGGAGCTGCAGTATATAAATTATTATATTCTACCCCTTACCGGGAGACACTGTGCCTTTTAATAGTTTTCTGGCAATTAGTGAAACCAAAGGCAAGCTTCCCCCCACCCTCTGTCCCCAACCAAGCAAATTTCAGGAAAAGCTTTACCTGATGTATTTCTCCTGTAGCATTTAAAGCCATAGAAGCTTTGCCAAGAAAGGAAAATCTCAACCACAAGAATCGGTGCCCCTCATTGCTAAATTTAATCTCATCCTTTGGCAATTATAACAAAATCAGGGAGTTCTGAACGTGCCATTAGTAAGTGATTTAGATAGTGTGGGATTATATGAAAGTGTATGATATAAGTGTTAAATGGAAATTCTGCTTTATAAAGGCAAGGGTTGTAATGTTCTTTTTCCTGCTGGATATATTGAAAATTCTAGGGCACTTCTCACTATCTAGTAATAGTGATGTACATTTCCTTGCCTCCTAAATACTAAATTGTATTATGAATTGAATGACTCCAGACTATGAACCATTCCTATGACTGGCTCAGGAATTCTGGGAGTTGAAGTCCACAAGTCATAAAGGGGCCATAGTTGCCCTGCTCTGGGCCCAGTGGTGGGTTGCTGCTGGTTCAGACTGGTTCGCCCGTACCGGTGGTGGAAATTTGCCCCCGCTCGCCGAACTGGCAGCAATGGCCGGCTGGCCACGCCCCTGAACCGGTTCTCCGGTCTCCGCTTCCCGAAAGCGGCTGGCAAAGAACCCTCTGTGCATGCGCGTGATGTGACGTTGGTGCGTGAGCGAGCGAATCGAGTGTGCGCGTGCAAAACGCGTACTTCTGACATGATGTGAACCGGTAGGGAAGGTAAGTAGAACCCACCCCTGTCTGGGCCATATACTCCAGGGGTGGGTTCCTGCCGGTACGCTCTTACCTGTTGGTCACCGCAGAACTGAAGAAGCCAGTGGCGTTTGCGGCGCGGGGCTTCCCCCGCCCGCTTTTCCACACCCGCCTACATGCCGCCATATGCGTTATTTTGCCCTCTGCGCATGCACAAAGCGTTCTGCTTGCGCAGAGGGCAAAAGAACGCAAATGGCAGCGTCCAGGCGGGTGGGGGAAAGCAGGTGGGGGAAGCCCCGCGCCGCGAATGCCACTGGCTTCTTCGGTTCTGCGGCGACCAACAGGTAAGAGCGTACCAGCAGGAACCCACCCCTGATATACTCCCTTTGAAGGGGGGGGAGTCATTTTCTTTTATTCTCTCGCTTTACTCTGTTTGCTGGTGGCTGCAAGTACAGCACTGATATATTGGTATATTGGTAAAATAGATTATCTCTGGGTCATGTTATATTTTGTAGATGGTGAATCTTCTTTGCAATCACATAGATTTTGTCTCTCTGTATTGGCAACACATTCTTACCATCCAAACTTGCCCTGCATTTAAATATTGAGGCACCTTTTAGGCAAGGTTTAACACTGCATTCTTTGCTGTTACATAAGATTAAAGCTGTTGTCTTATGTTCAATTTGTGGAAACTACTTGAATTCAAAGAGCAGGGTTTTGGGTGGATATATATGAGACACTGAATTCCACTATGTATCAGGTGTTGGTGAATACAGCTTCTCTCAAAGGCACATGTATTTAAATATATGTTTGTATTTAAATATATGTTTACATCCGTTTGAGTGCAATAAAGGGGAAGCTTATTTTGAAGATTGGGAATGAGTGTAAGAGACTTATGTTTTTTTTCATAGTTTAGCCAACTACATTACAAAAAACATCCATTAAAATGGGGGATGATATAAATATTGCTGAAATTGGTGCAACACATTCCTGATTCCATATTTTGAGGCAGAGGTGAAGGCTTGCAGGCAACTATCCTTGGTTCAAAAATAGTGATATTATGAGTGTGTTTTATTTTCATCTGTGAAACACTGTAAGGTAGATACACATTGGATAACCTTCAAAATTCAAGGCTATTAACTGAGCCCAAACTACTGAAAACCTTTCCGAATCTCATTTCCTCCTCAATATCTTATTATATCTCTATGAAAAAAGAGAGAGGACAAAAAAATTCTTAGAAAAATTGAAATAAAATGTTTGAGCTAAGCTTTTTTCGTCTTCTTAAAGTGATTGTTGCCAGTCTGGCTGGCTTAAATCTCACATGTTTAGTACAGGATAGCTTTGGTATCAGAAGGAGCAAAGCAGCAATCTGGAAATCAAAAGAAATCCCCCTTACCTCATTTTTATTTAAATCAAAAAATGAAGCATGCAACTGATGTATCTCAGGATATTTTTTTAAAAAGTTGGACTATTAAACTTCATCAGCGTTAGTGTCTGAAGTTCTGAACCATATATTGACACACAACTTTATGTTAATCTCTGTTGTCTTCAAATTAAGCTGTGCTGTGTTTGAAATGTAGCAATGAATGCACCTACTTACTAATCTCATATGGGGAGACATGAGGTCAGAGGTGGGTTCTTCCCGGTTCAGACCGGTTCACCTGAACTGATAGCTGACAATGATGTCACTGAACCGGTTCGGTCTGTGCTGATCCGTGGGCGCCGCCATCTTTTTAAAAAAATTTTTTAAATTTTTAAAATTATTTTTAATTTTTTAATTTTTCTTCTTTTTCTGTGCATGCGCAGAAGCTGAGTTTCTGGCACTGTGCATGCATCACCATTTTGTTTTTGGCTTTAAAAAATTTCAGGGACTTTTGCACTGTGCATGCATGCGCAAAGTGCGCATGTGCCCACAAGGCATGTCCACGAAGTGTGGGAGGAAGCGAACCGGCAGGGAGGTAAGTTGGAACCCATCCCTGCATGAGGTGGTGGGTGAATGGAGACAAAAATAGATTTCATACATTTGCTCAAGACTTGTCTACATGGAGTTGTTGATTTAGATTAACTCAAGGTGTGCATTGTAAGCCTATGTGAGTTAAACTGGATTAAGAGGCATATATTTATGATTTTTATTAAAAGTAATTAGTCTAACTTCAAAGAAAGAAAGTTAAGGTAAATCTGGGTCAAACAGTAATTAATCAAAATGAAGGTGACTTAGGAAATACCAAATATCAGATATAGTTGCTGGAAGAAAAATCTGGCCCGGTTCTAATCT
This sequence comes from Diadophis punctatus similis, assembly GCA_023053685.1. Classification (NCBI taxonomy): domain Eukaryota; kingdom Metazoa; phylum Chordata; class Lepidosauria; order Squamata; family Dipsadidae; genus Diadophis; species Diadophis punctatus. The sequence continues at coordinate 72,248,287 of JALIGW010000002.1, read as the reverse complement.
GGGACAAAGCCGCTAAAAATAGAATGGAGGCTGATTGGAAAGAAGGACTCTGTTTATTGATGAGCAGAACCAACCACAGCATGCAGTTCTGGGACAGCTGAGAAAGTGGTTTGATGAGTAGATGGATTTTTATAGGGTTCTGAGATGCTCCAGGGGTTGTGCAATGTAGTGAGCCTTGTGTCTTTTGCTACTCTAATGGTGGTGGGTTAATCCTATTATGTCCTAAAAGTCATGTCCTGTCCTTCTTAATCCCAACAGCTGCAATTGAAGGTGTTTTGTCTGTGAATAGATGGGCCCAGTCTTTCTTAATGGGCACAAAATATCCATCTCTAAAGACTTCAGGCATCTGCTGGAGGCTGTTGGGGCTGCTTTCTGCCCTTGCTAATATTTTTTCTCCATTTCTCCTTTGGGAGAATATAATATTCTGAGAGGGGGAGGGGAAGGGAGAGGGAGGGAGAGAGAGATGGCTCTCAGAAGAAGAAACAGATACAGGCATCAGGCTAGAAAGCAAGAGACCATGTGTTTTAATCCTGCCTTAGTCATGAAAGTCAGTTGTGTGACCTTTGGCCAGTCATTCTCTCTCAGCCCAACTCACCTCACAGGATTGCTGCTGTTGTGGAGAAAATAGGAGGAGGAAGGTGTGTTGTATATGTTCACTGCCTTGAGTTATTTGCAAAAATAATAAAGGTGCGATATAAATAAATAAAAATCAGAAAAATCAGAACAATGATTTATTAGTTGACGGAATATCAAATATGAGGCATGCAATGGAGCGATTAAAATAACAGAAGGATAGCAGTGGTTTATGAATCCAGATGGGAACACACTGGCACAATTTCCCACTATGCTAAACCATAGTTTGGTGAACATGCAGGACCCTTGGGTTTCCTGTTTGCGTTCTTTTCTCTTCTGATGGTGACCAAAACAAATCAAGCACAGATATTTGCTTTTGTTTTTCCAAAATCCCAATTTCTTTTTTTTAAATAGTCTTTATTAAATTTTCCCTTTAAAAACAAACATATATATATACAAAAACATACAACATAGACATAACATACACCAAAACACGAACAAATAAAACATTAACATTAATAAATTTCGTTTACAGCTTCTTTGTGCTCATTTCTTGAATATTTACAAATATTTACAAATTACAATAACATTATCTTTAATATAGTCTCTGATTAATGTAGTATAAACTCTATTTTCAGTAAATTGAGTCACCCTTTTTTTTCAACATCTATTTCATTTGTTTACTTTACACAAATAGCTAGTTATTTTCATCGGAAATTCACAAAATGTGGAATAATACAATTTCTTCATTTATAGGTCTATTTAACAGTAAATTTTGGTATTTATTCTGCTTAAGCCAATTATATCATTTATCCCATGCATCATAGAAGTCCGATTCATCTTTATCATGGAGCTCCATTGATAATTTACTCATTTCAGCGCATTCCAGAGCTTTTCTAACAACAGTTAACATGGTCGGAATCGAGTCAGTTTTCCAACTCTGTGCGTATACAATTCTGGCAGCAGTAGTAATATGAAGCATTTTGTATTTCCAAAATCTCAATTTCTTTATATATCTACATGAAAATGGTAATATATAACCATTATAACTATTATTAATATATAATAGGTATAAACTAGTTTCCTGGGGGGGGGGGGGAAAGTCACCGTGTAATCATAATTAAAAGATGTTTATTTCAACAAGCCATAGTTAACACTGCAGTTGATTCAACTTTGTAATGTAGCAATATGTTCCCAGTCTTATCCTAGTGATTATTCTGGAAGTGCTTCAAATATATGTGCTATTTTATTGTAAGTACAACACAGGTGATAGATGTCTCCCACTCCTGAATGCTGAAAAAAGAAATCTTATGAAGCAATAGTTGCATTATAAATAGGGCTATCCAGTGGTGGGTTCCTACTGGTGCGGTCCACTCTATAGCACCGGTAGCGGCCCGCTGGTGATGTCACAGTACCGGTGCAGTCGGTTGCTGGTGCCTGGGCACCGCCATTTAAAAAAAAAAATTAAAAAATTTTCTTCTGCGCATGCCCAGAAGCCGAGCTTCCGGCACTGCGCATGTGCTGCCTTCCTACCCCACAGTGAGTCCAAGCAGGGGAGGATGGCTGACGGAGTGCTTGAGATGCTGAAAGAATGGCCGGCAGGAGCTATCTCCATTCCCTTCCCTTCAGCAGTCTGAGAAGCCACGAACGCGCGGTGATGATCCTAGGCACGTTTTTGCACGTTCGAGGCTTCTCAAGCTGCTGAGGGGAGGGGGAATGGGCGGCAGGAACTATCTCAGTTCCCCTCCATTCAGCAGTCCAAGAAGCCACGAACGTGCAGTGATGATCCCAGGCTTCTCGAGCTGCTGAAGGGAGGGGGAACGGGCGGCAGGAGCCTAGGATCATCAAATGGGGAGAAGCATTCAGGCCGGATGGAGCCTCCTAGAAGAACCGCTGCCATGGTCTTGCTGCTCCCGCTGCGGGGGGCTGCGTTGCGAGTGGGCAATGTCCCCCCCACTTCTCCGGCCGCTGCCAAGCTCCTGAGGCCCATGCCCACCGGTCACATGGCTGGCAAACCACACCCACAAAATAAGCCACGCCCACAGAGTGGTAGTAAAAAAATTAGGAACCCGCCCCTGGGGCTATCCTATATTGGCTGCAAACCTGTAAGATAATCACAAGATTGTGAAAAAAGAGATATAGAAATCTTAGGTTAATTGGATGTCATCTAACAGACACATGGATGGGTGTAGCCCAGCCCAGCCCAGCCCTCTCATTAGCAACATCTAGAACAGAGGTGTCCAACTCAAGGCCCGTGGGCCGAATCCGGCCTGTGGGGTGCTTAGATCTGGCCTGCGGGGCCGCCCTGGAAACAGCGAAGGCCCAGGCCGCGATGTCTCTGCCAGCGAAAATGGAGCTCAGGAGCCTGTTTTCTTTGGCAGAGCACTTGGGCCCCCACAGGCACCTCTGACATGAGTGACATCAAGCTGGTCATGCCCACCCTGGCGGTCCCCCAAGGTCAAACACAACCCTGATGCGGCCCTCAATGAAATGGAGTTTGACACCCCTGATCTAGAATTTTAAATTATATTGTAGATATTTTTTTAAAAAAATTCTTGATCATTGACATAATTTACCTGTGAAAAATCCTTACTCTTAAAGAAACATTTTTCATGTTAAACGTTACCATTCTGCATATTTTGTCACCTAGTGATTCTATTCTGCAATTAACTAGGCAAAGAACAAAGAACAAATTAAAGTGCACATTTTACAGTGTCCTTCTTTAAAATTAAACACACAGATAAAAGTAAAACTTGAAATGGACGTTTGCATTCGGGGGCACTCTGTAGAGCTCTTTATTCTAAACAAAGTTACGATGTCCAAACAGCTGTGACAGAAAGAGAAGGAGAATGGATGTGCTTATTTTCAAGTGGATAAGTAGGCAAATAGACAGGCAGACAAACATGATCAAAATCTCAGATAAAACATGTCCCTGCACAATGACATTAGATAAAAGTTCTCATAAAACTCCGTCAACTCTTGACCACTTTTGCTGAGTGCAGTATAAAAAAAAATTCATCCATTATATGAGATGACATTATATCTGCTGATGCTTAGAAGCATAGTAAGAAACATGCTACATTAGTTAACGAGCCGGTGTGAGATACTCTTTGAATAACATGTTCCAAGTAACCTACTTTTGGAGCACTAATGGATGAGAGGTGACTGAATGGCTTTAGAAGATGTAGCTGACTTTCTTTTCTTTCCCAGAAACCTAAATGACAGCATATTGTTATCAAGCACTGACAAATGCTGTCACTTTATTAAGTGCAGGGATAAAATAGTTGAAAGACTAGCTTTTTTAAAAGACTGCTCTCTTGGCAGAATCAAATTTTTATCCTAAGGCTGTTCACAATGCAACTTAAGGGGAAGAAATACACTAAAGGAACTAAACATTATAGCCAAGTGCACATATTTCAGTTCCAGGTGTAATTTTAGAAAAGTAAAATCTCATTTAAATTAGATTACAAGTGGAGTGCTTTGACAAACCCAATGAGCAATAACAGAAAGTTACCAGCTCAGTGATTATGTAAACGTATCACATATACAAAATCCTAAATTTAATTTCTGGAATTTTTTTTGTCTAAAGTCTTGTAATACTACTGGCCAATCAGTACAGTCAGTTCTAAACTGGCAAAACAAGTGGACTTTCCCATGGGAGGTGGTTTTTTTTATAATTAATTCACAAATCTTATTTGAAATTGATTTTAATCCATTTATAATTTTCTAAAAGCAATGTTTTAATTAACTTTTTGCTGTTTATTTCCGTTTTTCTTTCTTAAGCTTGTAGTTAATTTTTTTTCTTTCATTAAGGATTGAAGGCAGATTTACCCAATATTTTCAGACTTGCTGAGCCAAAGATTTCTAATAGCTAAAAAGTACCGTATTTTTCGGAGTATAAGACGCACCGGAGTATAAGATGCACCTTAGTTTTTGGGGAGGAAAATAGGGGAAAACAATCTGCCTACCAGGTATTCATCTGGCTAGCGTCCTTAGTCTGGTCAGCTTCAGCACATTATTTTATCCCCTGGTTAGGACTTAAAAAAAACCTTCTTCTGAGAGAGTAACAATGAAAGAGCCTGCAAGCCGGTAAGAGCTGGGAAGATCGTTAGCACCTGGTTAGGGCTAGAAAAAAACTTATTCGGAGCAAGTAGAGCAATGAAAAAAAAATCTGCAAAGACTTAGGGCTGGAAAAACATTCTTTGGAGAGAGTAACAATGAAAAAGCCTGCAAGGTAAGAGCTGGGAAGATCTGTTAGCACCTAGTTAGGGCTGGAAAAAAAAAAGCTATATTCGAAGTATAAGACGCACCCAAATTTTCAGCCACTTTTAGGGAGGAAAAAGGTGCGTCTTATACTCCGAAAAATACGGTAGTTAAGGAATTTCTGGATGTGATTAGAAAAGGAGATGTATGACCTTAGTTTCCTTTTACTCAAACTGCCAACTGCAGTTTGAGCAAGATGGCTATTCCCTTGTTCTCCAGTGCTTAAAACCCATTGTCTTGGGGGGTCTTCTCAACCACCTGGAGCACTTGTGGGCAATCTCCTGTCCTCCCTTCATCTGGAAAGTTTCAAAGAACTAGTCTACTCACCAACTCTTCGTTCTTTGCTGTGATCATCTTCAGTTCACCATTTAAAAAAAAAGATAAAACAGTAAAAAACGATAGATGGGATGGGGACAAACAAACAAAGCAAGAAGTCTCATTGTCCATCAACAAGGCCTTGGGAGGAGAATAGAATAGAATATAATTCTTTATTGACCAAGTGTCATTGGACACACAAGGAATTTGTCTTTGGTGCATATGCTCTCAGTGTACATAAAAAGACAAGATACATTCATCAAGAATCATAAGGTACAACACTTAATGATTGTCACAGGGTACAATAAGCAATCAGGAATAAATCAATATTAATATAAATTGTAAGGATACAAGCAACACGTTACAGTCATAAGTGGGAGGAGATGGGTGATGGGAACGATGAGAAGACTAATAGTAATAGTAATGCAGCCTTAGTGAATAGTTTGACAGTGGTGAGGGAATTATTTGTTTAGCAGAGTGATGGCGTTCGGGAAAAAACTGTTCTTGTGTCTTAGTTGTCTTGGTGTGCAGTGCTCTATAGCGTCGTTTTGAGGGTAGGAGTTGAAACAATTTATGTCCAGGATGCGAAGGGTCAGTAAATATTTTCACGGCCCTCTTTTTGACTCGTGCAGTATACAGGTCCTCAATGGAATGCAGATTGGTAGTAATTGTTTTTTCTGCAGTTCTGATTATCCTCTGAGGTCTGTGTCTGTCTTGTTGGGTTGCAGAACCAAACCAGACAGTTATAGAGGTGCAGATGACAGACTCAATGATTCCTCTGTAGAACTGTATCAGCAGCTCCTTGGGCAGTTTGAGCTTCCTGAGTTGGCGCAGAAAGAACATTCTTTGTTGTGCTTTTTTGATGACGTTTTTGATGTTAGGTGACCATTTTAGGTCTTGAGATGTGATAGAACCTAGAAATTTGAAGGTCTCTACTGTTAATACTGCGTTATCTAGTATTGTAAGAGGTGGTAGAATGGGAGGGTTTCTCCTAAAGTCTACCACCATTTCTACGGTTTTGAGTGTGTTCAGTTCCAGATTATTCCGGTCGCACCACGAGGATAGTGATTCAACCTCCCATCTGTATGCGGTTTCATCGTTGTCTCGAATGAGACCAATCACTGTTGTATCATCTGCAAACTTCAGTAGTTTAACAGATGGATCATTTGAGATGCAGTCATTGGTATATAGAGGGAAGAGAAGTGGTGAGAGCACACAGCCTTGGGGGGGGGCTGTGCTAATTGTACAGGTATATGATGTGATTTTTGTCTAGCTTCACCTGCTGCTTCCTGTCTGTTAGGAAGCTTGTGACCCACTTACAAGTGTACCGCTAGCTGATTTAGTTTAGTTAGAAGAATGTCCAGTATGATGGTATTGAATGCTGAACTAAAGTCTACAAAGAGGACCCTTGCGTAGGTCTTTGGGGATTCAAGATGTTGTAGTATGTAGTGCAGAGCCATATTAACAGCATCATCTGTCAATCTGTTTGCTCGGTATGCAAATTGCAGGGGGTCTAACAGTGGATCCGTGATGGTTTTCAAGTGGGACATCACTAGTCTTTCAAAGGTTTTCATAACTACAGATGTTAGAGCAACTGGTCTGTAGTCATTCAGTTCCTTGATGGAGGGCTTCTTCGGCGCTGTGATGATAGTGGAGCATTTGAAGCAAAAAGGAACATGGCATATCTCTAGTGATTTGTTGAAGATTTGGGTGAAGATAGGGGCCAATTGGTCAGCACAGACTTTTAAGCAAGAAGGAGTTATATTGTCTGGGCCTGGTGCTTTTCCTGGCTTCTGTCTGTGAAGTAGATCTTGCACTTCCTTTTCTGTGATCACCAGGGGTTGTTAACCCAATGGGATGGGGTCGGTTGTAGGAGGCTTGGCTGTTGGTGTGTCTGGGATGGAGGTTGTGGAGATAGGTGTTTGTAGTTTCCTTTCAAACCTGCAGTAGAACACGTTCAGGTCATCTGCCAGTTGCTGATTTCCTTCAGCTTGGGAAGGAGGTTTGCTGTAACCGGTGATGTTTTTAAGAGTTTTCCACATGTTTGCTGGTTCATTTGTTGAGAACTGATTCCTTAACTTTTCAGAGTAGCTTCTTTTTGCTGCTCTGATTTCCCTTGTTAATACATTTCTGGCCTGATTGTACAGCATTCTATCACCTTTTCTGTAGGCTTCCTCTTTGGAACGATGTAGCTGCTTAAGTTTAGCTGTGAACCAAGGTTTATTGTTACTATATATTCACAAGTTCCTTGTCGGTACACATAGGTCTTCACAGAAGCTGACATATGATGTTACATTATCTGTGAGTTCATCCAGGTCTGCAGAGGTATCTTAAAAAATATTCCAGTCCGTGCAGTCAAAGCAAGCCTGTAGATTTAACTTTACCTCCTCAGCCCAAGTCCTCACTGATTTAATTGGCTTTAAATCTTTGTCTGTAAGCAGGTACAAGGTGAATCATTCAATGGTCAGAGTGGCCCACAGCTGCTCATGGTAAGGACTGGTAAGCATATTTTAGTGTTGTGTAGCAGTGGTCTAAAGTATTCTTGCCTCTGGTGGGACAATTGACATGCTGAAAATATTTTGGAAGCTCTTTCTGTAAGTTACCTTTGTTGAAATCACCTAGAATAATGGCCAGTGAATCTGGGTATTTGGCTTCAGCCTCCATAATCTGCTCAGCTAGAGTTTGTAATGCCTTTTTTACACAGGCTTGTGGAGGTATATACACCGCAATTAGGAGAAATGAAGAAAACTCTTGTGGAGAATAAAAAGGTTTGCAGTTGATAAGTAAAGACTCTAAGTTTTCATCACAGAATTTATGTATTATATATATATATATATATATATATATATATATATATATATATATATATATATATATATATATATATATATATATGTGTGTGTGTGTGTGTGTGTGTGTGTGTGTGTGTGTGTGTGTGTGTGTGTGTGTGTGTGTGTGTGTGTGTGTGTGTGTGTTTGTGTGTGTGTGTGTGTAACATTTTTTGCTGATAAATGAAAATAAAGGGAGACTATTATAGATCTATTTTGAGCTATTTTGCTCTCGTCAGATAGCCATACCCGTAGTGGGAATTGAACCTGGGCAGTCTGCTTGAAAGTCAGAAGATTAACCTCTGAGCCACAAGGTTCTGTTCCCAATCAGCTCTTCACCAGGAAAGGGTTATATGTTTATTCTGTCGAGTCATCCTGGTGTATGGAAGGAAACATCACAGCTTCCTTTTGCCTTTCAGCCCCTCCTGGGACCATCCAGGCAGTTTTCTATAGTCGACAAACTATATTGTCTATATGTGTAACATTTTTTGCTGATAAATGAAAATAAAGGGAGACTATTATAGATCTATTTCGAGCTATTTTGCTCTCGTCAGATAGCCATACCCGTAGTATATGTGTATATACATACACACACACACACACACACACACACACACACACACACACACACACACACATATTGACAGGCATTACATAAATTGATAGGCATTCTATAAAAGCAAGCATCTCTTCCATAGGGATTTTACATTCTGACGAAGTCAACAGGGGTTGACGAAAGCTTAGCAATTTTAATAGTAGTTTTAAATAAAATTTTAAATGTTCCAGAGATCGTGATGGCTATCGCTTCTTTATATATACATACATATATATATATATGTAGGATTTTTTGCTGATAAATGAAAATAAAGGGAGACTATTCCTTTATATATGCTATATTTATATATATTTATGTACAGCATATATATATGCTATATTTATATTTATATTTATATTTATAAATATATATATATATATATATATATATATATATATATATACATATATATATACACACATATATATATACATATATATATATATATATATATATATATATATATACATATATATATACACACATATATATATACATACATACATACATACACACACACACACACATTTATTTATTTATTTATTTATTTATTTATTTATTTATTTATTTATTTATTTATTTATTTATTTATTTATTTATTTATTTATGTATGTACAGCATATATATATGCTGTACATAAGCCTCCTCTCTCCCCCACCCTGATAATTCTACAATCCTTTCTGCTCTAAGTATCTGAAACCCTGGTATTTAAGCCAACCATCATCTTGCCAAATTTGCCTTCCAAGAGATTCTTATATCTTCAGGAACTGAAAACAACAAACTGTGCCAGAATTCTCAATTCTCCTCTGACTACAGCATGGCAATGTTGAATTTCACATATTAAACTGACCCAGAAAACTAATACTTCAATTAAAAAGAGAAAAAGTGTAGATATGTATGTGTAAGAGAGAAGGGGGAGGGAAGGAAATATTAGAAACATAATATCTGCCAAAGTCCACTTATACCAACAGATGGCAAGGGAAGGAGACAATAAAAAAAGATGTGTGGATCATTTATACTTGCCACCATTAGCAGCTGACACTTTTGCTTAGTTTTGAAAGCCATTAAGAAGGGACCTTATTCTTGAGAATTGGCCACAAAGATTATGCTCACAACGTCTAAAAGAGCACCACCGATATCCCTCATTTTTAAAGAACTTTGTTTCTATTCATAGTAGGATTCAGTTCCTGGAGACAAGCTAATGTCAGAGATAGATGGGTTGATCTTCCTTTCCTAGTTTATTGAACCAAAGTAACCAATTGAAGTGACTGTGAATACTCTCACATGGGAGTCTCATAACTACACATTTTACTATATTGAGGTTTGTTGCCAAATTCTAGACAGCTGAATTTTAATTAAAGGACAGAGGGGGGGAAAAGACCATTCGGAGAGAAATGGCTGCAGTACTGAATAGTTGAAAAATTAGATAGGAAGTGCTCAAGGTATGTAGAGCAGTCACTGATAAAGAATTTCAATTACCCAGACACTGATTGTAATAAAAATTGATGAATGACTGAAGGAAGCTGTTCAGAGCTTAGTTTTCTAAAATATAAATGGAACCAGGTGGAGGATTCGTAATCATTGTAAAAGAAGAGAACATGATGCTGTGAAAATTAATACTGTAAGATTATAATATCCTCACTACACAATCAGGTATTAAATTATATGCTTAGGAAGCTGCAAAACCCCTTCTATAAGTCTGAGATTAGAAGAAAGGGTTTTACAAACTATGATCAACTGCCTCTAATTTATTGTGGAGTAACTTGGACAAGACCCAATTATTCAGTGGTGATTAGATTAGGAGGCAATCTTATATAAAGTTTTTTGTATTGCCCAGATGTTGAATGTCTGCCTACCTATGAAGTATTTTAGCATTACTTTGCTACTAGTCTCACTGAGCAACAAACATGTAGAAGGGACTATTAGAGACTATTAGAGAAAGTTGGACCTGCCGCATACCTCCCTACGACCGGTCAGGGCCCACAGAGTTGGCCTCCTCCAGGTCCCATCGACCAAGCAATGTCGGTTGGTGGGGCCGAGGGGGAGAGCCTTCTCTGTGGGAGCTCCCTCCCTGTGGAACCAGCTTCCTTCTACTATCCCCACCCTGCTGGCCTTCCGTAAAGCAATAAAAACTTGGCTCTTCCGGCAGGCGGGGTGAAAGTAAGACCAACTAGACCAGATATGGGTCTCCCCCCTTGATTATGAATGTTAGATATTCTTTTTAATTTTTGTAGTTTTTAATTATTGTACTTTTTTATATTGTGGAATGGATTCTGACATGTTGTGAGCCGCACAGAGTCCCTCGGGATTTGGGCGGCATAGAAATCCATTTAAATAAAATAAATAAATAAATAAATAATTTGGAGTTGTATAATGTAGGTCAATCTTCTGCAACCTGGGTGTTCTTCATAGAGAAATACTTCAGTTGCCATAAATCCTAGAGAGAATACTTTTTGAGGTGACCTATATTACATTAGCTAATAATCATCATACACCCACTCAAGATTGTCATCTACTTACGCAATCATTCCTCAAAATTACTCATTTTTTTTGCCATCCATCAGTCACAACTGCAATTTGATATAACTTTGATTTTATTACTCAACTATGTTGGCCCAGTCACAATTTTTGAAATGCAACTATTACAATAAAAATGCTGGCCATGTCATACATGATCCTAGGAGCCGTGGTTCAGCAGTGGATAGAATGCAGTATTGAGGGCTAATTCTGCCGACTGTCAGCAATTCGATCCTGACCGGTTCAAGGTTGATTCAGCTTTCCATCCTTCTGAGGTTGGTAAAATGAGGACCCAGATTGTTGAGGGTAATATGCTAACTCTATAAACTTCTTAGAGAGGGCTGAAAAGCATTTTAAAGTGGTATAGAAGTCTAAATGCTATTGCTATTTGCATGTACTTTTGGCTGCTTTCCTTGCACTAGAAGGGACTTAGTAACGGACCTTTCATATTACAGTAAGTCTGGCTAGCTTCATTCTACTTATGCTCACACATTTTTTTCCCTCCAACTACAAGCATAGGTTCTTTGAAAACTGCAGGAAAGTTCATCGATTCCTTTTAAGAGAGCCTGACTTAATTAGGTACACAAGTCACTTCAAGCCTAAAAATCATCTTTCTTCCCTCATGCCGAACCTTATGAACTGTTCTATCCATGTCAAAAGAAATGGACTAAAAAGAGATAGAGTGAGGATAAGGCCATGAGTAATAGCTTGGTTAATCTCTCTTTCTCTCTCCCTCCCTCTCCCCTCTCTCTCCCACAAACACACTACTCTGGATTTTGCTCCACACCATTTTAGAAACAGTGGTTGGAAAGCAAGATAGTAAGAATAATTTTAGCTCTCACCAAGGCACAGTTTGAGGAGGAGGGTGAAACTGGAAATGAATGCAGAGTTGGCAGTGGTCAAAAGAGATTGAAAAAGAATTGGCCAAATGTCTTTCTTTTTATCAATCTGAAGCCGGGCTTGGAAAACAGAAGCAAAGCAGCTATGTGAGTGTGATCTCTGAAATGCATGACCACAGAAAGGAATGGAAATCTTTTTTTCATTTTCATCTTTTTCTTTTAGCCAGAGATGTGTAGATCGGTATTCAATCATTCTTTTTTACTGTCTGTATTAAAGGGATAGCATTTTGGGGAGACTTTAGTCCTTTAAAATATCTTTTTCATTCTTTCTCTGATCTCTCTCTCTCCCTCCCCCCCCCACAAACAAATGGAGTTTGAGTTAAGTTTCTTTTATCAGTAAAAGATACATGCCAGCAGGATCCAATCTGCATTGCTGTCCGTCCTCTTTGATGGATCTTGTAAACCCACCTTTAGAAATACATGGGGTTTTTTGTATACATTATTGCTTTGACATTTAACTCTTCAACATGGATAGTTCTGGGTCCTTCCATCTCTAGGTGTGTGTGGGGAAATTACATTGAGACTCCGCATTTCTGTGCCTTCTGTTAAAATAATAGTAATGCAATTGAAATGATGCTCTGCTATCAAGAATACATTAACTTCATTACTTTGCCATTTCTTACTGGGTTTAATTGGTCTGCTCTTGAAAGCTCTAAATGTAAAAGGTATCTGGGATAGCTGAAGATTTACCCCCTCCCCAATGCAAATGGGATCATAATTGTAATAGCCAAGTAATGCTCGGTTCTGCTTCTCTCCAATTTGTGAGACATAAAAGGCAGGGATATGCAGACGGAATGGGACTGTTTGTCTCGTACCCATGGCCGCCCCTTGTTCTCCAACACCGTTCCTCCCTCAGGTGATTCTCTGCTGACATTTCTCCTCGGCCGACACACCCCTAGCATTTATCCATATATTTAAGTAAATAAAAGAACAAGTAAGGAGAATATTGTCGAAAGGACTAAAACATTGCTGTTCCACATCGATCTATGTCAAAAAGTTTGACAATTCTGTCTCCATAGAAATCAATGGAGAGGTTTTTAAGGTCTATAGGAGTGGTTAAGAGTGTTTAAGGTCTATAGGAGTGGTTAAGAGGTCTATAGGAGTGGTTAAGAGTGTTCAAGCATTTATGAACTTACCATTTTATTGCATCCTTTCAAATCAATAAAGGATAGAAGGTAACATCTAAAATTAAGTGAACCAAGAAAAATAAAATTCTGAAACACTATCTAACAGCACTTTTACTTATATGCCACTCCATAGTGCTTTACAGCCCTCTCTAAGTGGTATACAGAGTCAACATATTGCCCCCAACAATCTAAGTCCTCATTTTACTGACCTCAGAAGGTTATAAGGCTGAGTCAACCCTGAGCTGGTCAGGGTCGAACTCCAGGTAGTGGACATAGTTAGTCTGCAACACTGCAACACCATGGCTCTCAAATTACTAATTTAGTAATTTAAAAATGGAAATATGATTGTATTTGCTTGCCTTTATCACAGCTGATGAGAATTTGTATTGGTTGTCCTTAAAAATAGGGGACATGGAAAAAAATAGAATATGAGAACGAACATTGATTCTGTTTTCAATTTCTGTGATCTACTCTGTAAGTGAAATACCAGTGTCTCTCAACACATTTTGATAAGCAAGCGGGTACATATTTAACTGACCATCCCCCTTTCATGCATTTTACTCCACTTGGGCTACCTGAGTAGAAAGCAGAGCCTTCCCTCAGCAACTTCACTTTCATACTAAATACTAAGTTATTTCACTCTGGCTGTAGACGGAGTTTGTTCTAGCAATTATTCATAGCTATATATTTATGCCTTGACTGCCTAGGCAAGGCAGGACACAGCAATTTTGTGGATGGCTAGAAAGGAAGCCAAGCATTATGTGAAATTCAAAACTGGCATATGCATTTTACTGCTCCCAGCAAGCTGGGCTAAATATATTGCTTAAGCTTGTGAAAATAATTGCTGCTTGGTAAAATAACTGCACAGTTGCATCTCCTGATTTGCACTTGCAACATCTTTCTCTTCCCAAAAGAAAACCAGGACCCCAGTAAAAAAAGATAATTTGTACAAGCCTTCATAAAATGCATTATATACTAGACATTTTTACAGGGGTTGTTTTGCTGCAATTAACATTTTTGCCCTTAAGAGAAAATGTATGACCACGATGATGGTGGTATTAGTGCAGGGGTGTCAAACTCAAGGCCCGGGGGCTGGCTTTGGCCATGGGGTGATTAGATCTGGCCCGCGGGGCCACCCTGGAAACAGCAAAGGACTGGCCCACAGTGCCTCTGGCAGCAAAAATGGAGCTCGTAAGGGCCGCTTGCCGCCCTCCTGAGCTCCATTTTCACTGGCAGAGGGTTGCAGGAGGCTGTTGCAGCTGAAAACAGAGCTCGGGAGCCTGTTTTCTCTGTCATGTGGTGAATATTGCCAGTTGTATGTATATGCAGGGTGATGTATCCTTATCCTAATATTATGGTACATTCCATTATAAGCAGAACACGTGATGTGATCTACTGCGCATGTGTGCATTCCTGATTCTCACTCTAACACGCTGGCAGAGCTCTCGGGCCACCACAGGCACCCCTGACACAAGTGACATCAATCTGGCCATGCCCACCCTGGCCACGCCCACCCTGGTCCCCCAAGGACAAACACAACCCTGATGCGGCCCTGAAATGAAATCGAGTTTGACACCCCTGTATTAGTGGATCATATTCTTGGCTTCCCCATACAGAAAATTCAGCTGAAGCTGGCCTGACTGAGCCCATTTTGAGACTTCAGCACTGACACTCTGGAGAAGAGGGATAGGGATGGGGAAATAGAGATAGTTGGGGTGTTGTAGTCAAAACAAATACTTTCTCTTGGGAACCAAGGACATTCCTGCAGGTGCTTGGAAGGAGGGGACTGGAGTCACCTAGCAACTGGATATTATCCTGATTGGACCATGTGACTGATTGTTTTGAGAAAGTGAAAAACTTATTTTTAATTAGATGAAAACCACGAGAATAATCAGTCGGTTTTCACCAGCCTGTGCCGATATGACATATCTAATAAAATTATTCTTTGAGGAATTTACCTGCCTCAGAGTTTTGTTTGCTATGGGTATGTTACTTGGAACCCTGACAATCCAGCTGTTTTATGCAGCCTTTTATTCAGCTAGGTTCTGTGAATAAGAATACAGGTAGTTCTTGTCTTACAATGGTTTGTTAAGTGACTGTTGCAATGGCACTAAAAAAAGTGTCTTATGACCATTTTCACACTTTCAACGGTTGCAGTACCCCTATGGTCATGTGATAAAAATTCAGACGCTTGGCAACTGGCTCATATTTATGATGGTTGCAGTGTCCCAGGGTCATTTGACCAGTTTTTTTGCGACCTTCTGACAAGCAAAGTCAGTGGGGAAGCCAGATTCAATTTACAGCTATGTTACTAACTTAACAACTCCAGTGATTCACTTAACAACTGTGGCAAGAGAGGTTGTTAGAGGGACAAAATTCACTCCATAAATATCTCACTTAGCAACATAAATCTTGGGCTCAATTGTGGTCGTAGGTCGAGAACTAGCTGTACGAAATAGTATTTTCTTCCCCACCAAGGCCAGATACATAACGTGAACTGGCTGGAAGCTCTCAGATGTTTCAACATATTCCCCTTGATCAGTGGTTCTCAACCTTCCTAATGCCGCGACACTTTAATATAGATCCTTATGTTGTGGTGACCCCCCAACCATAAAATAATAAAATTATTAGGAAACTCAGGGGTGGGTTCTAACTTACCTCGCTGCCAGTTCACTTCCTCCTGCACTGTGTGGCCGCATCTCATGGGCGCGCATGCGCTTTGTACGCGTGCGCATGTGCAGTGCCGATTTTTTAAAAAAAATTACAAAAAAAACAAAACCCGAAAACAAGATGGTGACGCATGCGCAGTGCCGGAAATTCAACTTCTGCGCATGCTCAGAAGTTCCCATGGTACAGATTTTTTTTTTGCGGTAGTCTATTTGCATGTGGGTGGACCCGCCTGGAGACGGATAGAGGAGCAGTGTCTTATTTCCTAAGACCATCAGAAATATGTTTTTTCCGATGGTCTTAGGCGACCCCTGTGAAAGGGTCGTTCGACCCTCAAAGGGGTCGCGACCCACAGGTTGATAACCCCTGCCCTTGATGATTGCACTGACCACCCAACCTGGTGAGAAGGGATTTCTTAGACATGTGTTTATTGCTGCTCTGGAATAAAGCTAGATGCATGTTCAGAATTAACCTAATTTGACAGTCCCCCATCAGAGCATCTCCATCCTGATAGCAAGTTGTCTGTTGGAATTCACTTAAAAGGTGGCTCAGGGAATTTATTTTGTTTAACTTCTGGTGGAAAAAGTGGATCGGGTCTCTTGATTCCCTGACTCCAGTTGCCTCACCCCCCACATCACAATTTATTACGGAGTTGTTGTTTCTTCTGACCAATAAACGAGAGTGGAAATGAGAAGGGAAGAGAAACACAGCCATCAATCACTACCCTTAATTTTCTCATATTAAAACTGTAAGACACATTCACAGGGGTCATAACTGAGGCAGAATAGAGATTAACTATTGGGACAGTTAATTAGCAAAAGAGCATTACAGCTGTCAGAATAAGCTCTTAGTCTGAGGTATTTGTATATCTCCAGAGGCTCAAAACCCACTGTAACATGGATAAGCCATATTCATGGTTGTTATAAACCCTAATCCTCCAAATGGATTGGGACTGCAGGTCCCACAATTCCCAACTGGCCTCGACAATGCGGCTTGGACATCAGAGAGCTATTATTCCAGCAAATTTGTATGACATGTTGTAGACAGGTTGCAACGATACTCTGGTTTCTATTAAAACTGTATGTATTTTTTGCATTTTGCCTATCCTATGGAAAGAGACGGGTATAGGGTACTGAAAATGAAAGCCATAATGAATCTTCTTACCTTGATTTGCTCAGGATCCTGGTGGATTAGTTTTCCTGAACAAAATGGCAGTCGCTGGACATGAAGCATCAAAAGAGATTCCCAAGTGGCAGTAGTTATATCAAATTAATGGGTTATGTACAAACTCCAGAATCAGATGTAGGGAATTGCACCCTGCTGGCTGCCATAATTTTTATTGATAATATTGTACACCACCTAGAACCTCTCTCTGAGGGACATGGCCAGTTAAGAAATACAAAAGAAAATACAAAAGAATAATAAAATAATAAAATAAAATAAAATAAAATAAAATACTAAAGTAAAATAAAATAAAATAAATAAAATAATGATGATAAGATCAGATGATAAGATCAGATCAGATCAGATCAGATCAGATCAGATAAGATGATAAAATAAAATAAAATAAAATTCCACCTCGAATCTCATCCCAGCATGAAAAGATGGATTTTAGCCAATCACTCCTTTAGCCTACAACCCCTCACTGCATCTGAACACAACCACAACACATTTTTCCAGTTACCATCCATAGAAATAAATTTCCTCTATACCACATCTTGCTTGACTTGCTTCCAGCTTCTCTTATGATTCCCTGATCTCCAACTTAGTTTTCCATGAGTGAGGGCATGTTTTCTTCCTTGGCTTTAAGCAGGCCCATGAGAAGACTTGCAACAGGAGTAGCCATAAGCAAAATGGAGCGTCTTGCTTCCCACTCTCTTCAAAAGCACACCAAACTTCTGCTCCTAATTAGGTCTACGGTGTTTTCTTGGATTTCATTTTTGTCAGTCTTCACTGTTTGGATTGATGGAACCCTTTCTTTTTCCTTAACTCTTGCTGCCTCCAAATCTTTGGAATGCAATTGGAGTTCCTTGTTAATATGCTGTGAAATATGACTGAGTCAGGGTTACCTTTGCCACCGGTTCGCGTCACAATGTTTCACGCATGCGCGCTCGCTCAGCTCACATGCACAAGCGCATCCCCTCACGCGATTTCACTTCCGCACATGCTCAGAAGGTGGATTCAGCCCGAAACACAGCTGAGGAGCTCATCAGCTGTGCTTCGGGCGAAGAAATAAAGGTTGGTATTAACCCGGGGGCAGCCGGGAGGGCTTTTTTCAAAGCACAGAACGCTGTGAAGCCATCCAAACACAGAAAAATTGGCCGAAAATTCAGAAAAAAAGATGGTGGCGAGCATAGACCGGCACAGAGAGAACCGGATCCGTGACGCCAAAATTACATCACCAGTGGGTCGCTAACGGTTCAGGCGATCTGGTCCAAACCGGGAGGAACCCACCCCTGGACTGAGTAGGTATTGTATAAACCCAGTGTCAGTTCACGTTCCTATATTCAGCTTGGGTAATTTCCCTTTGCTTTCAAAATAACAGTTCAGTTATTATGCTTTTCCAGTACAATATCTACAAGCACATTTAATAAGGCCTCTAAATACAAGTGTTGTGGATTTAAGAAGCATTTCTGTTGTAAATGATGATAGTCCGAGGCATTCCTTAATTTGCTTTAGGTGACTTCAGTTCAAAAAAAATTAGGGTATGATATTCTACTTGTTCAGCTTGGTTGAAGACTGCTTAGCTTTTACCTTTAATCTTTATGCCAGCTGACCATGTCACAGCTCTTGAATATTAATAGGAAGAAAATTGGAGGGATACATACAGGCACAGCTGATGTGAGATTTACAAAATTCTATAGTCATCACAGTTCCTCAAACAATTAAGCCAGCTTCTGCCCCCCTCCCCCAGATTATAAGCCTTTGGACACATTCACTATTAAAAGGTATTAAAATATGCTAATTATAACCATGGCAACCAGCTTTTTGATATAGGAAAGACTTGGATGTAGGTCAGAAATAGCATCACTTGGATCACAGCATGTCCACTTCCAACAGCATGTTGGATCACATAAAGCATGTGTCCTGTTAAAAGGTATAAATGGCAACTGAATAAAAAGAAAGCAAGAAATGGCTTTATGAACAAAAACATGGAAGGAGACGCTAATTATGCTTGTGAAAATTTGACTTTGTAGCTTATTTAAGGAGGTAAAAATGGGGTAGAGAATAAGGGAGATGACATTGACAAACATTTGCAAGAACTGTTGCCTGGGCAAAGAGGGCCAAAACATAGTTTAAGTTTTGGGAAGCAAGTTCATATTCAGAAGTGACTCAGGCAGATTTACCTGATATAAGAAGGAGAAGAGGTCGCATCGCATTTGGAAGCACCGAGGCACTTCCGGGTTAGAAAGGATTAGCTAGTGACGTTACGGTTGTCTGAGGGACACCCAGTTGGGGGCTCCTTTGATGTCCCCAGCAGGAGCTGGAACAAAGCTCACACTGCCCCACGGCAGCACTAGGTTCTCAAATGGCGGGGCCACGGGCGAGAGCTTTCTCTGTGGCTGCCCCAGCTCTTTGGAACGAGCTACCACTGGAGATCCGTACCATCCCCACCTTGTTGGCCTTCCGGAAAGCCGTTAAGATCTGGCTCTTCCGACGGGCCTGGGGGTAGTGACCCCATGGAGTGGATTAAAGGGGGCACCCCTTGAATGTTGTGAATAGTTGAATGGTTTTTCAATTTTAAATGTATTTTTAAATGTATTTCTTGGATATTTTTTATTCTGACTTGTTTATCCTTGCTGTAAGCTGCCCAGAGTCCTTCGGGAGTTGGGCGGCATAGAAGTGTGAATAAATGAATGAATGAATGAATGAATGAATGAATGAATGAATGAATGAATGAATGAATGAATGAAAAACAAACAAACAAACAAACAAACAAATAAATGCAGGCTTCCTAACCTCAACCCAGTGAGACCACGAGAACCATCGTGCTCCTTAGAAGAGAAGGCAAAGAACAATTATTATTTATTAGATTTGTATCTGTCCCTTATTACTTTATATGTAACTCAAGGTGGTGAACCTAACCCAATACTCCTTCTAGAATAGAATAGAATTTTATTGGCCAAGTGTGATTGGACACACAAGGAATTTGTCTTGGTGCATATGATCTCAGTGTACATAAAAAAAAAGATATGTTTGTCAAGAATCATAATATGATAAGCAATCAAATCATATTAGGAACCAGTCAATATAAATTGTAAGGATACAAGAAAACAAAGTTACAGTCATACAGTCATTTGTGGGAGGAGATGGGTGATGGGAACGATGAGAAGATTAATAGTAGTGCAGACTTAGTAAATAGTTTGACAGTGTTGAGGGAATTATTTGTTTAGCAGAATGATGGCGTTCGGGGAAAAAACTGTTCTTGTGTCTAGTTGTTCTGGTGTGCAGTGCTCTATAGCGTCGTTTTGAGGGTAGGAGTTGAAGCAGTTTATGTCCAGGATGTGAGGGGTTTGTAAATATTTTCACAGCCCTCTTTTTGACTCGTGCAGTATACAGGTCCTCAATGGAAGGCAGGTTGGTAGCTATTGTTTTTTCTGCAGTTCTAATTATCCTCTGAAGTCTGTGTCTGTCTTGTTGGGTTCCTCCTCCTATTTTCCTGACAACAACAACCCTGTGAGGTAGATTGGGCTGAGAGAGGGCGACTGCCCCATGGAAACCCAGCTGGCTATCATGGCCAAGGCGGGACTAGAACTCACAGTCTCCTGGTTTCTAGACCAATATCTTAACCACTAGGACAAACTGGTTTTCTCAAATGAGGCTTGCAAGACTGATGTCTGCTGAATTAGCAGACCAGGCTAGGAAACCAACTTCATAGGAAGACTAGAACTATATTTTATTGAATGGGGTGTAGCAAGAGAATCTAGCAAGCCTGATTGAGCCTTAAAACCCTTCTTTCTTATACCCCAGTGAATCAGGGAGTGTTTGCCCGAACTGCTGCTGAATATTATCTTGCTTCCCAGGACTTAAACAAGGTTTCAACTCTATTTGCTTATGGTTTTGCAAATTTCTGTCAAAGACATCTCCTTTATTCTCTGCAGATTGACATGGCCTCCTGGTTACGACTGAAAATGTCTACAAAACACAAAATGTTTCATGCAAGTTACCTTTTGACGTGGTTATATGTAAACTGGATTTTGTTCAAGGTCTATATATTTGGTTCAATCTGATGGCCTGCTTTACAGAGCATACTAAACCATAAACCATGGTCTATAAACCACAATGGTTGATTCCTATTCATTCACAGCCAAAAGCCAAGTGCAATGCGATGACCTAATGCAATGTTTTGCACAGACCCAGACTGATAAATAAAATATGCCAGCCATTTCAACAACATGTTTTGTATAATTCCAGTGACACGGAAAGACAGGAGTCTTAAGGAAACACGCTATAACTGAGAAATGGCTGGGCTAAACTGATTCTTGCTGGATGAGGACTTTATAGATGTTATAGTGAATAGTTACAGAAAAGCAAGAGGGACTGACATCACTCCTGCCTTAAATGCATATTCAGCTGAATATCAGAAAGCTTTCTTGCAGTATCATATTCATCCTGGGTTCCCATGAAAATGTACAGAGACCGTAATCATCTAAGTACCCTAGCAATTACTTACAAGACTGGAAAGACAGGTCTTAACTGTGGTTAAAAGAGACCCTTATAATGTAATTGTCTCAACTCTTGGGCTGGAGTATGAGAATCCACAGGGAGAGCAAGGGACAGGCAATGTCACAGGCAATGTCATAGGCATAATGGCATCAGTACACGAATGCTGTCACTTTTAGCTTCTAGATGTTGTTTGCATCAGGATGTCACAAGCCACATTGGGTGCCCGTTTGCTTCCATGCCCAATACAAGGTGTTGGTTATGACATTTAAAGCCCTTCATGGCTTGGGGCCAGATTATCTTTGGAGTTGTTTTTGCCCTGTTACATTGGCCTGTCCTACCCAGGGGTGGGTTCCACTTACCTTCGCCACCAGTTCACATCGCGACGTTCAGCGCGTCCCCTCGTGAGATTTGGCTTCTGAAACACAGCTGAGGAGCTCGTCAGCTGTGCTTCGGGCGAAGAAATAAAGGTCAGAATTCACCCGCGGGTGGGCGGGCAGAAGGGCCCTTTTTCAAGCTGCGGAAGGGGAAAAATTCACAAAAAATCCAAAAAAAGATGGCAGCGCACATGGAACAGCACCAACAGTGATGTCACCAACGGGTCACTACTGGTTTGGGCGATCTGGTCTGAACTGAAAGGAACCCACCCCAGGTCCTTCCCCATCAGCCAAGGAAGGTAGGCTATGGACCCTGTCAGTTAAAGAATTTCACTGTATTTCAGGAGAGAGAAATTCCCTGAAGATGGGCTCCAGCATGAGTCTGAAAGCTTGGAAGAGTAAATCTCTGGTCCCAGTGACCGACCTAAGTTCAATCTCGCATCATTACCCTGGGACACATTATTTTGCCTTCATTTGTAAAGAATTTCACCTGGCAGGGCCCAGGAAGAGAGCCTTCTCTGCTGTTGTCCCCACTCTGAAATATCCTCCCCCAAGGAGATGGGCCAGGCCATCATTCTCCTGATATTTCGGAAATGCTTGAAGACCTGGCTTTGCCAATCTTCTTGTGGCCAGTACAGAGGCACATGCAGCCATGAGACTGGTGAATGTCCTGGAGCCCCTGCCCCACCTTTTAAATTCTGAATTTTAATTATTTTATTCTTTTTTAAAAACAGTTTTTATGGTAATATTTTTATATCACTTTTGTCTTTTGTTTTTATGTCTATTTGTACACCGCCCAGAGTCACCTTATGGGGCAAATCGACAGCTTTTAAATATGATAAATAAATAAATAAATAAAATAATAAGACCTCCATAAATTACTACAGCTCATGTAACTTGCATGAAGATATCATGGTGCACATGACTTCATCGTGGATCTTGAGGTATGTTAGAGAGTTTGAGGAATTGAGAATTTATGAGTTCTGATCATGAAGACATACGACCTGTACTGTATAGTTTGGAAAATTGTTACTTGCCCCATTTTGACTTTCTAAATCTTTTGTTCTCCATATTAGGTGGAGCTAGCCTCCGAGGATGGGGAAACACCACCCTTAGCCAATCAGGACTGAGTCTGAAAAGGTATAAATAGCACCCCTGTGCCACAACCCCCCCGCTTCAAGACTCAGTCTGTAGCCAGGGACACGTGCTTTTTCTCCTTGAGGACTTCTCCATCATTACGATTCATCTTACAGTGAGTGTTCTTCCTGCCCTTAATGAGCTCCCCAGGTGGCCCCCACACCTGGGTTGAAGGCAGTCTAGGGCAGGGGTAGGCAAAGTTGGCTCTTCTATGACTCATGGACTTCAACTCCCAGACTTTCTGAGCCAATCATGCTAGCTCAGGAATTCTGGGAGTTGAAGTCCACGAGTCATAGAAGAGCCAACTTTGCCTACCCCTGGTCTAGGGCATCAGCCCAGCTGTTGCTCGGAAGCAGTCCAGGGCGTCAGCCCAACTGCTCCCCAAAAGCCGACTCAGGTGATAACCTTTAACACTCACATAGTTTAAACCATAAACATAAAATAAAAGGTTAACAAAGTTAATTTTAAAAAAAAGAAAAATATTTAATTTAGAATTCAGTACTGCCTCTTTTATTTGTCTTTTTCAAGGTTCTGTGAGCAGAAAGCTCTGACATAAGGCAACCAGCCAAAGAAATGTTTTTAGAACTTGATTTCCTTCCCCCCACAAAACAATTAAAAAGTATACACGTGCATGCACACACTCACAAAAATTTGTCATATAATTCATGACTTGGGTGCCTGCAAGCTTGCATCCTGCACATCTAAAAGCGTTCTCTTCTCCATTCCCCACATTTTGATAAACAAAACATGCTGGGATAAAAGACTGAGATTTCTGCATCCCCCAATATGTTTCTCGACTCTTTCCTCCTATTAACATTGTCTAATTATGTGGGCTCCAAGTACTTGATTTACATCAGAATTGGTAGAAAGTGAATTAGATTTGTTCTGGGCTATTGGATGCTAAATGTTTGTTGATAGACAACTGAAACCGGTTGAAGGAGCAGAGGCTGTGCTCTCCAGTCATTCTTCGTAATGAAACTTGCATATCTAAGTGGACAGCAGAAGCCAGTGTCATTAAATAAACCTGTAAAATCATTTTGGAACTGGGACAAAGAATTTAATTTGGTGTTGCAAATTAAAGTAAAACAATGAACATTGCCTGTGCTGAGAGGCGAGAAGGATTTGCAATTAAGGCTTCACCTCTTTTTATCAACCTCTAGTTATTTTTGGCATAATTTAAATCACAATGGCTGCCACTTTAAGTGCAGAAAAATAGTCTAATCACTTCTAAACTTTCCTTGGTCTCTCTGAAAGCAGCTCTCTTCTACCAAACCAAATCTTGTGATAGTCTGAATGAGAGCTTTGCTGTGAAGAACCAGATGGAACATTACCATACTGTACAAGGGGTGATTAAGGTGCTGGACTAAAACCAGGTGACCAGGACTTCTAGTCCCTCCTTAGGCATAGAAGCAATCAAGGTGACTTTAGCCCAGTCAGACCAACCCATCTCATGGCATTTTTGTTGTGGGAAAATAAGAGAAAGGAGCTTTATCTATACCACCTTGAGTTGAGTAAAATAAAGGTGGCATATGAATCTATTTAAATCAATATACAGCATACCATGCCACACCACTCCATGCCATACCATACCAGAGGTGGATTGCTCCCAGTTCGGTCCGGTTCTATAGAACCGGTAGCGGGAATTTCCCCCTGATCGCTGAACCGGGAGCGATCGCCAGTTGGCCACACCCCCAGACCAGCTCTAATGGAGGTGCCTTAGGCACCACCATTTTATTTTTGGCTTCTGTGCATGTGCAGAAGCTTGTTTTTTGGCACTGCGCATGCGCATGCGCTCATGTGGTGCAACCATGCGTCATGCAATGCGCACACCCCCATGCGGTGTGGGAGGAAGCGAACCGGCGGAGAGGTAAGTTTTAACCCACCCCTGCACCATACCATGCACCAAAAAGACAGGTTTGGGTGTTTAAACTCTAAATATTTTCAAATTACTTGGGCCATTCTCTCCATCCATTTATTGGATTGGATTGGGTTTATTGGGTTTATTAGATTGATAGCAAATCTCTCTTGCATTCCATCTTTTAGTCTCATATTACTGTATTTTCATTCTATATTTCATTATTTTGCTACTGTGTTTATACTTCTTTTCATTTCTCTGTTGAAAGCCGCCTAGAATAGCCCCATGGCGAGCTAGGTGGCAAACAAACAAACAAACAAACAAACAAACAAACAAACAAACAAACAAACAAACCTACTTTGTTCTTTTTGCTTCTTCTTTTTCTTCTATAATTCTTACTTCCTGTGGACCACTGTCTCTCCTACCATCTAAGTCCAAAATCCACTGTTTTCCTTGTTCTGTTGCATTCTTATACTGCATTGACCTTTCCCAATATCTGAGCTGCTTTGTCAATGGTTGGCTGATACCTTGGCTTGGCAGGTTCTCTCTACTGTTGGGTCAACTCAGCCAAAGATTAATGAAGGAACTGTCACCACCATCAAAAATTTCTTTTTCAGTGCAGGGGTGTCCAACTCCACAGGCTATGCTCAAAAGGTCCAGATAGTGGCCACCAAGCATTGCATATAAAAGCAGGTGAAACTTCAGTTGTACAACTGAGGCGGTCTCAATTTTTTTGAATGTACCCTGAGGACACTTCTGTTTCTGTTCTTACTGTATCATCCTCCAACTCACATTCTGACATGTCACTTTAATTTAATTTATAAATATCAATTTAATGTTAGACCACAGCCTATTAACTGGGAAGCTGCTAGATTGATGCTGGCCATGAAAGCCTACATCAATTTAAAATTCCAGTGTTTTCATTATCATGAGCCGTGGTGGTGCATTGGTTAGAATGCAGTACTCCAGGCTACCTCTGCTGGCTGCTTGCAATTTGGCAGATCGAATCTCACCAGGCTCAAGGCTGACTCAGCTTTCCATCCTTCCAAGGTCGGTAAAATGAGGACCCAGATTGTTGTGGGCAATAGGCTGACTCTGTAAACTGCTTAGAGAGGGCTGTAAAGCACTGTGAAGCGGTATATGTCTAAGTGCTATTGCTATCATTCCTGAAGTCTTTCTTTTTACACCCAATTTAAATGCTAGATACTGTTCATTCAAAAATCTGCCAGAAGAGACCTCAAAACCTTTGCATATGTACATCAATTCCCGGTGGATACAGCGGTCAAGGATTTTTTTAAAAAAATGTATTGTGTTAGGAGAAAAAAAATCGTTCAAATCATTTCTACATTATCCATGAGTGACGCCACCAGCTATGAAATCTAACAATAGAATAAGAATTAGATGGGTGTGTGCCCCCCCCTCTATTACACTGCTAAAATATTGCAAAGGGGGATGGAAGACAGTGGAAAGGAGAAGCTTAAGATCCAATGTGATAGTTTCCTTCCTGGAATTCTAATTTGTCTTCCGACTTGTCTCCAGTTTTTGTGTTTTCCATTGAATAAGTCAGCTTTGCCTCTTGCCTCCATGTACCTGCAGTCAGATACTCATCTTCTCTCAAGGGGAATCATTCCTAATTCACTCCAGTATAAACTTTGGTTTCAAGATACAATGAAGTATGCACTAGGAGCAGAAATTTGACATGTATGAAGTTTTGACGAGCTTTGTGAGTGCATATGTGCAATCCAATTTTTGATGCCTCATTTACTCTGGGCTTTTTTTTTTTTACACTTACTGTCCAGATTCCTTTGCCTTCTGTCTTGTTATAGCCTCTTTCTACAAGGCCTTGTCAGTTCTCTTTTTTGATACTTTCAGTAAAGGGAGCGCAGGAAATGTCATTTCCTTCAAGGCTATTAAAGTAGATCATCAAGAGAAAAGGAGGAAGCACCCACAGCACTGTTAGGCTAGCAACATTAAAGGCCATTTCCCTCCCCCAACTCCCTGCAACCCTCCCAGCTATTTTTCATGCCAGTGTTATCATCTTAGAGCATATGCTTTCTGTTAAAAGCACCACACAAGTATGTGTTGTTTTAAAGGAATACTGTACCGTGCAGATAACACACTCTGAAGCACTTTCAACTGTGATTGCAACAAGACCTGAGGAATCACTGAGCCAAGATTTAAATACTCATAGCTTCTTCACACAGCCCTTTGCCAAAATTGGCAGGCAAATGTTCCTGAAGGATAGAAATGGATGCTGTTATCCTTTATTAATTCTCCAGTCACTATCAAAGCAACTTTGGGGTGTATTTTTCTGCTTTTCCTTCTTATATTTCCTTGATGCTCCAGTCTGTGATGAATCGTATATACAAGATGTGGGTCATTTTCCAAGTCTTGAGGAATAAACAGCAGTAATGAAGCTTTTATAAAAAAGCTGCTTGTTGTATCTTCCTTTAAAGAAGTACTGAAAAATAGCCAAATATTTAACATAGGGATTGATATTCCTTGTTAGCATCACATTAACTCTGTGGAGCTTCTTCTTCAGGGCGACGCCGTGCCCAGAGTGGGAAGGCGGAGAGAGGGCTCAGGAAAGTGTCCAAGTAACATGTGGTGCTGGGCGACGAGGAGCTGTCCAAAAGGGTGCATGGGGAGGCACGGGGCCAGATGCCTGGAGTTGGACCCGCGAGTGCACGGGACTTCCAGTCCGCCCACCTGCGCTGCTGCGAGGTGGATGGGTGGGTGGGTGAGTGAATGGCTGGAAAGGGAAAATGATTGACAGCCAGCTGAGTGGGCGGAGAGCTCTGCCGCGCCGAACTGCCTGTGAGCGGCGCGGTGACAGTGTCTTGTTGGGGAAGCACCCGAGGTGCCGCTTGCACCTGCCTTCCAAAGCCACGCCTCTGCCCGCATTGTTGTTTTGAGGCTCAGTCAGGGAGTTAGTTCGTCTTGCTAAAACCATAAATGGAATGGTGTTTGTTTGACGTGGCTGCCGTGACCTCATCTCAAGCCATGGTGGTTTTCTTTAGAAGACGTGGAATGGGGTTTAGCGCACCTTAGCACTGACTTGGGTGACTTTGGGCCAACCCAAAGAAAGAGGAGGAGGCAAGGGCAAGCGGCGGCGGTGCTCCGGGATGGCAGGCAGATGTTCCAGGGCTGCTGCACATGTGCACC
The DNA here is from genome assembly GCA_023053685.1 of Diadophis punctatus similis. Taxonomy (NCBI): domain Eukaryota; kingdom Metazoa; phylum Chordata; class Lepidosauria; order Squamata; family Dipsadidae; genus Diadophis; species Diadophis punctatus. The sequence continues at coordinate 72,220,305 of JALIGW010000002.1, read as the reverse complement.
TTCCCGTCCGCCTCGGGTCCCGCTCCCCACATCCAGCCCATGACAGGGGATGCTGCACTGCCAGGCTGGGCCGCCCTCCCTCCCAGAGCACTTTCTTCCTTCTCCCACCACCGAGGAAAGAAAGAAAGAAAGAAAAAAAGAAAGAAAGAAAGAAAGAAAGAAAGAAAGAAAGAAAGAAAGAAAGAAAGAAAGAGAAAGAAAGTAAGAAAGAAAGTAACAGGAAGGAAAGGGAGAGAGAGAAAAAGAGAAAGAAAAGAGAGACAGAGACAAGAAAGAAAAAAAAAGAAAAAGAAAGAAAGAAAGAAACAGGAAGGAAAGGGAGAGAGAGAGAAAGAGAAAGAAAAGAGAGACAGAGACAGAGACAAGAAAGAAAGAAAGAAAGAAAGAAAGAAAGAAAGAAAGAAAGAAAGAAAGAAAGAAAGAAAGAAAGAAAGAAAGAAAGAAAATACTTATGATCACAATTGAGCCCAAAATTTTGGTTGCTAAGCAAGAGCATTATTAAGTGAGTTTCACCACATTTTACAAGTTGGCCATGCCCACCCGGTCACATGAACACACACACACACACACACACACACACACACACACACACACACACACACACACACACACACTGCATCCAGGAAGATTTTTCTGCACGAACAGCAACTGTAGCAAAAATGGAGATACTTGCAAAGAAACAATATATTGTAGCACCAAAAATGCATTCACCCTATGTAGTTTGTGTTTATAGGTTGTATATAGGACTGTTTTTAAATTAAGCATGTTTTCTGGTGACTTCAGAGACACATCCATAGTTTCTTGGCAATGGTCTTCCTTCCTTCCTTCCTTCCTTCCTTCCTTCCTTCCTTCCTTCCTTCCTTCCTTCCTTCCTTCCTTCCTTCCTTCTCTTGCCTTTATTACTTTATACAAATAATTCAAGGTGGTGACATATCTGATATTCCTTTCTCCTCCTTTCTCCCTCTTTACTTAGTGGTCTCTCATTCAAGTAAATAGCAGGTCTAACCTTGCTGAGCTTTTCAAGATCAGCAGGATTGACTAAATGCTGCCATCTACCTGTCCTGCTGGATATGAGTCACCACTAAATTCTCCCCCTTCTTTCTCTTTTATTCCCCCTCTATCGCTTACTTTCTTACATGGTCACAAATGTGAGTATTTGCCTGATACTTATCTCTAAGAGATCCATATCAAAGACTTAAAATAGCTGCAGGATTTCATTTCATTTATATGCAGTAAGAATGCCTTGACCACAGGTTTGGGTGGCTCTGATAGTGACAGAATGATTCATGCAGATAAAAAGTGAAGGAGTTTTGATTTGAGAGAGAGAGAGAGAGAGAGAGAGAGAGAGAGAGAGAGAGAGAGAGAGAGAGAGAGAGAGAGAGATCCAATTTTGTTGTGTTTCGGTTACTGTTGACTGGAGAACAGAGAGAGATGTCAAAGAGACGGGTGGAAACGCGTGACTGAACTGCAGGAGTTAAACCAGAGACAGGGAGACAATATTTGAGAGCTGTCAGCAAGTGATGGTAGATTCTTCTCAGTTAGAAACAGACATGCTATGAGTAACACAGGAAGACTAATGCAACATTTTTTCTCATTTCCCTGAATAATTAAGTCCATCTGGATTGAAAGCCTTATCTGCTTTCCCAATTGCTTAAGTACCCAATCATTAACTGAATTTCTCATGAGTAATTTTTCAGGAACTCTGACAGCATGCCTGTCATTCCTTTTAAGTGATACAGACACTTACATGCACACCTAAGGGCCATACTATCTACGTTTCTCTAGAATGCTCTCTCAAATATTATCGGGAGTCATTCGTTTGAATTTCTCCATGATATGACAGATGGGGAAACATGATAATCAAGTTGCAAAATCTACCCGCTGAATGATATTCAGAGGTATGCATCATAGTGACATGGCCAAGCAACCCCTGAATTGATATTCTTACACCTGCATGCTATATGGTTAGGAAATCACTCCTATGTTGGAGTCATATATACTTGTCTGTATGTCTATCTGTCTTTCTACCTGCAACTAAACCTTCTTTAGTCTAAACTCAATGGCCAGATAAACATAGAGTTATTGGACTTGATGTCGTTTGCAATGGGTTGGATTTTATGCAGTGTGAATCCAGCCTTTCTGGTTTGTAAACAATTGGTTACTTCCTTTTTACTCTGTTTTTTGAGTAGTCTTATGAACATTGCAGTCACGTAAGGATTCTGCAGCCGTGTGGCACATCATTTGAAGAATTCTTAAAGGCTAAGATTCCCCCCAAGTCTTGTTATGCTCCCTCATCCAAAGGTGATCTTTAGAAGAATGAGTGAAGAACATCTGGAGTGTACACTGTAGAAAGTTAGCACCCACTCCTCTCCTAGAAGAATGAAATATTCTAGGAAATATTAAAAAGGCAGAATATTATTCCTCCCTGGATGAGAAAAGGAGAAATATCCTCTTGGAAAGCAGCCCCCACCTTTGTTAATAGCCCCCAGAAAGATTGGGCCAACCTATCTACAAGACAAAAGGCCTTCAGCTCCAGGGTGATAGGATTAGTCCTCACTCAAGATCCAAACCAGGACAAAGTCATTAAGCCATAATAGGAATTGCCCAACACCCTTTCAGAACACAAGCCTCTTCATTACATCATCACCCAGCAAGATTCAACCAAGCCTGGGACACAGACAGCCTACAAGGTTAGCTGGACCCCTGCATAACTCCCTAGGAGTCTGACAACCAATAGGATACATTTCTTGCAAGGCCCAAGAAAGGGTATAAATATATCTCACTCTCCACTCCATGTGGTCATCTACCCAGAATCACACGTGCTTGGTGGTTCTGCTTCACCATTAAACCATCCTTCCAAGAAGCCTCCATGTTTCCAGTGTCTTTCTTCCCACTTGGAACTGAACCCAGATGGACATTTTTTCCAACAACACCGAGACTATATATTTCCTACATGCTAACCAACGGATTGAAGCTCCTCCTAGCTGCCCATCTAAATCAAATCTGCACCTATACCAGACAGTGGCAATATAAGAAGATGCTGGAGGACAATGTCCACTTTAGAGACAATGTCAGTGGCATGATATCATACTGCAAATAACCAGATCCAAACATGAAGCGTTCAATTAGCTGTTTTATTGTTCAAGCCTATACACAGGAATCTCCTCAGATTGACAGAATGCACCTGGGAGAGACTAGATAAGGTTCAACGGCATTCAAGGTGTGTGTGTGTGTGTGTGTGTGTGTGTGTGTGTGTGTGTGTGTGTGTGTGTGTGTGTGCGCGCGCGCACGTGTGCGCGCACGTGTGTGTGTTTGTGTGTGTGTGTGTGTGTACTTCGTCCTCTTGTTCCCATGTAGGGATTCCAGACTAATTCCATGTTTGACTCCTCCCCCTGGCTCAGCCAATTTCTGTCCAACATCTGCAGGAAAAGGTAATGATAAACTGCTCCTGTGTTTTAACCCCTCCCCCAAATCACATGAAAGAAATATTTATTTTAGATAAGAATACTTGTGGATTTGAAGGTATTAAAAATGAATTTGAAACTGCATTAGATGCTAATGATGAACATCTCATTGCTAATAAAATGCTGTTGACATTGAATTTAGAATTTAAATCCTATGGGAGTGGGGTGGCATATAAAAATGACTAAATAAACAAACAAACAAACAAACAAACAAACAAATAAATAAATAAAAAGAAAGTGGATATGTTAAACACTGTACAATTCAATGGGCAATTTTTTTGACTATAATATAATGTTTGAGCAGTAGGAAAATATGTGGACCAAAGGACCAAAATTTACATTGAACTATAACCTTAAAGATAATTTCTTTAAGATAATGTACCATATTGGTATTTAACGCCTGATAAAATCTACAAAATCTTTCAAATGTTTGATGGAAATGTAACTGTAAGGGAGGTAATTTATCATATGTATGCAACAGGACAAGAAGTACTGAGATCCGATCTAGGTTTTAATCCAGAGGATTCTTAAAATAAATATACAATGGAAACTACAATTTCTTTTTAGGAATACTGGATAAAGAATTGGGGGAAAAATGGAACTTTGTTATTATATATGCTGACCACAATGAGAAGCTTATATGTTCAAAAATAGAAAGAAGCTCTAAGTCCCACAATGGAAGAATGCATAGAAAAAGCACAGGTAATCCTCAATTTACAACAGTTCATTCAGTGACAACGGCACTGAAAAATTCAAGGTAACAACGGCACTGAAAAAAGTGACTTATCACAATTTTTCACACTTACGACCCTTGCAGCATCCCCATGGTCATGTGATCAAAATTCAGATGCTTGGCAATGATTCATATTTATGACCATTGTTGGGTCCCAAAGTCATGTGATCCCCCTTTGCAACCTTTTTGACAAGCAAAGTCAGTGGGAAAACCAGATTCACTTAACAAAAGGGTTGCTAACTTATCAACAGCAGTGATTCACTTAAAAACTGTGGCAAGAAAGGTGGTGAAATGAGGCAAAACTCTCTTAACAAATGTCTCCCTTAACCACAGAAATTTTGTAATGGAATGGGCAGAGATGGCAAAGTTAAATGCATTAATTAGGGGAAAGAATGTAAGTAGCTTTCTTTCTATGTGAAAACCGCTTCTGAACTCAAAAGAGATAAAAATGAAATTATGCTTTTGAGTTTTGGTGTTTAAAATACCGTATTTTTCGGAGTATAAGACTTACCAGAGTATAAGACGCACCTTAGTTTTTGGGGAGGAAAATAGGGGAAAAAAAACTACCTACCAGGTATTCATCTGGCTAGCATCCTTAGTCTGTTCAGCTTCAGCACATTATTTTATCCCCTGGTTAGGGCTGAAAAAACCTTTTTCAGAGGAGCAGGAATGAAAACAAGCCTGCAAAGACTTAAGGCTGGTAAAAAAACTACTTTGAGGGAGTAAGAATAAAAAAATGCTGCAAGATGGTAAGATCGTTAGCACCTCGTTAGGGCTGAAAAAACCTTTTTCAGAGGGAGTAGGAATGAAAACAAGCCTGCAAAGACTTAGGGCTGGAAAAAAACTTCTTCGGACGGAGTAGGAAGCCGGGAAGATCGTTAGCACCTGTTTAGGGCTGAAAAAAAAGCTTCGAAAAAGCTACATTAGGAGTATAAGATGCACCCAAATTTTCAGCCTCTTTTAGGGAGGAAAAAGATGTGTCTTATACTCTGAAAAATACGGTAGTTTGTTGTTATAGAAATTGCCAGTACTTTCTACCTTTACATATACAAAAAGTTGAGATTATGATCTTATTGTGCAATTTACCTCACTGAAGAAAATTGGAAGTCACTGCTTTTTTGGTTTCCCTTTCCCTCACTCTATTCCCTTTCCCTTTCCCCCCTCATCTTTTTCATTTTCTTTATTTTCATTTGTATTTTATATTAAGATTTTTTTAAAAAATAAAGAAGACTGCACAGTTTACTGTACAGGGCACAATGAAACAAGGATCGGGTGCTGCTTTAACAGCTAAAAAGCATACAGCAAGGAAAGTAGCAATTAGTCAGAGGATAGCAATAGCACTTAGACTTATATACCGCTTCACAGTGCTTTACAGCCCTCTCTAAGCGGTTTACAGAGTCAGCATATTTCCCCCAACAATCTTGGTCCTCATTTTACTGACCTCGGAAGGATGGAAGGCTGAGTCAACCTTGAGCCTGGTGAGATTTGATCTGCCAAATTGCAGGCAGCCGGCAGTCAGCATACGTAGCCTGCAGTACTGCACTCTAACCACTGTGCCACCACGAAGTAGTTGGGAATAATGCAGTCAATGGCCAAATAATATGAATTAGATTTCATTGTGGACACCTCTATACAGGTAGACTTACAACCTTTCATTTAGTGACTGTTTGAAGTTACAACAGGACTGGAAAATGGTCTTATCATTTTTTTACACTTGCAACTGTTACAGCATCCCCATGGTCATGTGATCAAACTTCAGAGGCTTGGCAACTGGCATGTATTTATAACAGTTTCAATGTTTCGGAATCACGTGATCACCTTTTGTGACCTTCTGAGAAGCAAACTCAATGGGGAAGCCAGATCCGCCTCACAGTTGTGTAACTAACTTAACAACTGCAGTGATTCACTTTACAATTGTGGCAAGAAAGGTTGTAAAATGGGGCAAAACTCACTTAACAACTGTCTCGCTCAGCAACAGAAATAAATGTAGGGCTCAATTGTGGTCGTAAGTCTGTATAGACCAGTGATGGCGAACCTTTTTTGGTTTGCGTGCCAAAAAGGGGGGGGATGCGTGGGATCACGTGTGTGCGTGCCCACACCCATAATTCCATGCACCCCCACGCATGCGCGTATGACCCCCCCACTCCCAGCATGCAATGGCACGCCCATTTTTTGCTCTCTCCAGGCTTCTAGGAGCCTGGGGAGGGCAAAAATGGCCTTCCCCACCCCCTCTGGAGGCTGGAAACAGCCTGTTTCCTGACTCCCAGTGGGCCCAGAAGGCCCGAAAATCAGCCGGCCGGTGCGCACATGCACGCCGGACCTGAGCTCGCGTGCCCACTGATATGGCTCCGCGTGCCACTTGTGGCACCCGTGCCATAGGTTCGCCATCATGGGTATAGACTGTATAGACAGTCATCTAGCTGCTGTTCTAACTACTGTTGCAGAAGACATTAGACAAGGAAGTTGATACATTTTATGGTCCGAAATTGACAGAACATGCAAGCAAGATGTGCTGTTTATGATCGGAAACAGGAATGCAATAGTTAGAAAGCGGAAAGTGTAATTAGATTGTATGGTCTAGAAAACAGCCATGAAGCAAGAGAATCACTTATCACTTTCTGCCAATCCAATTATTTCTTTACAGCTAGCACAATTTTCTATAAACTAAAACATGGTCTATATACACAGAAAATCATTAGATGCCTGCAAATTATTCACACAAGAAGGTGGAAGAACTCTGTTATAATAGCAAGGACACGGCTAGCCACTGACTGTGGAACTGATAATAATGAACTACTTATACGGAAGTTCTAAGTCAGTTTGAAGAGAACAAAACTAGCCAGTTTCTATGATGTGTTCTTGAGCATATACCCACCAGCTTCAAGGAGAATATCAGGAATTGTTTTGAAGTCCTCAGTCTCTTTGATAGAGAATCAGAAGGGCTGTGAAATGAAATCAGAGAAGTTGTTAAGAAGAAAGACTGCCAAGACATTGAAAGATAAGAAAGCTAACTGAATATTGGAACAAATTGTGGAAACTGCAATGAACAGAAGCCAAAGTCAAGAAAGACGAAAATCTCAAGAAGGGACAAAGGAACAAAGAATTTGAGAGAGCTGCTAGAAGAGATGAAAAGCAGCATTATTAGAACTTGAAAGGAATATTTTGATTGTGTACTCTTGTTTTTTTTTTCTTGTTACATCTGAATTTGTTTAAATGAAAAACTTCAAAAGGGAAAAATATATCATGTTAAGAGTTGAATACTTAATTCAATAATTTAGAAAGATTTTTGATGATTAGTAATTGAAAAAGCATATTATGATAGTGTATTTTCTTTCTTTTCTTTTTAAAAAGTGAGACATGTTTAAAGGAAAAATTTAAAAAATCATATATTCCAAGTGTTAAATGTTTAACTTGATGGTAAATAACTAAAGAAGAAACTCTTTGATTAATATAAGAAATTGGATTGTATAAGTTTGTGATAAAATAGACGGGAAAAAAAACGTAAACAATGAATAATGAGACAAAAAAGTGGAGGAAGCAAATTGGGCCTACAATTAAGAAGCAGGAGAATAACAACTAATGTGGGAATTTATGAATAGAGGAGTAATTTAGGAGTAGAATTTGAATAATAATTGGGTGAATATCCGAGATGACGGAACTAGATTTTTTTCTTTTTTTTTTCTTTTTTTTGTGTGGAGGTAAGATGAAGCTAGAAACATATACCTAGAAACAAAGTACTATATAACTATAATAACAGTAACAAAAATTTTCTTAGAAGGGAATGAAGAGTTCAAATTTGAGATTGTATCATCAGTCTGTTAAACATAAGAAGATAAAAGAGTACTCAAGGGAAGGTTAGGAGGGTGTAGATGGGGAGGAAGAGAAGGAGTAGAGAGAGTAGAGGAGGAGTGAAGGAGTAAGAAAGTAGGAGGAGGTGATGGAGGTAGAGAGGGGGAGTGCAATGGAAAGGAAAGTAGAATAGACTGATGATTGATGATATAAGCGTATGTATAAGATGTTGATTTTTGAATGATGGAATATAAATGTAAAATTGTGTATTTTATTGTAATAATTGAAGGTATATGTTCATTGAAATGTAAAAGTGTTGGAGGAGAAAAATAAAAAAAAATTGGAAAAAAAAGCAGCATTACAATGTAAAGACAATAACGATGGAAACACACATTGGAAAACAAGGAATGTCTTCCAAAAGATTTCTGAACTCAGAAAGAGGTTGTAGCCTCAAATTGTAAGCTACAAGATACCAATGGACAGATCGTATCAGATTCAAAAATGATCAAACAAGGAAGGAAGGAGTATACTTAAATTAGTGCTCTTGTTATAGTAATGTTTAAGCTAGGACTGTTGCTAACTACTGCTCTTTTTTGATATACTTCTTGAGCATTGGGTTAGATGCAGTGTGTATAAGCGGCATATGGTACTGCAATACAGAAAAGGCAGGGTCACAAGATCTGCTCTTTCTAGATGCCATCCAGCATGCAGAATTGAGGATGCCATTGGCTAGAAGACAAATTGGCTATTTAGGGCAGGGGTCAGCAACCTGAGGGCTCTTTCATCCCTCTGCTGTGGCTCCCTGTCGCCAGTCAGCTCCACAATTGATAGGGCTTACAATTAGAATAGGTAGAGGAAAAAGGACGCCGCGCTAGGAGGAGACTCTATGGTGGGGGAAACCGGACTTCCAGTTGGCTCCAGAATTGAACAGGGGGCTTCCGGTTAGGGCCTTTGAGTGTTTAAGGTTGCCGACCCCTGATTTAGGGGATATCTGCACCAAGCCACTGGAAAAAAAACCTGCATCCAAGAATATTCTTACTGAAGCCTTTTGTAACTCAGTATTGGCATCATGTCTTCATTGTATCTTGTTAGTTTTTATTACATCTCCATTTGATATTCCACATATAAGCTAATGAACAGCCCCTCATTATCCTGAAACAAATCACATTCTAATATCGTTTTCAGAAAATCTTTGCCTGTTTCTTGGTCATATAGCCAGACTAATGAATTAATTACAAAAGATAAGCACTCTTAAGAACCCTTCCAGACTTACTATCATGATCAGGAGGACTGCATCATCTGGCAGTCATGTAAAATTATTGGAAAATGTGCACTTGGGTAGGTGATACACACAGGAGGTCAAGTAAGGTGGAATTTGAAGCCCCTGATATTTAATCAGTTGTTTGTCCCTGTCAACCGTTGAGTTACTGTGAAGATTGAATAGCACAAGGGCTAAGATGCATCTTTGTTTAACTCCTTTATTTCTTGACATAGCATTGGATAAATGGCAAGAGTGATCACATCTTATCCTTGGAGAAGTATTTCCATAAACTGCTGGATTAAAAAGTACAAGATGCCCAACCTTGAAGGGAGGCTGAGAACATATTTGTCTCTAAGGACAGCTTTTGGCCTTATCAAATTAATAAAGACAACGCATAATCCTGCCCTCTGTCCCCTGGGACTTGGAGTTGTATTTACCTGCCACATGCCGAATGAAGAAAGCATTGATAAGAGGTTCACTGGCTGCCCTGAACTTCAGCTGTTGTTTTTCCACCTCAGTTTTATGTCTTGATCAATCCATTCTGTCAGTTTTCAGTACAGGTACTCTGCATAAAGTTTATCCCTTCTACTCAATAAACTTAGTAGAAAGTCAGCAGCCCACAGACTGAGCGTGGTCTGTGGGAAAGAACTGCTAGAATCAGAGCCCATGAATTCACGCTCTTCCTGAACAGTTCTGGTAATAAATGATCTTCTTCCAATGCTTTTCCTTCTTTTAATTGGCCGATCAGTTTTGTTACATCTAAGTGAGAATTATAGAACAAAACAGGTGCAAACAGAGGGGTTAGAATCAAACATGGTGTACAATACATTGTCCAGGATCTGCTGGGATATGACACTCACACAGTCAGTCATGCCTTCAGTATCTTCCATGTGAACTATTGCAAAGCACTTTCCCTGGGGCTACTTTTGAAGGCCATTCAGAAATCGAAGCTGGTCTAGAATGTGATGACGTGGCTCATCTCATTGCATGAACTGGACTAGTTACTACTAAGCTTCTGGGTGAGACTCAAAATCCTGTTTCAACATTAAAGACTTTCATGGTTTAAGGTCCGCTAGCCCTTTTCTCCCACCATCCATAAGATATCACATAATGGGCTTATTGACTTACTGGCTGTCATCAAAAGGCATAGTTTCCCTGCCAGCATCCAGGCACTCAATAGGCACAAACAGTAGTAAGACAGTTTTCAAACCAAGATTCCACAACCAAATCTGCTAAGATTATCTTCTGCCTGCCTACTGGTTTGCCCATAACTCCATTGACTGGACAGTCTGCCTGCTTTCCCAGCTTTCCCATTGAAGGTGCACTGAGGTGAATATTGTCCTTTTGCCATCATTCTTGACAGACTCATTCATTTTGCCTGAACTGAACATTTCCTGGTCAAATTGAGATCTAGCCATAATTGTAGCAAATTTCACTGGCAACCAGCAACCTGGGTTTTTTTTCTCCATTGCCTTTGCAAACTACGAGGGTGAGTCAAAAAGTAACGCCATTTTCTTTAGGACAAATATAATTACCAACACAGGAACATGTAGCATATATCAAAATGAAGCTGGTCCTCCGTGGATCACATCCCTACTTCTCAACATAGTCACCGTTTCTCTCAATAGCAATGTTCCACCTTCGAATGAGAGCATGTATCCCTGCCTCGTAAAATTTTGTTGACTGTTCTTCACTGCAGTTTTCACTTCCTCGTCACTGGAATAATAATCCTTCATACTCACCAGATTTAGCGCTTCAGACTATCATCTCTTCGGCCCCATGAAAGAGGGGTTGAGAGGCAAACATTATTCCAGTGACGAGGAAGTGAAAACTGCAGTGAAGAAGTGACTCAAAGAACAGTCAACAGAATTTTACGAGACAGGGATACATGCTCTCATTTGAAGGTGGAACATTGCTATTGAGAGAAACGGTGACTATGTTGAGAAGTAGGGGTGTGATCCACAGAGGACCAGCTTCATTTTGATGTATGCTACATCTTCCTGTGTTGGTAATTATACCTGTCCTAAAGAAAATGGCATTACTTTTTGACTCACCCTCGTAGCTTTCACAGCTCTGAAAAAGTGAATATCCTTCTTGCCAATGTCTGCTTATTTCACTTACTCCAATACTTTCTCATGCAAGAGCATTCTTAATATTACAATCAACTCTCTGTCTTCCAACTGCCATTTATGTCAACAATCTTCCAATAAACATTACCTTCTCCATTACTACTTCTCTTCCATAAAACAATACAGCTCCTCCAGACTCCAATCCATCAGTCTCTGCAGGCAACTAGTTTCTGATATTTTACTTGACTCTAAGAAGTCTTCTCAATTCCATGTTGGAAAAATATATATATCTTGGGATGAGAGTCTGTATTCCGAAACTTGGTGGGTGAGTCAAAGATGGGAAATGTAACTTTGATTTCATTTCATTTACATTTTAAATGTAATCATCATTAAATGTAATTCATTTGATTACTCTCCCATTATGTATTTAATATTGTCATTTTCTGTCAAAATCAGAACTTCTTTTGCTAGCCCTTTTAGAACTGTGTGTGGTTGCAAAAGGTTCTAATGTCAGGCACAAAAGATCAGGTCCACATGTCAAAGTCCAAGTAAACAAGTTTATTGCCTATGCATAGAAGCTTCTCAACTAATGATTAGCACCTGCTTGGAGTTAGATAAGGGTCTATGGAATTCCAGAGAGGTTGAACATAGCTATATATGGCTATATAGGGAGTCCAGGTAATCCCTCTTTTAACTCCACCTCTAGATTTTTCCACTCCTACACTATTCCTCTATAGTAAGCAGTGGTGGGATTCATTTTTTTTACTACCAATTCTGTGGGCGTGGTTTGGTGGGCGTGGCATGCTTGGTGGGCGTGGCTTGGTGGGCATGTCAGGGGAAGGATACTGTAAAATCTCCATTCCCACTCCACTCCAGGGGAAGGATACTGCAAAATCATCATTCAATCCCCACTCCAGGGGAAGGTTACTGCAAAATCCCCATTTCCTCCCGATCAGCTGGGACTCGGGAGGCAGAGAATAGATGGGGACGGGGCCAGTCAGAGGTGATATTTACCAGTTCTCCGAGCTGCTCAAAATTTCCACTACTTGTTCTCTGAACTACTCAAAATTCTCGCTACCGGTCCTCCAGAACTGGCCAGAACCTGTTGAAACCCACCTCTGATAGTAAGGTAGATATTTAAAAATATTTCAGCTGAAGAACCATGGTTTAACTGAGCAGTAACAACTTTTAAAGACTTTCCTATTAAGGATGAGGATAAATTCTGTATTCTAAATAGTGTAACAGGTCTAATATCATTATAATAATAGGTATCTCTCACAATAAAAACTCTGTTTTATTTTGTTTTACTGTCTCAGTGATCTCAGTCAGCTAGTTTTATCATTGTTAAGTTAATGGAAAGGAAACAATGTTTTAAGTGATATTATGATTGACTAGCTAGATCACTTAGTTAAAAATGGATTCCCCCCCCCCAAACTGTTTGAAACAATAATTTGTCTCTGTCAAGGATCTGATAACTAATAACTGATATTTTTTTCTAGAAATTTATACGCAGAACATTTTTGTCTTCCAATTTTTTTCTACACCTGCTATCCTTTTTGAATGTAGATATCTGGCAACACTTTGCTAAACAGGATTTCTCGCTAAACTATTTCTTATAAACTAAGATTACACAGTTAAACTCTTTGTTTTGTAGGAAGTTAGCACCCACTCCTCTCCTAGGAAATGAGATATCCTAGGAGATATTAAAAGGCAGAATATATTCTGTGGAATATCTCTGGAAACATGCTTGTGAGGGGACAAAAGACTCCCCTTGGAAAACCCCCACCCCTTGCCAATGGGCCATTAAGGACTGGGCCCAGCTCACATATTCCTCTCACCTGGCCTGGAAGTCTTCTGCATAACAGAACCACAATAGGATTTGCCCAAGGCCCTTTCATTCAACCAAAGCTGGGAAAGACAAAAGCCTATAGAGTTGCCACTGCATGGCCTTCTGGAAGCCTGACCACCAATCAGTTGCATCATATACACAAGGAACAGGAAACTAAGAGGTGGGACCCAACAGAGAGTATAAAACAAGGAACTCAGCATCTCTTCTGTCTCTTTTCTCTTCACCCACACCTGGAAGCATGTAATCTACCTTTTCTGTACAGGGGCTCATGCCATGTGCTCCTGTCCACCATTAAACCTTCTTTCCAAGCAACTTTCATGAATCCAGTGTCTTTTTCCCCACTTGGAACTGAACCCAGAAGGATATTCCTTACAACAGTTTGTATTCCTAAAATACCTCTTATAGTTCAATCAAATCTTATATCTATGGGTTTAGGGAACCCTTCCCAAACAACCTTATTTTTCTCCAATTGAGATAAAAAGAAGGGTTTTCAAAACTGGGCATAAAGCAGTCTTTTTTATTCCTGTATTAATTACTATTAATTGCTACTCATTAACATTGCTGCCATGAATGATGGGTGTAGTAGTCAAAAGTATTTGAAAATTATGGAAAGCTGAGTTAGGACACAGATCTACATTTTTCCCCAGATGTTTGAATGACTTACAAAAACACAGGCAGGGAGAAAATAATGAAGGAATGAAACTGAAAGCAATCTAAATTTAATTTAAATCAAACCAATTATATTGGTCTTATTCAATTATTTCATGTGTATTTAATTCTTCCTTCTTTTACAACACTACTTTTTTTCTTTTAACAACCCTGTAATCACCCGTATCAGGGTAGAGTCAGGGCAATTGAATGGAGCTGAGCGTTTACTGGCTGGATGCCTTTCCAGACACCTATGTGAAGCTCACAGCAGATATTTTCACTTTGTGCCCAGAGAGAGAAATATCTGCTGCTACCTAGGATCGGATTCATAGCCTCCTGATTGTGAGGTGAGAGCTTCACCTCTAGGGCACAACAGTATAATACTAAATTTTGGTGGAGCTCTGGAGCCATAAGCAATGCTTTCAAGGATGATGTGTGATCCAGTTAAACAGCTTATTATGATTAATGAATCTGAATGTATAATGAAATGTATATGTAAATATATGGGAAGCAGGGGCAGCTGAACTTTTTTTCTTTTAACAACTCTGTAATCATCCCTATCAGGGTAGAGTCGGGGCGATTGAATGGAGCTGAGCGTTTACTGGCTGGATGCCTTTCCAGACACCTATGTGAAGCTCACAGCAGATATTTTCTCTTTGTGCCCAGAGAGAGAAATATCTGCTGCCACCTAGGATCGGATTCATAGCCTCCTGATTGTGAGGTGAGAGCTTCACCTCTAGGCCACAACAGTATAATGCTAAATTTTGGTGGAGCTCTGGAGCCATAAGCAATGCTTTCAAGGATGATGTGTGGTCCAGTTAAACAGCTTATTATGATTAATGAATCTGAATGTATAATGAAATGTATATGTAAATATATGGGAAGCAGGGGCAGCTGCAAGGGGTGTGGGTAAGATAGTGGTTCTGATTCGACATGTTTTTAAACTATATTTCCTGTATGATGCACATTCAAAAGGGTGGGGCTTCAATTTTGTGGGCATGGCCACCTGTGCTTTCTGGGGATGGGACAAGTGCCTGGAGTCATAGTAGTACCATCTACTTCATCTTGGGAATGTGTTTCGATCTCTTGCTGCTTTCACATTTTCCAAAGGGTGCTTTCCTGGACAGAAGTATGCCCTCCATATATAACTTGTGAATTATTTGAATCAGAGGGTTGCTTCCTATTGCTTGTCTGCCAAATATATGTCTCTGTCAAGATCAGAAGTACTCACATCATGGCGGCAACATTTTAACCACAACACTTTCCCCCCCTTTGGACCTCTCAGGATCTTGAGACTTCTGTAGTTGTGTGGTTCAGCTCATGAATACCAAGTGAAACCTCTGTCTCATACCTATGCATCTCTCTCTCTCTCTCTCTCTCTCTCACACACACACAGAGAGAGAGAGAGAGAGAGAGAGAGAGAGAGAGAGAGAGAGAGAGAGAGAGAGAGAGAGAGAGAAAGAGAGAAAGAGAGAAAGAGAGAAAGAGAGAAAGGGAATGATCTGTATATTGTTTATAATTGATTTGATTTGATTTTGTGTCAATCAATTTGATTTGATTTGGATATAATCTAGTGAGAATGTGAGTGCACCAGTAACCATGGATGTTGCATTGCCTACCTACATTTAGAGCAGTGACACATAAATAGCTCTAGATACAGTAGATCTCACCCAATAGAAAATCAAACCTGCGTTCTTGAAATCCACAAGAATTATGTGTAATATAAACTGATCCATCACTCAGGTTCAGAATACACAAAACCCTGTTTATTGGCATCTACAGAAAGCCTTGTGTATTTTTATATCAAAATAGCTGAAGGACTAATGTCCTAAATCCATTTAAAATTAATTTGTGTACATTTTGGTAGTAGAGCCCTCTATTTTCACTGCAGTTCAATCTGTGCTTAGAATCCAGATGGTTCATTTCGAGAATAGCAGCCAAGTTGGCAAAAACAGACCTAATTATTTCAGCATTTTCTCAGCACAACCTTTAAGCGGTTCAAAAAAAGAGAACGAAATGGCAATTTTAAAAATCCTTCTTATCTATCCACTTAGCATTTTTGGAGCTCCCCATCCAAGGATTTGAAAAGTGAATAAATGGTTTACAATAGTCCTGTGAAGTAGGAAATAATAATTTTGGGTCCTCAGTTAGCTTTACAAAATGAACAGAGTTCTCAGCTCATGACTTACTATTTTAGATTCATTCTCTATATTCTAGTGACTGCTTATTTTCTACTTTGGTCTAGTGATTAAAACACCAAGCTAGAAACCAGGAGCCTGGGAATTCTAGTCCTGTCTTAGGCGTGAAAGTCAGCTGAGTGACTTTGAGCCAATCACTCTCCCTCAGCCCAACCCACCTCACAGAGTTCTTGTGGGCAAAATAGGGGAAGGAAGGAGTATAGGGTATATTTGTTGCCTTAAATTACCTATAAAGTAATATAGGCAAGATTAAAATCTAATACATAAATAAATACCTACCTACCATGTTTCCCCGAAAATAAGACCGGGTCTTATTTTCTTTTAGGGGGGAGAGAGAGGGAGAGGGGGAGAGAGGGAGAGGGAGAGAGAGAGAGAGGGAGGGAGAGAAACAGTGGAGAGGAAACCCTGTCAAACAGCATTGCCTCCATCATTTCTCATTCTCTCACACACAAAGAC
The DNA here is from genome assembly GCA_023053685.1 of Diadophis punctatus similis. Taxonomy (NCBI): domain Eukaryota; kingdom Metazoa; phylum Chordata; class Lepidosauria; order Squamata; family Dipsadidae; genus Diadophis; species Diadophis punctatus. The sequence continues at coordinate 72,203,838 of JALIGW010000002.1, read as the reverse complement.
AGACATTTGATCGCTTGAAAGGGATAGGCTGGGCTTTGCTTCTATCATAAGCACGCATTTCCCACAGTTTTCCATAATTGCCTGTCCTTTTCTCAAGCAGAAGCAGCCAGATAGAGGCGGCGGCGGCGGGGGGGGGGAGGGAGCCGGTTCTGACAGGCCACATGGCTTTCTGCCTCATCGTAGCAGCAGTCTGAGCAATATCCGAGCTCCAGACCTGGCAGAGCACAAACCGTGGATGCCACCTGCTCCATAGCCACAAGCTGAGCTGCGGAACAGAGGGACCCTCAGCTTCAAGGTTGCCTGGCACTGTGGGCAGGGCTGGGGCTAGCAACAGTGCCCTGGAAACATCTCCAGGCACCCGGAGAGACAGAACTCCACTGATCCGCAGGCCGTGGTTAAGGGGCCCAGCACCACAGGGGTGAGTTCTAACTTACCTCACTGCCGGTTCACTTCCTCCCATGCCACGTGGCCATGCCTACTGTGCAGTGCAAAAAAATTTGAAAAAATTCCCCCCCCCAAAAAGAAATCTGAAAACAAGTTGGTGACGCATGCGCAGTGCTAGAAACTTGGCTTCTGGGCATTCGCAGAAGAGGAAAAAAACGGGAAAAATGGGGAAAAAAAGATTCAAAAAAAAAATTGGGAAAAAAAATTCTGAAAAAATAATTTTAAAAAAGGTGGCACCGCCCATGGACCGGCACCACTGAACCGGTCTGAACCGGTCTGAACCCACCATGAGGTGACCGGGGAAAGGAAGGGCTGACTCGTGTGCTGGCCACGCCCACCCCCTCCACTAGAGCTTATTTTTGGGTAGGTCATATTTTCGGGGAAACACAGTAGACACATACCTACTCTCAACAAATAGAAACATTGAAGGAAATAATGGTATATTTCACAACCACTGTTTTTGCAAATACTCAATTCAGTTAAGACCCACAATCAGCTTCATTAGACAACACTCCTTCATGGATACCTCAGAGCTGAAGGAATATGAAATATCTTTCCTCTAAACATTTATTTTAGTGGGGGAAAGATATTGAAGGACATACTAATTGCAGAAAAGCAACTGAGATAGTATATATTTAAGCATTCAGAAGCAAAGTTGGAGCTTGAAAAAGCTGCCCATGGTAAATATGCCATGCTCCTGTCTTTTCCTGGAATTTAGGAATCTTCAGCATATTTTTTTTTGGGGGGGGGGGAATCAGTTTTATGTAGTAGTCCTGTATTAGTGTAAACTAAATGGAGAGTATTTTCCCCAATCCTTAGAGTAATCTAGAAATAAAAATATTTTAAGGCAAGCATTGAGTATTATTATAGCTTGAGGACGCAATCATTACACCAAGAAGCCATGTATTCAGCCTGTTCTGCACCATCTATTCTGAAGTTTGATGGGCAATGTGGTTCTATCACCAGAGTTGAAGTCAAGGTCAATGATCTCTTGGGCTCATTTCTGGCTGGCCAATTTGCCTCCAATGATAATGCGTTCAGATATTTCTCCTGGTCTCCTTCTCAATGACTCGTGCGCATAGATCATTTCAGGAACTGAAGGTTAGTGTCAGAGCTGGCTCTGTCAGAAAAAATAAGGTGTCCTCCTTGGAAGACAAATGTTTTCAATTGTTTGGTATTATTTTGACTTGGTTGTATTTTTACTGGCAGAACAAGAATTTGCAGATATATTTTTTCCTCACAAATGCTAACATAGCTTGAGTAGCACTTGATGGCCCTTGCTCGTCTGCCTTGGGGCAGCCAAATGTCACTCGCCAGCTCTAATTTTGGTCACTCAGACTTCGATCCCTCTTCTCTACTGGCAAGCAACAATTCTCAAGAGATTAGAAATCATTTAACTTATATTCTAATAATAGGGAGGGTAGAATGGGAAAAAAGAGCTGGACAAGATCCTCCCCCACTCATAAGGACCAAACACATGGCTAATGCATATGCCAAGTTTGAAAGAAAGGGATTTTATTATATCCCATAATGGGCCTGGCTGGTTCCCTAAGTAACTTAAAGATGCCATAAGGAAAAACAAACTTGGAAACTCAACAGGCAATAAAATAATTATCAGACACAATTGAGGAACAACATAGAGAAATATGAAAATTTTTGATGGCGCTCCTTCACTTTTTAAAATTAATGGCACTAATTGCTTTCCAGCCATATGGAGTGGATAGAACAGTCTGTGCTTTCATAGAACGCCAAGGAAGGATATCATGAATGCATGTTAAAACTAATACGATTAATATGACTTATTAGAAGTGACATTACCACGAACTTATAGGATTTATAGACTGGGAACCTGAGATATTATATCGAGATGAATATATATTTGGTTGCAGGACTTACTTGCTATCATTTTTACCTAAAGGTAAACATTTCCCTGTCAGTCGTATCCTAAGAGATGGTGCTCATCTACGTTTCTTGGCCAAGGGAGTCAGCATTATCTGAAGACAATTTCTGTGGTCTTGTGGCCAGCATGACTATACGCCAAAGGCACACGGAATGCTGATAGCTTCCCACCGAAGTGGTACCTATTAATATACTTGCATTTGCATACTTTTGAACTGCTAGATGGGAAGAAGCTGGTGCAAGTAATGTGAGCTCATCCCATTGTGCAGAGCTTGGATGTCGAACCCGGGCTGTCAGCTCTCCAGTTGACAAGCTCAGGGTCTTTAACTGTTAAGCCATCGTGTCATCTATCCTTTTTATCTACTCAGGTAAATTGGGCAAAGATCCTGTGCTGTTCGCAGAAATGGAAAATTAGATCCAACCACTGTACTGCATATCGGACATCAATACAATCGTGAGAGTCCAAAAATATTTCACAAGAAGAGTCCTCCACTCCTCTGCTCGCAACAGAATACCTTATTCCACCAGACTTGAAATTTTGGGCTTAGATAGGCTAGAACTTTGTCAGAACTTTGTCGAACTTTGTTCGATCAGACCTAAATGTAGTTCATAAAATCATCTCCCACAATGTCCTACCCATCAATGATTACTTCAGCTTCAACCGCACCAATACATGAGCATACAATAGATTCAAACTTAATGTAAACCGCTCCAAACTCGACTGCAGAAAATACGACTTCAGTAACAGAGTGATCAATGCCTGGAATGCACTACCTGACTCTGTGGTTTCTTCCCCAAACCCCAAAAATGTTAACCTTAGACTGTCTACATTCGACCACACCCCATTCCTCAGAGGTCTGTAAGGGGCATGGATAAGCGCACCATTGTGCCTACCTTCCCTGTCCTTCTATCCTATTGCCTAATTTACCTGTACCTACTTTGCTAATGTTTATGTTTATACCAATACCTACTATATTGTACATGTTTGACAAATAAATAAATAAAAATAAAAACATAAAAAATAAAATAAATACTTTCAACTCTTCTAAACCATTCACATTTGGCCACACATCGGTAGAGTTTAAGTTTATACAAAGCTCCCTGGGGTTTCTTTAATTTGTGTTTTTATATTTCAGATTTCTGCTGAATGAAACCTCTTTATTATGTCATGTCACGTTTCCAAAGAAACGTGATTCCCACCTGCTGAAAGGAAGGCAGCTCATATTGCCTTTGTACACCTCAGACTAACTGCATGCGCACAGACCCTCTCTCTTACTCCCTGCCACTCTAAGCCCCTATATAAGCTAGAGAAACAAACCACGTTGGCTCCATCAGTGCTTTTGTATAAATCAATGTAACAGGACGAACATGGGTAAACATGAAAATTAGTGGCAATACGCAAATTGCCTGGAACATAGGGACAAGTGTGGAAGATTAGGTGCTGACAGCATCTGCAGCATGTACTAGATTAGCCAATTAAACTGAATTATGAGTACTAGTTTCTTAATGAGGACTGTTGTCCAGCAGGCACTGATCTATGACCTCATTAAAACATTTGAGTGGGCTTGGAACTGTAGATTTTTAGTTCTTAAGAAGCCTCTCAACTGGAATGTCTTAACTATGCATATTAAGAACTCTAATCATGAGCAAATGACATTTGATTAGTGCTCATGTGTTAAAGGAAGGGAAAGGCTGTTCCTTGGGAGGGGTGGGGAAGAGTAATAATTATTATTCCTCAGATATTTCACAGAAATGGAGAGAGCTGATAAAGATCTAGCGGTCTGTTTTAAAAGTACTCCTTCCAATTATGCACTGTACATTAGAGGTGGACAGGTCACTTCATGTGATTTTTGTGGGTATTCACGCTGTTGCAGCCTATTTCAACTTTTAGTTGCATTTTTTAAAAAACCCAGATCTTACACGAACATTTGCATTTAAATACATATTTAATGTCAGGAATAGCAACAGCAGGAGATTAGGCCCAGAGATCACAAACTAAGGCTTAATTTCTTGTAATACCTTAAGATGGGCTAGCTGGGATCAGTCAGGATACAAGTCACATTTGGAGTCTGTTTCAATATTGCTAATCAAGAAAATAGTCCCAAAATGGCTTAGCATAGTTTATACTGTGCCCAATACATACATATTAGATCAGTGGTAAAACCCAATTTTTTTTACTACCAGTTCTGTGGGTGTGGCTTGGTGGGCGTGGTGTGGTGTGGCTTGGTGGGCATGGCTTGGTGGGCGTGGCAGGGGAAGGTTACTGCAAAATCCCCATTTCCTCCCCACTCCTGGGGGAAAGATATTGCAAAATCCCCATTCCCACCCCACTCCAGGGGAAGGTTACTGCAAAATCTCCTTTCCCACCCCACTCTAGGGGAAGGATACTTAAGGTGACCAGACGTCCCGATTTTGGCAGGACAGACCCGCTTTTTCATGATTTGTCCCGCGTCTCGCCCATCCTCTAAAAAGTCCCGATTTTTTGAAAGAATGCACGACTAGGGCATTCTTTCAAAAAATCAGCCTGAAAAGCAACAGGCCTCTCAGCTCGGGCCGGCCGTGGGCGGCGTTGGCGGCGGGCGGGCGTCCCGCGTTGTTGACTCCTCCGGCGGCGGCTGGAAGCTGGGGGGAGGGGGAAGGGAGGCTGCTCCTCCTCTCCTTCCCCTGCCCCATCCCTAGCCCCGCCCTCGGAGGCGCCGCTGCTGTTGGGAGGGGTGAGGGACGAGGAGCCGTCGCCGCTTTGAGCTTATGAGCGGCGCAAACAGCCCTTCCTCGTCCCCCTCCCCTTTCTTCCCCCCGTCGCCTCGCTGCCGCCGTTGCCCTGGGGCCGGGCGGGCGACCGGGAGACCGCGGCGCTTGGATGCTTGGAGCAGGTAAGCTGCCGGCTGCCTCCTTTCCCCATCTCCCGCCTCCCCTTCGGGAGCCCGCCTCCCTTTCGGGAGGCCTTTCCTCGCCTCCCGACTCCCCTTCGGCCGGGCTGGCAAGCAACGAACGGGAGGCGGGAGACGGGGAAAGGAGGCAGCCGGCAGCTTACCTGTCGCGAGCTCCAGGCATCCAAGCGCCCTCCCGCCTCTCCCCCCCACCTCACCTGGACGCCGACATTTGCTGTTTTGCCCTCTGCGCATGCGCAGCGTTCTGCGCATGCGCAGAGGGCAAAACAAATGGCGGCGCCCAGGCACCCCCCCGTCCCGCTTAAAAATAAAAAATCTGGTCACTTTGGGGATACTGTAAAATCCCCATTCCCACCCCACCCCAGAGGAAGGATACTGCAAAATCTCCATTTCCTCCCCACTCCAGGGGAAAGATATTGTAAAATCTCCATTCCCACCCCACTCCAGGGGAAAGTTACTGCAAAATCCCTATTTCCTCCCCACTCCTGGGGGAAGGTTACTGCAAAATCTCCATCCCACCCCACTCCAGGGGAAGGATACTGCAAAATCTCCATTCCCACCCCACTCCAGGGGAAGGATACTGCAAAATCCCCATTCCCACCCCACTCCAGGGGAAGGTTACTGCAAAATCTCCATTCCCACCACACTCCAGGGGAAGGATACTGCAAAATCTCCATTCCCACTCCACTCCAGGGGAAGGATACTGCAAAATCTCCATTCCCACCACACTCCAGGGGAAGGATACTGCAAAATCTCCATTCCCACTCCACTCCAGGGGAAGGATACTGCAAAATCTCCATTCCCACCACACTCCAGGGGAAGGATACTGCAAAATCCCCATTCCCACCCCACTCCAGGGGAAGGTTACTGCAAAATCCCCATTTCCTCCCCATCAGCTGGGATTCAGGAAACAGAGAATAGATGGTGCCAGCCAGAGGTGGTATTTGCCAGTTCTCCAAACTATTCAAAATTTCCGCTACCGGTTCTCCGAACTACTCAAAATTTCCGCTACCAGTTCTCCAGAACCTGTCAGAACCTGCTGGATTTCACCCCTGTTTAGATCGTTCTTTAAAAATATGTTTGAAAATTATTTTAAAATCTAAATCAAGTACTATCTGCTGCTTTCTTAGCCCAACTAATTCCATCAGCTTATTCAGAGACACACTGCCACCATTTCTGTATATATATATATATATATATATATATATATATATATATATATATATATATATATATATATATATATATATGTGTGTGTGTGTGTGTGTGTGTGTGTGTGTGTGTGTGTGTGTGTGTGTGTGTGTGTGTGTGTGTGTGTGTGTGTGTGTGTGTGTGTAGGTCTTTGGGTATTCGGGTTTTCTCCCGCGTGAAATTGGAAGTGTCTTTGCGACGTTTCGATGAAGTCTCATTCATCATCTTCAGGCTGGTGTCTTCTGCTTCCTGCTTCTAGGAGCAAATATATATATATGTGTGTGTGTGTGTGTGTGTGTGTGTGTGTGTGTGTGTGTGTGTGTGTGTATGTATGTGTATGTGTATATATATATATATATATATATATATATATATATATATATATATATATATATATATATATATATATATATATATATATATATATATATATATATATATATATATTCTAAAGAGATCCTTCTCACGATACTTTGATTACATAGAAATATTTTGTAATAGATTTTAGCTTTTTGTTGCATCAAGAATTGCATTATGGTTTTTGAAAAATCTGATGGAGGGGTTACTTTTCAATCTGCATATTGTTAGAATTGGCTAATATCTGCCACTTGATGAGTTAAAGCACAAAAGTTGTGGGAGGGCTGGTGTCCAGCAATCCTTGTAACATGTCCTGCAGGGATGTGATACTGTTATCACTGGAACAGAGGTGGGTTTCAGCAGGTTCTGACCAGCTCTGGAGAACCGGTAGTGGAAATTTTGAGTAGTCCGGAGAACTGGTAAATACCACCTCTGACTGGCCCCACCCCATCTATTCTCTGCCTCCTGAGTCCCAGCTGATTGGGAGGAAATGGGGATTTTGCAGTAACCTTCCCCTGGAGTGGGGTGGGAATGGAGATTTTACAGTAGCCTGCCACGCCCACCAAGCCACGCCCACCAACCAACAGAACCAGTAGTAAAAATAATTGAATCCCACCACTGCACTGGAAGCCTCTTCATTATAAGAAGGGAACGATTCCTTCAAGGAGTTCCCCTCATTATGGCTACATGCACACATTCTACTGGTTGTTTGAGAACTACTATATATAGAAAGGACATGCCTTCGTCAGATTGCTGGTAATACAGGTAGACTTATGACCACAATTGAGTCCAACTAATTGCTAATTGAGATAGTTGTTAAGGGAACTTTGCCCCGTTTTACAGCCTTTCTTTCCATGGTTGTTAAGTAAATCTGGCTTCCCCATAGATTTTGCTTGTCAAAAGGTCGCAAAAAGTGATTATTTGACACCGGGACACTATAACCATCATAAATATGAGTCTGAATTTTGATGATGTGACCATGGGGTTGCTGCAACAGTCGTAAGTGTGAAAAAAATGATCATAATTTGTTTTTTTAGTGGTGTTGTAACTTCAAATGGCCATTAAATGAACTGTTGTAATTTGAGGACTACTTGTAATGACAATGCTTTTTGATTTAGGCAATAGTATTCCTCAAGTGGTCTTCAAACCAAGTATGAACTAAATCATGCCATGCTCAGCTTTTTTGAGATCCAAGAAGATCAGCTGTTCATGTTTCACCTTCCAGAATTTATCCAGAAATCTTTCTAAATGCTCCAGTTGGTAGGCATTAGTGAATCATAGATTTCTTTAATCATTTTTATTCCCCTTAACATTTGGCCCTTCGTGATGTCACTGCTTCAGCAATCCCATAATCGTGGCCATGTTTTTATGCATATGTATATGTGTGCAGATATGACTCTATTGTCCGTTCATCTATAATTTGGAGGCTGACCATTTCCAAAAGATTATGGGTGGCTTACCCTTAAATAGCAAGAATCAATAAAAATTAGGAAACAAATCATGGATGTCCAGAAGAGAAAAATCATACATATTAACTATAAACAACTAATAGGAGCTCAGCAATCACCCTACCCCAGGTCTGGGAAAACAACCAGGTTTTCACAAATGTTCACAATGTGATCAGAATGCGAGACATTCAGATATTTGGCAAACTAATATTCCAGAAAGCAGGCACCACAACAGTGTGGGCAAACTTCGTAAGTCCCAAGAGATGATATTGAATACATATACACATCCGTCTGGCTGGTCGTCCATCCATCCATCCATCCATCCATCCATCCATCCATCCATCCTGTTGTGGCCTGCCCAGCAGCCTGTGCAGCCAGGGCCTTTGGAGCCTTCAGTGCCTCATGGCAGTGATAGGAAAGGAGTAGCTCCTCCTTTCCTGAATGCCAGAGCACGCCGGGCTGCCAAGAGGCAGAAAGGTCTACTCCAGATGAGGTCTACTCGGAGTAAGACCTGGGGCTAATTAGCCACCACACCCTTAAGTCTATTTAAGAAGAGTGGATGCAGCTGGGAAGCTGCAGAGAACAACTTGGGAAAAATCCATCTGAATCTTGCATCTTGACTCCAGTTTCCAGTTTGCATTGTCGTTCCTGAATCTTGGCTTACGCAGTTCCAGTTTGCAGTCCAGCCCAGATCTTGTTTCTGGCATTGTGGTTTCTGAATCCAGTCCTCCAGTGTGGCCAGTTTGCATTCCAGTTTCTGGTTCTTGTTTCTGGTAAACATGGCTTCTGAATATGGACTTCGGCATTTCCACTTTGCAATTCCAGAATAGGTCTTGTGTTTGGCATCTGCTAGTTTTGGGACTTGTGCCAAGAACAGTAAGACTTGCAATTATCTCTTGGACTTCTGTCTATCTTGTTTGGTGTTAGTGTTTAATGAGATGTTGCTTTACTGACTAAAACAAACTATGTTTGAATGGTTGTGTGTTGCGTAATTATTTGGGTGTCGGTCGTGGGGGCAGAACACATCCATCCATCCAAACATTTTATACCACATAGGAGGTTCATTTTACAACTGCTACTTGGTAAGTCAGAAGCTGCTATTAACAAGCTGCATTGACAGGCTACATTGACAGGCTGCAGAGAAAGCAAATAAAATACAAGTGTTGAAGAAAATGACAAATGATTTCTTCCAGTAGCTTTTTTTTAAAAAATGGATGCTCCTAAGCTTTTGGTTCTTTAGTAATAATCTAAAGCCGAGAGAAGATTTACTTCCAATTGCTCAAGTTCTCAAATTTGCTTTTCTTAAAAAAAAAGGGTATTGTTGTGCAGTTACAGGATTTTTTCAAAAGTGGCTTTGTGTGAGTGCATAAATAACCAAGATTATGATTTCTCTCTCTCTCTCACTGCTGAGCTCTGCAATTTAACAACATTCTTCCAGTGCACACAACACGCCTGTTGTGTTAAAAAGAAAAAGGTAACAATGAACATTGAAAATAACTTTCTGGAAGTCAGTGTCTCTACCTTCATTTGTAGATTCAATCAGCAAACCTCATTTTGTAAGCATCTTGGTAAATGTGTTCTTAAAGTGTCTTCAATAGGAGGCATGGGGACGTTACTTATAGAATATTATATTGAGAGAGAGAGAGAGAGAGAGAGAGAGAGAGAGAGAGAGAGAGAGAGAGAGAGAGAGAGGAAATCCTTTCAAATAGCATTGCCTCCATCCTCTCTCTCTCTCTCTCTCTCTCTCTCTCTCTCTCTCTCTCTCTCTCTCTCTCTCTCTCTCTCTCTCTCACACACACACACACACACACACACACACACACACACACACACACACACACACACAAAGACAGACATTTTGATCACTTGAAAGGGACAGGCTGGGCTTTGCTTCTATCATAAGCATGCACTTCCCACAGTCTTCCACAATTGCCTGTCCTTTTCTCAAGCAGCAGCCGCCGGATAGAGGCGGTGGGGGGAGCCAATTCTGACAGGCCACATGGCTTTCTGTCTCATCGTAGCAGCAGCCTGAGCAACACCATAGCTCCAGGCCTGGTGTGTGTGTGTGTGTGTGTCCATTTTTGGCTGAGAGGCAGTTTTGATAGCATAGTGACTCAGTCCGTTTGTTAGAACAAACTTATGCTGAATTCCCACAAATGAGCAGGATAGATTGAATTGAAAGACTGGATAGACATAAGACCTGAACTTTTCCTTAACCACATGGAAAGACTTCAGAGGCAGGCTTAGCAGTGAACTAAAGGAGCCCCTAAGACAGAGGTCTTCAAACTTGGCAACTTTAAGACTTGTGGACTTCAACTCCCAGAATTCTCCAGCCAGCATAGCTGGCTGGAGAATTCTGAGAGTTGAAGTCCACAAGTCTTAAAATTGCCAAGTTTGAGGATCCCTGACCTAAGACTTAGTACCTCTTGACTTTTCAGAAACATTTCAGAAACAGGATAGAACAATGGGTCCTGAATGTCTATGGAGATTCTCAGTCATCCAGGTCATGGTTGTCCCAAAGGTGCTTTTATAAGAGGCAACTGGACTTTCTGTTTTTTCTTTGAAGACATTTCGCTTCTCATCTGAGAGCTGAAGAAGTTTCTTGGATGAGAAGTGAAACATCTTCAAAGAAAAACCAGAAAGTCCAGTTGCCTCTTGAAAAAGCACCTTTGGGATAACAATGGGTCCTACAAACAGTCTTCGATGCCATTCCTCCAGGCATACTTCCCTCCTTCAGATTTTAAGGGGATTTAGACAAAAAATGGCCAAGACCTCTATTTTTTTCACAGGAGCAGTCACCAAATTATGGTCTTAAGTCACAGGCGGGCAGATTCTATTTTAATGTTAGGAAAACCTTCACAGTAGTAAGAGGAGTCCAACAGAGGAACCAATGAGTTAGCTTCTCTTTGCTGAGTTGCTGGAGAGCAATTTGTCAGAGATGTTTTTATTGGGGTTCCAACCCCAGGTAGGAGTTGAATTCAATGATGTAATTTAATTTTAAATCTAAAAGACTGCAGCTGCCCCCGAACTGGCTTTAAGTTCTCAAGACATCAGGAATATCTCTTCTCATACAATTTACCTGTTTATTCTCTAAGGTCATTTGATAGATCCATGTTCAAAAATTCAGCTTCTTTCCAAGCAGAATCTAGGTTGGGCCTCCACTGGAAACATGCATTTTCTCTTTGGGAGTTCAAAATGTTTTGAAATCCTCCATCATTTCAATCAGAATTTCTGTTACAATGATGTTTGGAAACACCTGTTAAAAAAAAGAATATCTTTGAACATCGCTGTGCTCTTAACTACCTACTCTTGGCTCAAATTCTACGTTTTACTTTGAAGGAGGACTACATGACTAATGGAAAACCCAAAGGTGTTTTTTCAAGAGGCAACTGGATTTTCTGGATTTTCTTTGAAGATGTTTCACTTCTCATTCAAGAAGCTTCTTCAGCTCTGGCTGGATGGTGGGGAATGGAAGGATTTATACTTCTTGAAGACAGCTGGTCATTTGCATTCTTTTAGAGCAGGGGTGTCAAACTGGATTTCTTCCAGGGCTGGATCAGCATTGTGGTTCTCGTCCGCGAGCTGGCGGGTGGGGGGGACAGGGAGCGGGGGGGGGAGATGGGATGGACGCCTCCTGCAGCACCCTGCCAGCCAAAACAGGGTGCGGGGGGGCCCACACATGTGCAAATGGGTGTGGAGCCTTCTTGGAACTGTTGAAAGGACTGTGTTGTAGACTGGAGATAGATGATGTCTTATCCCTCCCTCTCTGTTGAGGGATGACTGTTCAATTTTAACATAGATGGCCTCTTTGACCCCTCTTTCAAACCAGCGGTCGTATCTGTCCAAAATGTGGACTTTGCTGTCTTCAAAGAGTGTCCTTTATCTTTTAAATGCAGATAGATTGCTGAATCTTGTCCTGCTAGGGCAGAAAATCCACTTGCCTCTTGAAAAAGCACTTTTGGGACAACCATGACTTGGATGACTATGTATCTCTACAGACATTTGAGTAATGGAAAAGTCAATTAGTTTAACATCCACACGTGGTATTTTTTTCAGTTATAATTTGTCCATTGCTTTAATTTTGTGAAAAGCTTGGGATAGGGGGACGAATAAATAAAATCATACATAAACCAAATAGAGTTTTCTATTAATCCTGTGGGCAAGGCTAGTATTAAACTGGCTGGCATAAACATTTCACTGATGCATATGGAGAATTTTTATTAAGCTTTACTGTGAAACTAGAGTCAAATGAAGCCACTAAATCTAAAATTCCAAGATCTGCTGAAATGTAAACTTATGGACTCAGAGAAGTCTTTTGCCTTTTCCAGAAACTTGTATGAAAAAAATAATAATTTCCAAGCTTGTAGTAAATGCCTCTACTTATGGAACCCTAAGGTGGAATCCTTAATGTGTGTGTGTGTGTGTGTGTGTGTGTGTGTGTGTGTGTGTGTGTGTGTTTTGTGAGGAAGGAGGGCTATGTCCAGATGTGGAATTTGAAGAATATGTTTAAGGCCTAGTTGCAAAATGGTGACCATAGGCAGAATTCTTGCCATTTCAACAGTAGAGAGAGCAAAATTCAAAAGATCAATATATCCTAAGACAAATTGCTAAGGATCCATTACTTCTGATTCTGCTAGGTAGGATATTTCTTCCCAGCAGCCCTTTTATGGACAGGTGGATATATTTCCAAATAAAATTCTGGCTTGCAGCCAAGCCTTCTTTTCTTTCCTAAGAATGCCAGTGGGACACATACATGCATGATATTGTTTTGTGTAATTTAATCTGTTTTATTCTGATTCTGATTTATTCTGCATTTTATGATTTATTTATTTATTTGATTGGGCGTTTTGTTCTATTTTTAAAAAGTGGCATTCTTTTTCCTCATTCAATCAAACAAGCACCATACGGTTAATGTGGTCCATTTTGGATCATCCTGCAGATTTTGTAGGACACTTGGCTTCGACATTGTTTAAAGTAGAGAAGCAAACATTTTAATATTTGAACTTTTGACCAAAAAAAAAAATGTTCTTGCTTTCCTTCACTTTAGATCTGGCACACAAAATGTAATGTCACGAACGCATGGATTCACTGCATGAATTAATACAGAATTAATTGCCCTCAGCAATGATATCCCAGGAATATCTTCCCTGACTGAAGTGCAAAGTCTTATATTTATCTCAGTTTCCCTCAGAATTACTAGGCATACTTAAGCCAATGTACTTGCCTGCTGTCAGTAGAGTTTAATTGGGTTTAGCTTTCCTACTCTTAATAACTTAATTTAATACAAATATCACAGCCTCAGCAGCATTAACAAGGGATCACCCTCAAAAGATTTCATGAGGCATTTGAATATCTAGCATCCTCTCATCTCACTTGGTCATCTCTGTAGAAAAGAGACATCTTTTGCATGTGTTTTATGTGATATGCACACAGATGATGCCGTCGAAGACTAAGTCAATGGAAACATTTGGTCTTCAATATTTTATTTCCTGAATCTGGCCCATTTCCAAATAACTGTAAGGAGGCTGACAAAATATTTGTTTGAGCTGTTCAACTAGGTTTCAAAACTAAAGCTTTTTTTAAAAAAAACCAGGTAGGTGGAAATGTGTGACAATTATTTTGCTCATCTTTCATATCGTGGTCATGTTCTTCATCACAGTGGCATAACCAATCGTCTGTATTTGCTTTTATTTTTGATCCCTGGACTATGGCTACACATTGTCAATTGTAGTGTTTGTTTTTATTTTTTTCCCTTTGAGGATTATTGTTCTTGGTGGATCATCAGTGAGAATTTATATCAATTTCAAAGAGTGTAAACTTCAATGAGTGAAACTAATCTTAATTGCTCCAATGCAGTGGCTCAGAAATTAACATTGCTGTAAATGGTAATCTCAGATGAGATTAATATGAAAGGTTGTCATCCATTATGCATAGACTTCCCCTCAAAAGCATAGAAGTACCTAATCTGTATTCCACTTTCTTACTTTTTTCTTCAATATGATTACAAGTGCTACTTACAAATACTATGCAAGATTTTCTTTGATTGCTCTTTTTGTACATATATCCCATTGCTGCTCTTGTTAATCTCTCAGAATCCATTTATTTTCTTGTATCCATTCTGAGGTATTTGGTGCCTATTTACTAGTAGATAAAATATAATAGCTTCCTTCTGGCCAATGCTTCCATTGACTGAATTTACATTCTTGTCACCCAAAAGTGGCTTTATGGATCAACTGAGACACTTATGGTTAGGGTTAGGATTGGGTTAGGGTTAGTTTTTATTTCTTTTCCTTATATTACAATAAATGTTCTTTCCAGGTATAATAATTCTGACTCAATTAATTCATGTTACCTTAGCTGCATGATTAACAATGGTCTACTGTATATTACTGGTTTAAAGCTTGGCTATTCTCACAAAGTTGATGAACTGGTCAAAGCTTTCTTATTCATCTGGTTTTTCTTCCAGTAATCTTGTCTTTAAAATGTCTTACCTTGAGGCTGCTCCCCAAGATGGCTACTGACTGGTAGGAAGATTTTTCTCTCTTGCTGACAATCAGCTGATTTTGCTGACAAAGCTGGTTCTTTGGCAGCATTGCTCCCTGGATTTAAATGGAGACACTTAGGAATGACCCAAGATGACTTTTGGACAGTCATGGACCTATACAGGAGGGGAAATCTTGAAGATTTCAGTTCATGTAAGAGCAGCCAGAAAGTCACTGATCTTTCAGCCATCTTTTCCTTCAGCAGACCGTTCCCATAAGCAAGCCTGGGTTTTAACTTTATTTTTTAAAGTCGTTGTTTTGCTTTTTTTCTTATCTTTAAAATTAATTGGCTGGTTGAATGCTGAATTATTTCAATTCCCGGCTGGATTTTATGTGTTCTTTTTGCTGTTTTTCTTTGAATTTTTTGGCTATTTTTGGCTACTCCTGCTTTTTCTCAAGGAAAATCACAGTGTGTTCCTGGATAATGAAAGTGCTCTGATTTACATTTTTATTGCACATTCACTACAAGGATTTTGTATTTTATCAATTTGCAAAAAGTTTGGAGTTTATTTTTCTCAATCTTCCTTTTAATTTTGGATTAAAATATCCAGAAAATATTTTCCCTGTTTCTCTGTCTATTTTCTTATTTTACTTGAAGAACTCTCGTATCTGCTACATAGAGCAATAATGTATCAGATTATAGACAAAGGAATGAGGCTGATACCTGAAAAGAGACTATTTGGTAACATGCAATTCCTAGCCGAAAGCTTTTTTAAAAAATGTTTGATTAATTGATAAAGGCTGTGGAAAACATTCAGAGGCAAGTAACTGTAGATAAATTAAGCAAAAGGAATGTGATTTGAAAGCAGCAGATTTGATGGACCCTACAGACTTATAACTAACTGAGTCAACCATACGATTCCTTGAAGTTCAAGCCTGCATTCTTAAACAACAGCAGAAAACTGTCTGAATGGATGGGCTTCTTTAAGTGGATTAAAGAAGATTGAGGAATGAATACTGTATACCATACTTAACTGGGGAACAATATTATTAACCTTAGATTATCTACCATCGACCTCACCCCATTCCTAAGAGGTCTGTAAGGGGCGTGCATAAGAGCACAATCGTGCCTACCATTCCTGTCCAAATGCACCCATATATTCATAATTCTTGTACTCATAATCATGCTTGTACTATTTTATATATATATACAATCATGCTTATACTTTGTTTATACTCTGCTTGTTTCATATACGCTTGACAAAAAATAATAATATCACTGGACTTTTTTGGGAAGATAGATTGGCTTTGGAGATTGGATTTATATTTAAACAGACAAAAATGATAAGAAATGGTATTAAGAAACAAACATGGATATTTGATCCAGGACAAATCATTGTTAATTCATGGGACAGTTTGGGATAAAAAGCCATGGCAAATTTTCTGAGTTGATTACAATAACAGTTTGTTAACAGAGAGTTTTGAAATTTTAATCTTGTCTTTTTTATTATCATAGTTCATCCTATTAACTATTTTGTCATTAACATAGTATATAGATGACAGGTTAATGGAATAGAAGAAGTAGTTCAGCACTTTAAAATTCTTTGGGCCTGTTTCACAAGGGATGGGGAACTAATATTGTAACATATGTAATATATTAACAAGTATTCAACTAATGTGGATAATATGTGTATATGACTTAGTTTTTTAATGCACTTTTTAATCTCTTATTTGTTTTGGTTTTTTTTCTTTGTTGCTTCTTAAAAAATGTTTTTTTGGTATTTTGTATTTTAGCTTTTTTTAATAAAGTAAAAATAGATTAAAAAAATAAAATGTCCTGCTTTGGCCAGAAATGGAAGATAGTAAGTGGTCTCAAATGTTGAATCTTAACACTGAATCCCATTATCCTTGCTTCATATAGCATTTAATTATTGCTGATTTTTAGTAAAAAAAATTAAGCTTAATTTGTTTTAACAATATAAAAAGTGAGAGACTAAAATGTTATTGAAGATAAGTAACTGTGACTTTTTCTTCTAAATTCAGTCACTTTCTGTTTTGTCCACAGCTAATTCTCCCTAAGAAGTTATATAACCATAATCTAGTATGATCATATCCTCTTTATCAATCCACTTTCTTCCTTTTTTCCTTTGTTATTCACAACGTTCTAGGACCGTGATGGCGAACCTATGGCATGGGTGCCACAAGTGGCACGCGGAGCCATATCAGTGGGCACGCGAGCTCAGGTCCGGCGTGCATGTGCACACTGGCCGGCTGATTTTTGGGCCTTCTGGGCCCACTGGGAGTCAGGAAACAGGCTGTTTCCAGCCTCCAGAGAGGGTGGGGAAGGCCGTTTTTGCCCTCCCCAGGCTCCTAGAAGCCTGGAGAGAGCATAAAATGGGCGTGCCATTGCATGCTGGGAGTGGGGGGGTCATACATGCATGCGCGGGGGTGCATGGAATTATGGGTGTGGGCACGCACACACGTGATCCCACGCATCCCCCCCACTTTTTGGCATGCGAACCAAAAAA
Organism: Diadophis punctatus similis; assembly: GCA_023053685.1. Lineage (NCBI taxonomy): Eukaryota > Metazoa > Chordata > Lepidosauria > Squamata > Dipsadidae > Diadophis > Diadophis punctatus. Next base: position 72,186,598 of record JALIGW010000002.1, on the reverse strand, counting down.
GGTTCACCATCACTGTTCTAGGATAATTAATAAAAAAGTCACAGGACAATTTTGAACATAACAAATCTATTCTTCCTTTGCATTAAATCACTCCAGTGTAAGTCATCTAATCTCCTTATTCACTATTTTGACTTATTCATTATAAGGTCTATGCTCAGAAAGTTAAGTATGGGAAAAATTACACGGTATTGATGTATAGAAAATGGAGGTATATTGGAAAGCCGAGTTAGTGCATTTGGAGGAAATTAATGATTAAGGGAAAAATTGAGCTAGAAATCTTTAATATTACAATATCATAATATATTCTAAATTTAGAACAAGACATCTATATGGACAGAAATTAAATTATAGGCTTTATTGGAAAAGTTTAGATTCTTATTTTATTTTGTAACTTTCTGCACTTGATAAAAGCTCCTCATATAATTTAAAAAGTGAGAATATGTCTACACTATGCTAGCTGAAGAATTATGCAGATTTGGAAATATATCAACAGCTAATTTTGGTGCTAATAGATGAGGCAATGTAAAATAATTCTACAGTCTTCTTTCAAAGGTGAGTCAATTAATTTATATATAAGATAAATTACGTTGAGCATTCAACAATTTTATATTATAACCAAATTGTGAGAAGTTTGCAATGTTTCACATTACACCCTTTAGTTATTCATTTCAAGATAAAGCAAAATTAGGAACTATAATAGATTCAGGGAGAAAATTCCCATGTCATCTTCCTTCCTCTATTGTTATTATCAAGAATTTCTCCCTCGTAATTTTATTCCTTGAAATGGCTTTGAATTACAGACTGCTTTGAGTCTTAGAGCAATATGAAGGATGAAAAGGAAGAACCAAACCCCATGTCTACATTTTTTCCACGTAATTATTATGCAAATTTACAATATATGATCTCCCATCTACCAGAGGATAAGGACAATGAACGAGGATAAGACATAATACAACAATAAAAATCAATTTAAAGAAAGAAAAATGTCCATGTTGAGGCCCTAGTAAAAATCTCACACTCATAGATCACATACATACAACCATACCAAAGCTCCATTAGCATGCTGGTGCCAGGGCCTGGAGAAATGCCAGCTCTTCCACACCTCCCTGAGGCCAATGGGGTCAGGACCATCCATATCTCTGGGGTGAGGTATAATGGTCCAGTGTTAGATTTGCACAAAGGAAAAACTGGATTCAAAATTCCTTTCTATCATGTACCTCCCATGGTACATTGACCTCTCCCTTCAGTCTAACTTACTCCATTGTTGTGAACATTAAATGGCAGGAATCACTTGGGCGCAACCTAGCACTCTTAATGAATGGGAGGGCAGTTGGCGATATGTATCCACCATAACCTTCTTTTGCAAATGCTTCCTATAACCATGCCACCAAAATCCAACAGTTTCCTGCCAAAAGGCAGTGGCACACTTTGATTTATTTTATCACTCTGTTTGTCTATCTACATATCATCATCTAGTATCTTCATCTATCATCCAGCCATCCATCCAGCCAGCCAGCCATCTCTTTCAAATCAGACTTGATTCCTGGTATCCATTCAGTTTTGTGGGCAACATTTTCACAACTGGTTTGCCACTGCCTTCTTCTTGGGATTGAGAGACTACAACTGGACCAAATTCACCCAGATAGCAATCTTGCCTAAGGTAGGGTTCCTTACCCCTATTAACCATTAGCCAAAGTCTTACTCAGATCCCAATCCCCTTCTGTAATTTTATCCCTATGCTATGCCTGATTATTTCTGGGTTCTGGGAATAGTTCCTTTCTGTTTTATACTACTAGGAGAGGAGGCTATTGTTATATTTTATAAGCAGATCTATTTCACAGTGTTTGATTTGCTTTTATTCAAGGCTTAATATGTTTAATAAATAAATATCTACTGTTCTGTGCTATTCTGAAACACCTACAGAAAGATGTGCTGTGGCTATTTTTTATGCAGAAATAAAAGCAAAATAAACTGGAGAGGAAGGAATTGCTAATGAAAACTGAAGGCCCAGATTGTAATCAGCCTCTAGAGCAGTGGTTCTCAACCTTCCTAATGCCGCGACCCTTTAATGCAGTTCCTCGTGTTGTGGTGACCCCCAACCATAAAATAATAAAATTATTAGGAAACTCAGGGGTGGGTTCTAACTTACCTCGCTGCTGGTTCGCTTCCTCCTGTGCTGCATGGCCACACATGAGCAGTGCCGAATTAAAAAAAAAATTGCAAAAAAAAAAGCCAAAAACAAGATGGCGACGCATGCGCAGTGCCAGAAATTCAGCTTCTGCGCATGCTCAGAAGTTCCCATGGTACAGATTTTTTTTGCACTAGTCTATTTGCATGTGGGTGAACCCGCCTGGAGACGGATAGAGGAGCGGTGTCTCAGTTCCTAAGACCATCGGAAATATATGTTTTCTGATGGTCTTAGGCGACCCCTGTGAAAGGGTCATTCGACCCCCAAAGGGGTCGCGATCCACAGGTTGAGAACTGCTGCTCTAGAGCAGTGTTTTTCAACCTTGGCAACTTTAAGTTGTGTGGACTTCAAGTCCCAGAATTTCCCAGCCAGTAAGCCTCTTAAAGTGGCCAAATCTGTGAAACACTGCTCTTGAATCGAGGAAAAATATTAAATTCAAAGCTGCTATTGGTTGCTTGCTCCTTAGTAGAATGAAGTTCTGATCTCAGCCTGGGGGAAGACAGTGAACTTTGAACATATGGTGTGAAAGCCACCAGTGATCAGGCACGCTGTGAAGAAGATACAGAATACTTTCTTGTTGCTTACCCTTGTATACTGTACAGGGGCGGGTTGCTCACTTTCCTTGCTGCTGGAGCCATGCACGCGCATGTCCACACTTCGGGGGGGGGGGGCGCTCGCTCGCTACATGCGTGCGCCCCCCCACGCGTGATTTTGCTTCTGCGCATGCGTGGAAGCAAAATCATGCCAAAAATCTTGCGAGGGGACGCGCACGCACACAGGATTTCGGTGCAATTTTGCTTCCGTGCATGCGCAGAAGCAAAATCTCACCAAAATCTCTCTCGCGTGCGTGTCCCCTCGCAAGATTTCAGCGCAATTTTGCTTCTGCACATGCGCAGAAGCAAAATCACCCAAAAATCAGCAAAAATCAGCAAAAAAAATGGTGACACGCTGGGTAGACCGGCAGAGAGGGCTCCGGAACGGTTGCGAAATCCACCGCTCCCTACCGGAGCTGCGTACTGGGCAGCTCCAGCAGGAACCCACCTCTGATACTGTAGTTCTAGCTTCTTCCAAATTAGGATAATGAAGAATACTGCAACTCCTCACTCAGGGTCTGGTCCGTCAAGGCTTTCTGGCTATAAAATTAGGTATTGAAGAGAACTTGGCCTACCTCTTGCTATAATGAAGAAGGAAAACTAAGCCTGATGAAATGACATCCTGTTGGTGGGTAAGGGAGCAATGGCACACCCCAAAATGTTGTTTTGAGCAAAGAAGTTGAGGCTCGATCACGCTACAGACTTGTAAGAAAGCCTGAGACATCTGCTGATATCTAAAACCCTATCTTTATATGCTGCAGACTCAAGTTTTGTGCCACGTACATGAATAAAAATGTATAAATATCGAATGCCATTGCTTTATTTATAGCGGGAGAGTGAAATACCCTGAGTCTAGTCACAGGAGGGCATGGAAAGGATTAGCTTTTCTCAAAACATTATTGGCCTCTTTCTTGAACCTTTAGAGATTGAAAGTCACCATCTAGCTTTCCTTTGACTAAAGATAAATATGCCTAGCAGGATTTTGTTCACTGGAAGCACAAGATGAAAATCTGTCAACACCACGCTCCCTTTCCCCCCATTATTCCAGCCATTGGAAGATGGAAAATGTTCCTCCCTTTAATATATGATCATTGGGAATATTCAGGTGGTGTAAAGTTTGCTCTGAGTCTAGGTATCATTTTATTCATTCAGTCAAATATTCTCCATGTCGTATGATGTTGAAAACTCTCCATTTGTTTTTATATACAATTCTTCGGAACTTATGCACTTAAGGTTTACAATTTCCCCCAGCGTTCATAGATGCATACACATAATACGTACTGCTTTTGTTCAGAAAATGTCAAAATACACACTCTTGTTTGGATGTATCTTGCAAAATATTGTTTTGCATAAATGTTTAATGGGAGAATGAGAGAAACGCATTAGTGCTCATCTATGCTGAGGCAGACTCTCTTCTGGTAGATGATGCTACTTTTATTTTAATTTCAAATAAATCCATGGGGGATTTCTTTTATATACCTGATTCGGGGAAGGAACTGCAGCCAACCAAATTACCCAGGAGTAAGCCCCACGAAAATCAATGAACCTTTCCTTAAAGTCAACGGTTTAGCATTATACTAGAAATGATATTTTACAAAAAAATTAACTACATTGTATTATACCCATGTCCCAAAGAGGCATAATCTCAAATTGTACTGCTCCCTAATGCTTACATATCTAATGGATTAGGCTTAAAAAACAGATTTATTAGTTGTGTTCCAATAAATCTTCACAAGATTGGTCTATCTACTCTCCTGCATGGTTTCCAGAAATTGCCTGAATTTGAAAGGGATATCCCATACATCGCTTAATACCACTTTAATATCCAAGAATAACCTCCCCCTCCACCAAAATCTTTTTTATAATGTCTACTCACAACTTAGTTCCATTTAGTAAAGGTTAATTTAGGCAGATCCAAATCAATAGGCTATTAATGATAAATACTCTATTGACCGCCCCCCACAATAGCCTCGTTGAATTGAATACTAATATCGATTTCTCTTCCAAGCAATGAAAATTGTGTTTTAAAAAGAAAATGTAACGACAAGAGTATTGCCACAATCTAAAGGGGAAATTCAAGGAGGCATTTCAGGGCCTCATTTTCTCATTTTCAGGGACTTCAGCCCAGATAAAAAAAAGAAAAAAAAGAAAGAAAAATATGTCTATAAAATTGCCAAGGGCAAATATTTAGTTTAAATAAATCAGTCTTAAAAGTCAGTCTTCCCTGACTTTTTGTATCTGATCTCATACCAAAGAAACCCTATTTGCTCTAAAAAAAAAAAGGAAGATATCAGGAGAAATTAAAACACACACACAAAAGGACTAGAATATGAGAGAGTAACCTTTAAAGTAAGACAATTCTCGAATTCAAAATGGGCTAGAATGGATGGAATGCTCATGTCATAGGATTGTAGTCAATCTTTCCTTTTCAGATAATATTCAGGTGAGATGAATGTTAAATGTGGGTAGCAGCACATCTGGTCACATGTCACATCTTTCACAGTTTCATGGTAACATTCAAAACATGTCAGAACTGTCAAGAAAGTCTAAAATATATCCCGTAGCCAATGCCAAATAAAATTATTTTAAAAGGTATTTAACAAGAGTGTTGAAATGTCATCATCAAAATTCGGCAACCAGCCATGCCTAAAAATAAGCAAAGGTAGAAACAAAAATAACTCCTGTTATTGACAAATACATTTAGCTGCAGACTGTAAAATAACATTGCAACCAAAGATTGCAGTATCTTGGTTGGGGGCTATCATTGTTCTATGGTTAACTCAGCCTTCCTCCTTCTGAGGTTGGTAAAATGAGGACCCAGATTGTTGGGGGCAATATGCTGATTCTGTAAACTGCTTAGAGAGGGTTGTAAACCGCTGTGAAGCAATATATAAGTCTAAGTTCTATTGCTACTGCTATTCACTTTAAGGTACAAAAATGGCAAAAGTAGCTTATCTAATAGCCATGGGAGCACAGGAATTCTAGGAGTTGAAGTCCACCCATCTTAGTGCTGCGAAGGTTGAAAAACACTGCTTATAGAGCAGCGATGGCGAACCTATGGCACGTGTGCTACAGGTGGCACACTGAGCCATATCTGAGGGCATGTGAGGCATTGCCCTATATCAGCTCCAGTGCGCATGCACGCTCTGGCCAGCTGATTTTTGGCTATCTTTTCGGCCGTTTTTGTTCTCCCCAGGCTTCAGGAAACGAACTTCTGGTTGGCCCATTGGGCCATTTTTCGCTGTCCCCAGGGTACAGGAAAGTCTCACTGAAGCCTGGGGACAGCAAAAAAGGGCCTGACGGCCCAACCAGAAGTTCCGAACGCCCGTTGGACTGTTTTTTGCTGTCCCCATGCTTCAGGAGATTTTCCTGAACCCTGAGGAGAGCGAAAAACAGCCCAATGGGCCTACCGGAAGTTTGGAACTTCCGGTTGGGCCGTTAGACCCTTTTTCACTGTCCCCAGGCTTCAGTGAGGACTGTGCGCATGCATGGGGGGGCAGCGCGGAGGGTTGTACACATGCGCATTGGGGAGGGCATTGCATTATGGGTGTGGGCACGCATGTGCATGCTATCGTACGTGCGCGCACCCTTTTGGCACCCGAGCCAAAAAAGGTTCGCCATCACTGTTATAGAGTGTATATAATTAAATATTATAATACTTCTCCTATAATAATGGTATGGGAGAATTACCTTGGGAGACAGGACAAGGAGCACAGTCCATACTACAATCTGATAAATGAAATTTAAGTCCAAAGGAGGAAAGGCGGTGAAAGCATCACAGAAAAGACCCTTCCTAGTTTTTTTAGGGGAGTATACCGTATTTTTTGGAGTATAAGACGCACCGGAGTATAAGACGCACCTTAGTTTTTGGGGAGGAAAATAGGGGAAAACAATCTGCCTACCAGGTATTCATCTGGCTAGCATCCTTAGTCTGGTCAGCTTCAGCACATTATTTTATCCCCTGGTTAGGACTTAAAAAAACCTTCTTCTGAGAGAGTAACAATGAAAGAGCATGCAAGCCAGTAAGAGCTGGGAAGATCGTTAGCACCTAGTTAGGGCTAGAAAAAAACTTATTCGGAGCAGCTTCAGCACATTATTTTATCTCCTGGTTAGGACTTAAAAAAACCTTCTTCTGAGAGAATAACAATGAAAGAGCCTGCAAGCCAGTAAGAGCTGGGAAGATCGTTAGCACCTAGTTAGGGCTAGAAAAAAACTTCTTTGGAGAAAGTAGAGCAATGAAAAAAAAACCTGCAAAGACTTAGGGCTGGAAAAACATTCTTCTGAGAGAGTAACAATGAAAGAGCCTGCAAGGTAAGAGCTGGGAAGATCTTTTAGCACCTAGTTAGGGCTGGAAAAAAGCTACATTCGAAGTATAAGACGCACCCAAATTTTCAGCCACTTTTAGGGAGGAAAAAGGTGCGTTTTATACTCAGAAAAATACGGTAAGTGAGGGACAAAAGGAGTACTTCCAGATTTGGAAGATTCTGTTACGGTTAGGGCTAGGATTACAATAAGGTGAATGATGGTAGAGCTAGTATTCCTGGCTGGGCTTCTTGTCTGGATTAGTTCACAAAACTAACCTCTCTACTCTGCATTTGACTAATATTGTTCAGTATCTAAAAGCTGAAGGGCTGCATTTCTCTTTTTAGCTTTTCAGACTATTCCACCGGGATCGAAGGGACCGGGTAACAAGCAAGGCAAATAATGACACATCTCATGATATCATCACACAAGACAGGACTTGCAGACTTGGGTCAGATGTCACGATACAATTGCCTAAGTGCAACATTTGAATTATTTTGCCATTGTTATGGCTTGCAATGGATGACTATGCTTTACTCTCATTTTTAATTGAGTTGTTGAGAAACACTGGCTTAGTTTTTCCCTTAGTTTTCTGGATGACTGAGAATTTCCATAGACATTTAACTGATTTAGTTTCTTAACCAGAAGCTTCCCAAAGAGAAGGAGTCAGGACAAGACAGATTTCAACAGCCACATTGTTTTTCTAGTTTGGGGGTGTCAAACTAGTGGCCCACGGTCCGGATGCATCACGCACAGGCCACGCCCACACCAACTTGGCAAAGGAAAAAAAGTCACAATACATCATGTGACGGCAACCTGATGCCACAAGTTTGACACCTAGAATCAGGGGTCTCCAACCTTGGCAACTTTAAGACTTGTGGACTTCAACTCCCAGAATTCCTCAGCCAGCAAAACTGGCTGAGGAATTCTGGGAGTTGAAGTCCACAAGTCTTAAAGTTGCCGAGGTTGGAGACCCCTGATTCTAGAACACAGGTGTCAAACTTGTGGCAATGTTTCTCAACCTTGGCAAGTTGAAGATGTATGGACTTCGACTCCCAGAATTCCCCAGTCAGCAAAGCAAAATAAAAGTTATAGAAATGGCTAGTTTATACTATTATGTAAAAGTAAAAAGTTGGGGTTTGATGTTCATGTCTTATTCTACTGCACAAAGAGAATCAGAAGTCAATGCCTTTTTTCTTCCCCCCCCCCTTGCTTTCCTTCACTTTTCACTTCACTTTTCCCTTCCCTAACTTCCCTAATATTTACTGTTGTATTTTTTGGTATGCTATGTTATAAACTAATAAAACATGTTTTTTTTAAAAAGGGAAACACTGTTTTAGATTATTTCTAGTCACCATATGTCAATATCTGTCCCACAGCTTGAGATGCTTAAGAACGCTTTCATAGACCCAGCTGATGGCCTTTCAAACATCACCTAGAGGTGGGCAAACTATGGTTTTTTGAGGACCTGTGGACTTCAACTCCCAGAATTCCTGAGCCAGCCATGCATGGGAGTTGAAGTCCACAGGTCCTCAAAGAGCCATAGTTTGCCCACCCTGACCTAGACAAGTCTTTCTCAACTTTAAGATGGGTGGACTTGCAGGCTGGGGAATTCTGGGAGTTGAAGTCCACTTGTCTTTAAGCTGCCAAGATCAGGAAACACTGAGTCCTTCAGACTAATTGGTATTTCTTGTAACAAATCATTCCAAATTCTTGAAGTCACCATAGCAGATAAAGATCTCTGAGTCCCCTTCCCCCCCTCTCTCTGCAAAGAAACATGCTGATATTTGCTTTCAGCCCCTCCTCTTTGCAAAACTAATATCTGCCAGGCGGAAGGCCAAATTGTCATTTTCACAAACGGCAGTCAGATGTTTTATGTTGCCTTTTGAGGGATTTAAATGTTGCAAGAAGTCAGGTGCGCTTGGAAGGTGCCTCATTAAGACATATGCATGTCATTCCCCATCACCTAGCTCAACCTATAGCTATTTACACTTTCCTGGGAGGCTGTCTCCCAAAGAGATGAAATAAGAGAGCCAATCTCTCTCGAGGTCTTCTTGGTGCCCTTTTTTCCCTTTCCTTTTCTTTTTTTATAAAAGCCAACCAGGTAGCAATTGGTATTTAGAAATGACTTGAAACGCAACAGCACTGTAGGGATTCAGCAAACAATGATATACTACTGCCTGCTTCGGTTTGCAAGGACCAGCAAAGGAAACAAGCCATTTTTGTAGTTGCTTGAGGCAGAAGGACTTGCCTAATTGTATTGAAGCATTCTGCTTTGTAGTCTCACTGCACTATAGAAGCACAATGGATTGCAGTGGTCTCCAAGGATCAGAGAAAGGGGAGAGATTCCCCCCCCCATTATGAATACTGGTAGCAAATATTGTACCCCATTTGAAGCAATTTAGAAGGTTTCCTCACACCCAGACAGCTTATTGCAAGATTGTAGGTTCACGTGGGTAGCCTAAAGCTTGGGTGGTGAATTTCTTTTTCCTCTCCAAAACATTTCCTTGGGCTGCATTCCAAAATTAGGTGTCCTGAAATACGTATATGATTTGTATTAAAAATAAACAAACATGCCCCGTATTCTTACGTGTACATTGAGGCATTTGCAGACTGTTGAATACTCATCAGTAAACAGAGTGAAGCCGAAGAAAGGAAGGCTTCACTCTGGTCTGCCATCTAGGCGGGAAGAATAGTTTAAAGCGATTGGTCAATTCGTCTGGCAGCCCCTATAAAAGGGCAAGCTGCCAGACAAGGTTTGCTGGAGTTTCCTTGTACAATAATACACTGATGTCTCTGCCTATTCTCTCCACCTATAACTTAACACTGGCGACGAAGGTGGGACCTGGAGAAGAGAACAAATGAATTGATCGTGAGTTCAGCCAGGAGTGACAAGGCAACGAACAAAGATGGGCTACCGTGGCACTGGAATCTCACTGACCATCAACACAGCCTAATCTGCATCAGTCCTCTCGAGATGACTATGCACCCACCACCCGAACATTTCAATCCAGCCACAGAAAACTGGGACTCTTACATGACCCAATTTGAGTGTTTCCTAGAGGCTAATGACCACTTGGGACTTTCTAACAACAGGAAGCGAGCACTCTTTCTGAGCTACTATGGATTGAAAGTATTCCAGGTAGCCAAGGCACTCGTGGCACCCGCAGTCATGCAGACCGTACCATGGACAAATAGCTGCAGAATAGTCTCTGGAGACACTACACACCCATGCCATCCAAGATCGTCAGGAGGCACAAATTCAATCACCAGAACCAGGAGGAAGGCGAATCAATGAATGAATACATCGTGGCATTGTGAATGGCTGCCTTGTACTCTGAGTTCCAAGAACTCGATGAAATGAACCTGGACCGAATAATCTGTGGGGTAAGAGACATAAATCTCCAAAGACGGCTGCTGGCCAAGTCCAACCTCACCTTGCAGTTGACACTAGATGAAGCCAGAGCCACGGAAAACTAGATCAAGTCTACAGAAGCCATTCAAAAATCTGCCAACCCAACAGTTTCATGCCAAAATGCCATAATCCATCAGGGCAGTACCGAGTGGGGGGAAACAACGGATGGAGCAAGGGTTTTTTTACAACATGCTTCCCTGGACAAAACAGCGAGGCATGTGATGGAGCTGCAAGTCTCAGGTACAATACAGTAAGATGCACGTCTCGCGTCTCCCCCGCCCCACCTGCCACCCCTCTCGATAAAGAGACAGAGGGGAAGGGAAGCAGCCAGGTTACTGTTGCCATTCGGTTGGGGTGGGACGTGTTGCTGCAGCAAAATGAGCGGCAGGCCAGGGACGCACCTCGCAATCCACAGCAAGGAGTAGATCACAAGGCGCGTCACTGGCCTGCCGCTCCATTTGCCGTGGCAAGGAGTGGATCGCAAAATGAGAGACAGGCCAGCAATGTGCCTCATGATCCACTCCTTGCCCCGGCAAAATGAGCATCAGGCCAGCGACATGCCTCGCGGCCCACTCCTTGCCGTGCATCATGAGGCGTGTTGCTGGCCTGCCTCTCATTTTGCTGCTGCAAGGAGAGGGTCGCAAGGCACATCGCTGACCTGCCACTCATTTTGCCATGGCAAGAGTGGGGTGCAAGGCACGTTGCTCGCCTGCCACTCTTTTTGCGTGGCCGCTCTTTTTGCGCAGCGATCAGCCCTCCCGGTAGGTACGGTAAGGGCATGTGGGGTACATGTGGCATGCACCAGTAGAAATGGTGGGGATCGGCTGCGCATGCATTTAAGTAGTTGGGGGGGATTATTTTGGGGGGGGATTATTTCAGTGCATGCTCTGAAAAGCCTGATTGGGCTTATTATGGGGACATGTCTTATTTTTGGGGAAACAGTATAAGGAAAACATCACCATTTTACTTCATTTCCTATCACTTGGGTTTGGAGTGGAAACCAGCTCTTTGACTCTTGTCGATGTCATCTTCTGAAAGGAAAAAAAAGTTCAATTATTTTCCCCCAATGATTATTTATTTCATTATTACAATTGGCTGACACCACCCGAGTCTGATGGATTCAGGCTGGTGCACCCAACCAAAATAAATAAATAAACAAGCAAACAGTAAAGAAATAAATGTATAAAAACAGATGAAATCTAAAACAGCCCAGATTAAAAACCTAAAAATGATCTAAGAAATCAAATAAAACAGGTGAAGTTTCATCAATCAAGTTGAAAAAGGGAAAAAAATGGGTGGGAAGGAACCTTGTCTTTCCTTGTTCCACTGGTGAATCTGTCTAAAAAGAAAAGTATTCAGTGATTGGGTAAAACAAAGTAAAGGGGAAAAAAATCAAAGTTACCATAACTTGTCCTATTTCCTTCAGAACAGGCTCAGGACAAAATGGCAGGAGTGGGCAGTATCCAATCATTTGAAGGGGTGGGGTTTCCTGCCATAACACAATAGCCAGTTGGAGTGATGCAGAGGTGGGTTCCTCCCGATTCGCACTGGTTCTTTTTTTGGAGGGGGGGGATTAATTTTTTTGGGAATTTTTTGCTGTTTTTTGCTTCTGCGCATGTGCAGAAGCTGAGTTTTCGGCACTGTGCATGCGCTGCCATCTTGTTTTTGGCTTTTTAATTTTTTTTGCTTTTTTTGCTTGTTTTTTGGCACTGTGCATTTGCGCACTTACACGCAAAGCTCGCCCGCGCCCACATGGCATGGCCACACGGCGCAGGAGGAAGCAAACTGGCGGTGAGGTAAGTTAGAACCCATCCCTGGAATGATGGCATTTGTCAATAGGGAAATGAAGTGTAGCACACAGCTCAGACAGTTCTGCTTATGCTGGCAGAAGTTGGAAAGCACTACTGATGCACAAAAGATAGGCAGAGCTGGCATTCCCAGGGTCTTGTTCTTGGAGAAATAATTGTGTGATGTGTTTATTTGGGGACAATCTTGTAGTGGAGATCAGCTCTGTGATTGCTTTCCTTCTCATAGTGAACACAGCTACCTCTTTGTCTAAGGAACCCTGTGTCATACCCCCCCCCCCCGCAGCCATTCCCAATGTTCTGCAACCCCAGTCCACTTTTGTCTGTTTTGACAGCAGGAACTGCAGATTGCAAAGTCTAGAGTCTAGAGAAAAAGTATGTTTATCACTTGATGTGGAGATACAGAAAAGAGAAGGGGAGAGTGTGGAATTGAGTGGGGTTAGGGGAAGAGAGAGAGAACAGGTTTGTGTGTGTGTGTGTATGTGTGTGTGAGTGTGAGTGTGAGTGTGTGTGTGTGTTTGTGTGTGTGTGTTTGTGTGTGTGTGTGTGTGTGTGTGTGTGAGAGAGAGAGAGAGAGATGATAGAGCAGATGGTGTTTGGGGGGTTGTTCACAATGTGCCACCACTGATTTGAAGCTAAGATGTTAACAGATTAACAGAGTTGGAAGGGACCTTGCAGGTCATCTGCTCAAGCAGGAGATCCTGCATCTGCCTCTACCTAGGATTGAACTCACAACCTCCTGATTGTGAGGCAAGAGCTCCACCTCTAGGCCATAGCAGCTGTAAACGCCTCATTAATGGAGGGAGCATGTCCAGCAACAGACACAGATAAATAAAAATAAAAATAAAAATAAAAATAAAAAAAATAAAAAAATAAAAATATAATAATAATAATAATAATGATAATGATAATAATGATAATAATGATAATAATAATAATAATAATAATAATAATAATAATAATAATAATAATAATAATAATAATAATAATAATAATTTTATTATTTTTATTTTTATTTTTTTAATATTTATATTTATATATTTATATTATATTATATTATATTATATTATATTATATTATATTATATTATATTATATTATATTATATTATATTATATTGTATTATATTATATTATATTATATTATATTATATTATATTATATTATATTATATTATATTATAATATTAATATATTAATATATTAATATATTAATATATTAATATATTAATATATTATTATTATTATTATTATTATTATTATTATTATTATTATTATTATTATTATTATTATTATTATTATTATTATTATTATTATTATTATTATTATTATTATTATTATACTTGTGTGCCTTTGCTTATGATTTGAAAATACCCAAGAGAAGGAAGATTAAACATTCTGGAATTTTATTTTCAAGATAAATGGAATTAAAATTATACTTAAAAATTCGTTTCCAATTTTTCTGACACTTAACATTTTTCATATGGCATCAACTTTTGTAGAGGTTTTAGAATAGACTTTGAGGTGGTCCACATGCTGGCTTGTGCTCTAGATTATGCCCCTTGATCTAACAACCAAGATGCCCACCAATAAATCCAAGTTTATCCTGGGGGAAACATTTCTGCGCCTGCACTTTCACTGCTGTATTCTGCAAGGGTTTTCATGTTCAGTTCTACTGGTTAAATCTTGTACTTGTGTTGGGTACAAATAATGTTGTTCATGCTGTGTTAAACTCTCTCTTCTTTGGAGACCTCTGCCAGCCAAAAGAAATTAGTATTCCTGATACCTTTCCAAATTTGTTGAAGAATGGAGATATTGTTAATAAGCAGAAAAGTGAAAAAAAGCCAGAGAAGAAATGAATGGCTGCCATAATGATACCCTTGGAAAGGTAGCTTATGCACATGACGAAGCAGAAGGACCAGAAATAAAAATGAGTTTGGAGATTTCCTTAGTCCCTTTCCTGCAGAGATACTGTGCAAAAGATGAAAAGGCCCTAAACTGTCAAGAGTAATGGCAGTGTGTATCAGAACCAACTCCCACCAGAGATCCGGATTATCCCCACCCTGCTGGCCTTCCGCAAAGCCGCGAAAACATGGCTCTTCCTGCAGGCGGGGTGAAATAGATCTTAATTCCCCCATGGATGACTGGTTTTAACTTTTGCAATTTTTTAAAACTGTTTTTATTGCATTTTCTGATTGTTCTTTACTATGTTGTACACCGCCCTGAGTCCTATGGGATTGGGCAGCTTATAAGAACAATAAATTAAATTAAATTAAATAATAGAGTTGGAAGGGACCTTGGAGGTCTTCTAATCCAACCCCCTGCTTAAGCAGGAGGCCCTATACCATTTCAGACAAATGGTTGTCCAATTTCTTAAAAACCTCCAGTGTTGCAGCACCCACAACTTCTGGAGACAACTTGTTCCACCGATTAATTGTTCTAACTGTCAGGAAATGTCTCTTTAGTTCTAGGTTGGTTCTCTCCTTAATTTGTTTCCATCCATTGCTTCTTGTCCTGCCTTCAGGTGCTTGCCTTCCCTGAAATGGTTCTGACTAGCTCTCAAACCCACAAAAAAATAGCCTATGCTTCCATTTTGGGAGTCTCAAAAGCATGATGATGATATCCAACTGCCAATGATTACCTGTGGTTTTAAAATGGTGGAGCTAGGACTGTTAGGATGAGAAAATAAATCTTAGAGGTGACGAATCTTTCCCTTTGGAAAACAATTCTTAATAAAATGAAACGCGTGTAAAAGTCTAAATAACAAGATATTTATTTCGGTACAAAAGAAATATAAAAACACTAAATCTTAATAATTACATCTTGACAATCTAAGAGAACCTCCTTCCAGGGAAGGTAGCAGCAAGAATAATAATAATGGAGGATGAGAATGGAATGTAACATCTGCGCAGTTCACACTTCCTGTGACTGCTCTACTTTGTTAAGAACCTCTGGGTCATAAAGTCTGACATATGAGTGCAGCTGACAATCAAAAATCACCTCGTGACAAGGACGTTATCGATCACTGATTCAAATGAATGGTCCATCAAGCTCTCTGTTACAAGTAGTTTCTTCCCAGGATTTTTTGCAGAGATTTCTTAGCTTTACCTCAAAGTGCTGGAAATTAAATCCAGGTTCTTTTGCTTACCAATCATGGACTATCTATCAATGGCTCGGCTTTTGAAAAGAAAGGTAAATATAAAGGTCAAAAGTAACAAGAAACTCAAAATCACACCAAAAACATGACCTATCCAGCGTATTAAAGAAGCAGTAACTGGAACAATGACAATCAATGTGGATATAGAAAGAGTTAGAAAAAGCCACAGTTGGAAAAAGCTTTAGTACAACAGCAAGAATAATAACATCATCTTGAGTTTTGAAAATGCATTTTTGAATGGAAAAGGGCTAAACCTAATAATGAAAAGCAGACCTAAAAAGAGATATGTGCAAAAATTCTAGAAAGATATATTTGCAAAAATACTCCTCCATATACTCATTAGGACCAATCAATATTCACAGAGTGATGATTCTGATATCTTAACATCACATCCTTATCAGTAGTGGGTTCCTACCGGTGCGCTCTTGGCTGTCCGTCGCCGCCGAGCCGAAGAAGCTGGCGGCGTTCGCTTGCGCAGAGGGCAGAAGAACGCAAATGGCGGCATCCCAGCGTCCCGGGAAAGCGGGCGGGGGAAGCCCCGCGCCGTGAACGCCGCCAGCTTCTTCGGCTTGGCGGTGACGGACAGCCAAGAGCGCACCGGTAGGAACCCACTACTGATCCTTATCCTATATATACACAGCCTGAGGGAATATTCTGTGTAACTTAAAAATTCCAATTTCACATTATGAACTGTGTATGTGTATGTATTAAAAGATATTGTCTTCACATTTTTACAAGAATAACATGAAATAAAAGGCTATTCTTAAAATGCCACAACCAATTTAAATACGACAATTTATTTATCTAATTTAAACGATGATCTTCTGGTCTTGTTTATCACCCAAGACATTAAAAAAAAAACAAATGCTAAAATCAGGTAGTTTATGCCATTCAAATAAAGATTTGGTTGATGTTCAGGTAGTTACTTATTGCAGCTTCTCGTTGGAATTGTTATATTTAAGGGAAATTTTATGACAGAATTCCTCAGAATGTGGTAGAAACATAATTTGATGATAATGACTCCATCATTGGAGGTTTTCAAAAATAGACTGGATTGGACAATTGTTTGACTGGATTGTATAAGGCTCCTGACCTGAGCATGGGGTTGGACTAGAACACCTCCATGGTCCCTTCTAGTCCTCTGATTCTATGTTCTATGATCACTGAAGCCCAGCATCCAATAAAGAACACAGAAATATATATTCTCAATAAAGACTAACTTTCCTTCAGAGATTGAAGGAGGACCTTCAATCTGTCTCCAAAAGGGCTAAAATTTTCTTTGTGGTGTGCTGCAGACCATGTAACAATATTACAGAATTCAAAGTGGTCATGTCATGATTCAAAAGTGCAGTTTAAAACGCTATGTTCACTGTGGCTAGAAGATAAAAACAAGTGATGGTATTATATGCATCTGCCTTGCTTCTGCCATGCATAGTCAATACTTTCTTTTTACATTCCTTTGGAAACATTTCTGGCTTTGTTTTAATTTCTAGATGTGACAAAGGGGAGTGGAGTTTATATGTTTTTCAGACAAAGCTGTACATCTCCAATCTTCAGCCACAATTTTATCTAAGGAAGTTGCCTCAAATGTAAAATAATGGAAGCCATTTCCCCACAGAAACTTATCTTGATAAAACTCTTCCTACCCACCTTTTGATATTATTTTACCATATCAGCCTGTCTATTATAATAATAATAATGTTGTCAACAGTGAGGTAGAACTGACAAGCACTGATATAGCCAGTGGTGGGCTGCTTCTGGTTCGGACAGGTTCGCCCGTACCAATGGCGGGAATTTGCCCCCGCCTGCCGAACCGGCAATGATGGTCGGCTGGCCATGCCCCCGAACTGGTCCTCTGTTCGCCGCTTCCTGAAAGCGGCTTGGAAAGAACCCTCTACGCATGCGCAGATGGTTGCACGTGCGCAAAACGCGCACTTCTGATGGAATGCGAACCAGTAGGGAAGGTAAGTAGAACCCACCCCTGGATATAGCACTGACGAAAGGATAGTCTCATATATTTAGATTTTTTAAATATGGTTAATGTCTGATGGATGCTGAAATCTTAGCCACCCTTCCTTGAATTCCATGAAAATTTATCATATTGCTTTGTGGTAGGATTGAGGAAAATGTCCCAATTGAATTCTATCTCCTAAGAACATATCACACTTTCCTTGAGACAGAATATAGAATAACAGAGTGGGAAGGGACCTTGGAGGTCTTCTAGTCCAATCTCCTATTCAAGCAGGAGACCCTATATCATTCAGGACAAATGGTTGTCCAGTCTCTTTTTAAAAGCCTCCAGTAATGGAAGAACCACAACTTCTGCAGGCAAGTCGTTCCACTGATTAATTGTTCTCACTTTCAGGAAATTTCTCATTAATTCTAGGTTAAATCTCTCTTTGATAAGCTTCCACCCATAACCTCTTCTCCTGCCCTCAAGTGTTTTGGAGAATAGGTTGAGCTTCTCTGTGACAGCCCCTCAAATATGGGAAGACTGCTATAATGTCACCCCTAGTCCTTCTCTTCCTTAGACATACCCAGTTCCCACAACCATTCATCGTATGCTTTAGTCTCCAGTCCTCTAATCATCTTTGCTGCTCCTCCGTGCACTCTTTCTAGAGCCTCAACATCTTTTTTATTATGTGGTGGCCAAACCTAATGACCATTCAATTTGAAACCCTTGCTAATAGCAATGATCCAAAAAGTTTTCCAAATCTTTTTGATGGACTGCTAATCTTTTTCTATAAGCAAGGATGTATTTTTACATTTTAAGCCATTTCTTTCTAAAAATAATTTAATATGCATCTTTTGAGGTAATTTTAGCAGGCCTTGTAATGATTTTAGGGAAATATATTACATCTGGTCTCTTCCACTTACAACATAGACAACCATGAAGTTGGATGGGAGTTCTATCTAGCTTATATAAATCTGTCAGGACAGTTCTCTTAATGAATATTCTGACTTCACAGGACTTGCTTTCAATTAAAAGAGTGTAGCATTGCACCCTCAGCCTAATAATATTCAGTCAGATTCAAATTAGCTTATTATCAGCCTATCAGAAAATATCAACCTTGCCTTAACCATAAACAGTGTTTGATATGAAATCAAATCAACTGAATTATTTCAGTTCCTTTAAAGGATGAAAGCTTTCCAGATATAAATATATCCAATTAGCATCTGCAAAATAAGAATAAAACTAGCATTTGGCAGCTCCGTATTGTTCACTGCTCTGCATAGCTGTAGCCATCTTTTAAAATGTTGATACAGCTTTTTAAAGGGAACCAATTGATTGTTAATAAAGAATACGAAGAAAAGAAACCTGAACAGATGGCCATTCCAATAAAAAATTGGGGGAAAAAATCCAAATGAAAATATAAAGAGTAAAAATATTTTTCTTTTGTAAAAATGCTATGGGCTTCACTTTTCACATGCAGAAAATACTAATAGACAGATCTTACTCTTAGGCAAGATAAAAGGGGGAGGGCAGGGCACCTCTGACATAGCTGGGATATTTACTACATAGTCCATAATCTTAGCTATATTGTTGTTTTCAGAGGCAATAGAATATACTGTCATCTTATGAGGGCTGATGGGGAAAAAATCCAGTTTTTATGGCAGCCTCCACATCTAAAGGTGCTTATGAGAAGCAAGGACTCTACAGAACTGAGTGATGGATATTAAAGATGTAGATTAAAGGATGCATAACACCTGGGTACCCAATCTTGCACGAATTTCATTGATTTCCCCCTAGAGTGGCTTTCCGCAAATCATCTCCAGTTACCTGAAAGTTACGGAAGTATAGTAGCCTCAGACTTCTTAGAGTGGTGGTCCCACTTCTTCTAGAGCAATCTGTAGACTTCAACTCCCAGAATTCTCCAGCCAACATGGCTGGCTGGGGAATTCAGGGAGTTAAAGTTCTCACATCTTAAAGTTGCCAAGAAACACTGTTCTAGAGAGTGTCATGCCAGTGCAAAGATGATAACATACGCATATCCCAACCCCCAAATGTTAGAATTAGGAAATTGTTTTCTTAGGAAATGGTGCAAGAGGGTGGTACACAAATAAAATAACCTCAAAATTTAAAAATACAAAAGAAAATCATGAGCAGCCCTAAGACAAATACTGTGTAAAAAGAAGCGAACAATAAACATGAACCATGACAGCAACCATCAATCTGCCTCAAAACCTAGGAGAAGTCAGATCTTTAATAGCTTCCTGAACGTCATCAGGGAGGGAGACATGAGCTACTGAATGAGGTGTAGAAATGTACAATTTAAAGAAGGTTGCTTTAATACACAAACTTTTCAATAATATTTAAAGGTTATTTATTGGTTTGAATATGTGCATGCTTCCCTATTTCTCCACTCTTTGGATTGGAATGAAACCTGGAGCTCAATTCATTATACAATTGCACTTTATTGTATCTCCAGATAGGTCTTGGCATTAATTAATTCTGAGGACTGGCAGAAAGATTAACAGTCTCGTTTCCTAATATATTATCCATATTATTGACAATGGTTTTTGCTGGAATCTGAAGTTTATAATGCTAATTGGATATACATTTCTTTGGAGAAAGTGGCACTGCTGACACATATCCTTGAAATAATTTATGGAATACAAATAAGAATGTAACATGAGCATGATTAAAGTTCCTGGGGAACAAAAGTAGCTCTCTCGTTGACCACACCTCCCTTACATTGAATAACTAATCCAAAGGCAAAAAGTTCAAGGTTTTCTCCTGAATGAAAAAAGCAGGAGGCATAATACGTGAATGCCATATAACTAGAAGAACATTAACTTACCAATAGGAATGTGCATTAAAAAGTTTCCAAAATCTTATTGCTAGTGTTGGTAAATTTCCATATGTGCTCATTACCACAGGCTTACTTTTATTCTTAGCCTCTTATTTCTATTCTTCTTTGGTGATGCCATGGTCTGGAGCTCTGTCCTCTGAAAGATCACGAGATCTTTTTGCATGAGATATAAAGGCCACCACTTGCTCGTTTGACTCTAACTCTTCCTTTATGAATGAGCAGGCAAGGCTGAAACTGACCCTATGGATGAGGGAGGTGATCAATGCCTCCTCCAAGGCAGGACATCCGCCTGCATGCTTAGCAATAGCAATAGCATGTAGACTTATATACCACTTCACAGTGCTTTACAGCCCTCCCTAAGTGGTTTACAGAGTCAGCATATTGCCCCCAACAATGTGGGTCCTCATTTTATTGACCTCATGAGAATGGAAGGCTGAGTCAACCTTGAGCTGGTGAGAATCGAACTGCTGGCAATCAGCAGAATGAGCCTGCAATAATGCATTCTAACCAGTGCATCACCACGGCTCATCACACACTTAAAAGTCTATTATTATACTGGAAAAAGCCCTTCCTAACACATACAAGGTAAGTTTGCTATTATGAGGCAAACTTGATTGCTCTGTTCTTGAGCTAGGTGACTGTGCATCATGATACATCAGGAGGAATGTGACTTGCTGGACCCATTTCAATCAGAGTTTTATTATTATGGTTCATTCAGAGTTCCATCACTACTGTTATACAATAATGGAGATCCAGACTCCTTATATTTATATCTGCACCTATAGCTATATGACAGAACTGACTGTCTTTTGGCTAATGGTTTTTGGCATGCATTTTTGAAATGTACTGGTACATACAATATTGAAATATAATTAGGGTATGAACGGGGCAGGGAATGTAATGAACAGGGGAACAAAGGCCAATGCATTCTTTGGACCTCTTAGCATTTATGGTATTTTTCTTGGCTACCTGACAGGATTACCTTGGCTACCTGGCAGGACGCTGAGAGCACTGTTTTTCAGGGGTTCTAGTGCTTCATGTTGGAATGTGGCCCAAAGACAATGTTCAACATCTGTGCCATGGGGTTATGGTGTTCCACAGGGATATATCTGGACTTCATGATGTCAAGAATCTCTCTCTCTCTCTCTCTCTCTCTCTCTCTCTCTCTCTCTCTCTCTCTCTCTCTCTCTCTCTCTCTCTCTTTCTCTCTCTCTCTCTCTCTCTCTCTCTCTCTCTCTCTCAGTTATCTATATCTTGTTTATTATATGCTTTGGCAGTTACAATGGTCTTTGTATATGGGGGAGCCCTTGAGAAAATGTCCAGAAATTGCAATTAATGCAAAGTGCAGCTGCCAGTCTACAAAGAAGTGCAAGTTACAGAGTGTCACGAGGCGATTTTTGATTGTCAGCTGTACTCATATGTCAGACTTTATGACCCAGAGGTTCTTAACAAAGTAGAGCAGTCACATGATGAGTGAACTGCGCAGATGTTACATTCCATTCTCATCCTCCATTCCTTCTTTGCTGCTATCCTCCCTGGAAGGAGGGTCTCTTAAATTGTCAAGATGTAATTATTAAGATTTAGTGTTTTTATATTATTTTTATACTGGAATAAATATTTTGTTATTTAGACTTTATACTCGCGCTTTATTTTATTAAGGATTGGTTTCCAAAGGAAAGATTCATCTCCTCTAAGATTTATTTTCTAATTGCATCATGGTAGCTCTCCGATGGTTTGAACTTTATCTTATCCTAACACAGAGCCTATCTGATGTTTTTATTGAAAGATCTTCTCTAGCTATCAATTAACTACCAAGCAGAAATTAGGGTGCTGTTGTTAATCTTTGTAAACCTGGATGGTTTACAATCTGTGGGTTTGATTTTTCAACTACAATCACCTCCAGTTACCCAAATTAAGTATAATGCATAAAGTATAAGGTATAATGGTCTGCTCTTGGTCTAATAAATATTCAGGTGATGGCTTGGACATTTATATTTTGGGGGGGGGGGGGGAATCCAGCCTGCTTACCAATTTATAAGGTGTTAAATAAAACTTGAACTCTATTCTATGCCCTAAAAAACTGAAAGGTAAATTAAGTTCCAGAATAAAACAATCCAGTTGTTGAGTTTTCTGTAACTTTATTCCCTTACTCTTTCAATAAGTCTTGCTAAAGAAATGTATGGGAATCTACCTTTTGGGTCAGATGGCCATCAACAGCTTAATAGCCAGAGAGACCCTTTCGAAGTGTGTTGAGTTGTGTGAAAACTCTGTGTGAAAAACTGAAGTTAAGGAATATACTCATTAAAAGAGTTGAATTTGGGTTCATAATCAAGGCGGCGCTAAAGACTTGCATCTCTAGCCAAGTTTTAAACTGCTACTTATTTTAATCGTTGTTGGCTATGATTTCAACTGCATTAATGACGTTGTGTTTTCTAATGTGTATTATTTGGTGCTGTAAGCTTCCTTGAGCATTGGAATATACAAAACAGCAGGATATAAATTAAATAAACAACATATAAGAAATGAAATGTCTTGAGAAAGTCTAGGAAGCTCCTAATCTCTCAAAGGAGCAGCCTTGGACTTTTTCAACAGTGAGGAGAATTCCTTCCCTTCGTTGTTTTTAGGCAGAATCTGAGCCTGGGAGCAAAGTCAAAGAAGAACCCAGGTAAGAGGACAAAAACACACCTTGTTCTTCATTGTTTACACAGAAAGGATTTGTCAATGAAGGCTTCCAGCAGAGTAGAATCTCTCCAGAACTGCCTCTAATGGATTGGAGGTGAGCTGTGTGTAAAATAATTGTGAGTGATTGGACTGCTGTTTTTTCAAGCCAATAAATGCTTAATGAGAGATAAATGCAGGGAAAACTTGTTGAAAAAAGGACTTAGTTTTGTAGGACACTCATCTAGAAGATCATATCTTTGGCCCACAAGATTAGAACAAGTTAGCATCTGATCTTATTGTCCTAAGCCATTAGAAATGGAAGGCTTGCTGAGTTATTTGTAGTTCTATTATTGATGAAACAAAGTCCAAAATTAGGCATTAGATATTTTATTGAATGAGATATTGAATATTTGAAGTGATATTCCATGGCAAGGAATTCTGAAATTTGACTTATCCCTGTTATTTACTTAATTTAATAAATTTAAAGGTGGCCCATCTGGAATACATGACTCTAGGTGACCAAAAATTAAAAAATGGAATTAAAAAATAGCTCTGATCTTTTAATGATTTTCCTGGTCTTATATTTAGTTTGCTATATAAATTAAATAAACAACATATAAGAAATGAAATGTATTATTTCATTTGTTAATATGCAGCTCGCCTGCCCTGGGTGGACTGTACGCTTAGGAAAATATTAGTGTTTTTTCCAAAAGAAGAAAAATTAGAAACAATAAAATGCAATTATTAAATAAATATATATGATGAAATGTCGGGGAATTTGGAGGAGGGAAAAAACCCCTTACAAAGAAACCACCCTGAGTTTCTGAGAAATAGACTTTAATTAAGGTAACTCTGCCTTAATTAGGGTAGGCGTAAGTCAAGTGGGAGAATTGCTTTGGTAGGAATTCAAGATTCAGTTACATTATCTACTTGCAATAAAGGTCTATCCTGAAATCTAAGTGGTTCCTATTTTCTGAGTTGGCCAGATTCACAGGCCATGACATTAATCTTGAAAGCCTGTCAAAGCAATTCTCCAGATCAAATGATACCTAGCATAATTAAGATAGAACTGCCTAGAGTCTAGCTCTCTCTTTTTCAATCTTATAACAATGTTATTGCTTGAAAAGCTTCAAACTTCCTTCATTTGGCCCTTTGACTTTATCAGGATCTTGTTTCTGAAATTATTAGTCTCTATGGAGAAAGCCTTGCAGGATTGTAGCATTTCTTCTATGCAAGTTATTGAGAGATTTGAATTGCAAAAATTTTGTCTATCTTAGGTTGGGTGTTTTTTTTGGCACTGTGTTATTCAGTGGCAGTTGAAGGTATATGGTGCCCCTAGGCCAGGGGTCCCCAACCTGTGGGCCACGGTCCACTACTGGACTGTGACCTGTTGGCCACCGGGCCGCATGAGTGTCTGGCCAGTGTGTGCATGTGTGTGCGTGCACACCCCCACTCGTGCTAGCACATGCGCATGTAAAGGTGCCTGTCCCTTCCCCATCTGGGCCGCCAACACAGAAAGGTTGGGGAACTCTGCCCTAGGCCACATTGATGGCACCATCTGCTGGTGATGTCAGGTTTTGCAATTTTAGAATTTTTCAGAAGGCGGGGCAGTGTGAGCACTCTTTAAGCTTTGGTGTCTTAGGCAAGGTCCTACTTGCCTTTTGCCCGGCACATAAAAAAGATACTGAACCCTGATGCAATAATGTTGTGGTTGCAAAACCATAAATGTCTCCTTAAGTCTGACATTGCAAATTTTCAAGACTCATTTCCTCTTTTTGAGGCGAGAGGTTGCAAATCGCTCATTCAAGACTTCTGCTCCCAATCAGCTTTTCAACAGAATCTGTTGAATCTCTTTTCGATGAGAGAAAACAGTAGTTCGTAAGGAAGATATAGATTCAAAGAGCTCCCAGATATTAGGTGAGCCCCCTCCCCCCCCACACACTTCCCAACTAACCTTGAACATCGCACAAGGACAGCTTTTTTTACCGACTCCTCTTCATGCAAAAGATGAAAACTCGGGTGAAATGCATGAGAAAATGACAGGCGTGGCGAGAGAAAAGAGCCAATCTATAAATCAACTCAGTTTCCATTCCTTTGCGAGTCTGTGAGGTTGGCAGCGTGGGTGATTGTGGCATTGAACACAAGATATGAGTTCATTTCTGTTTCTATGAGGCCTTCTAGGCTGACAGATAACCTGACAGATTGTTTAACTGATATATACAGAATGGACAGATTTGACAGAAAGCCTATGCGTAGGCATCCATAATATTATACTTTAAAAGAACCTGATTTTAGTTGTTAGTATTAAGCACATTCTCTTTCACCCCAAATGCATTTTCAATTCCCCCCCCCTTCCTTTTTATGTTTCCACATACTGTGAGGAAAGAGACAGGAAGAGTCACACTTCAACCCCATGCATATCTTGTCTTGTCATTTACCGTGAATCTCCATCTTTTCTTTTTAAGTTGTTCAGGTAAAAGGAAAATCTCTTATCAGTTGCTCTTCCGTTTTTTGTTCCCGAGATTCTAACGGTAAGATTAACATCTTTTATTAAAGTCTAGAAAAATAATGAATGCGTAGTTTTGCATCTACATTATAGACTTTTTAAAATTCATTTATGATTTGGGGTTTTGATGATTAGAAAAAAATAGGTAATTGAAAAGAATGAACTTCTTTTGTAATCAAAGAGTAAGAAATCATTTTTTAATTGCAGCTATAGTTGCTGCAAAGGACATTGGAAGCTTTTTTTCTTTCTTTTGGCATGTTTGCTTTTTTCTTTCCTTTTCTCTGTTTTTTTCCTTTTCCTTCTTATTAGCTTGTATGTGTTTTTATGTTTTTCTTGACACTTTTAATAAAATGCATGTTAAAAATAGAAGCAAAGTCTTTCTTCTTAGGCTCCACCAGATGGCGCTCTGAGGGGGTCCTTGGTGCTCTCTGAGCTTGGTTGTTTTCTTGCAGACATTTCATTACCCAAACCAGGTAACATCAGTGATAGGAAGGAATGGGGTTTGCTCTCAGTTTATATTCTAGGGCCGTGGTGGCGAACCTATGGCACGCGTGCCAGAGGTGGCACGCGGAGCCATAGCGGCCGGCGCGCGAGGGTTGCCCACCGGCAAACTGGAAGTGCAGAAAAACGCACTTCTGGTTTGCCAGTGAACTGTTTTTTGCACTCCGGAGGGTTCAGGGAAGTTCCCTGAAGCACCGGAATGCAAAAAACTACAAAACGGACAAACCGGAAGTGCATTTTTCCGCACTTCCGGTTTGTCCGTTTTGTAGTTTTTTGCATTCCGGGGCTTCAGGGAGCTTCCCTGAATCCTCTGGAGTGCAAAAAACAGCTCACCGGCAAACCGGAAGTGCGTTTTTCCGCACTTCCGGTTTGCCCGTTTCGTCGTCCCAGGCTCCGGTAAGGCCTTTGCGCGGGGGTGGGGGGGTGCGCATGCACAGGGGGCAGCATGGGGGGGTGTTGTGCGCATGCGTGGGGGGGAGGGAATGGGTGTGGGCACGCGAGCGCGCGCGAGCGCGCCCCCCCTTTTTGGCACGCGAGCCTAAAAAGGTTTGCCACCACTGTTCTAGGGGCTTGCCCTGTCAGTGTTAGTGGGAGTGGTTTTGGAGGTTCTTTGGTTGGGTTGTTTACTGTTGGCTTGTATGGCAGTTCCTTGATTTAGAGCAGTGGTGGGTTCCTACCGGAGCTGTCCGGTGCGTAGCTCCGGTAGGGAGTAGCCGATTGCATAATTTGCGCGCGACCACTCCGGTGCCATCTCCGCCGGTCCGTCGCGCACATCGCCATCTTTTTGTGAGAATTTTTGGGCTTTTTTGCTTCTGTGCATGTGCGGAAGCAAAATCACGCCGAAATCTCTCTCTCTCTCTCTCTCTCGTCCCTTTACAATATTTCAGCGAGATTTTGCTTCCGCGCGTGCACAGAAGCAAAATCGTGCAGAAATCTCACGTGCGCACACTTCCCCTCATGAGATTTCGGTGAGATTTTGCTTCCATTTTGTTTGCGAGATTTTGCTTTTCCATGCAAAATTGCATGAGGGGGGCGCACATGCATAGCGAGCGAGCGCATGCCTGAAACGTGGAGATGCATGCGCTGCGCACTGGTATAGGTAAGTGAGCAACTGACCGCTGATTTAGAGTATTGTTTACTTCTTGATTATTGGCCTGGTGTTAATTTTAATCTATACTCATCTGGGTGTGGATTGTGGTGGGTTGGTGTTTTGGCTTTTACGTTCCCTTTTTGGCTTGTTGATTGTCTCTTTTGCACAGTACATTATGAAGACGCTGTTTATGTCTATTGATGGCCTTTGTGTCAGAGTGCCAGGCTACCAGGAATTATCTCGCATTTTTTGGCCTGTCTAGGATGGTCACTGGGGACGCAGTGGCACAGTTGCTAAGACGCTGAGCTTGTCAATCAGAAAGGTCGGCAGTTCGGCGGTTTGAATCCCTAGCGCCGCATAACGGAGTGAGCTCCCATTACTTGCCCCACCTTCTGCCAACCTAGCAGTTCGAAAGCATGTAAAAAATGCAAGTAGAAAAATAGGGACCACCTTGGTGGGAAGGTAACAGCGTTCCGTGCGCCTTCGGCATTTAGTCATGCTGGCCACATGACCACGGAATTGTCATCAGACAGCGTTGGCTCTTCAGCTTAGAAACGGAGATGAGCACCGCCCCCTAGAGTCGGGAACGACTAGCACATATGTGTGAGGGGAACCTTTACCTTAGGATGGTCACAATTTCCCTGATGAAACTATGGTTAAATCTGTCCCTATGTTATGAAATTAAGGAGTTTTCATCCTGTCTTCTGACTGCTAGCTGGTGCTCAATTGCTCTCTTTAATAGATGGAAACTGTACCATGCCTCTCCTGCCAGATCTGATGAGATGGGTAGACACAATCAAGGATAGATTATCCTTCAAATAACCTAGCCTGATATCATGAAGGGCTTTATAGGTACTGTAGCTACCAGAACCTTGAATTGCATCTGGAAACACACAGATCACAGAGCAGAGGTGTAATATGCACAAATCAAGGAGCATACATAGCAGCGGTGGGTTGCTCCTGGTTCAGACTGGTTCTTAGAACCGGTAGCGCCGGCAGTGGGAGGCTCCGCCTACCTGCCTGGGATGCTTCTGCACATGCTCAGAAGCTTCTGCACATGCGCAGAAGTGTCGCACATGCACGTGAGCGCATGCACGAACCGGTAGTAAAGGGTTTTAGAACCCACTACTGATACATAGCTAATTGTGGTACTGTATTTTGAAGTATCTGCAGCTTCTTGATGCTTTTCAAGGGTAGCCTGATGCAAAGAATACAGTACTGCAACATTTTGCAGTAGTCTATTTGGGAAATGGCATGAGTGACTGTGAGTAGAACCTTTTGGTCTAGGAATGAGTGCAGTTGGTGCACAATATGAGCTGTGCAAAGACCCTCCTGGCTGGAGCTGCCATATGTTCTTCAAATAAGAGACACGAGTCCAATAAAAGTCCCAAATTGCACCTGGTGCTTTTTGGGGTAGTGCAATCCCATCCAGAAGTACAATTCCCAAAACCTGGAAGCCTTAAAATCTAAAGCCATTCAATCTTGCTAGGATTGAATTGAACTCTATTCTTTTGCATCCATTTCTACACAACTTCCAGACAGTGACACAGAGTCTCCATAGCATTACTTGGCTGGGCAGGAGTAGAGATACATGCTGATGATACCTCATCCTGTGCCATTGGATGACCTCACCCAGAGCTTCATGTTAATGTTAAACAGGAGTGGAGGAAGTGCCAAGCCCTTTGAGATCTTGATAATCAAGAGCTTTGCCCTTCTATTAACACTGACTTCAAAGGAAGGAAGAGAAATGAAAGAAGAGAACCAGTGCAACAGAGTCCTACCCATTCCTGACCCCCAAATCAAGGATACCATGACCATCAAAGTCTGCTAAGAAGTCAGGAAGAGCAAGGCTGGTTGAACTTCTTGCTTTCATCAGAGATCATCTACCAGTATGATTAATGTTGTTTAAGTCCTGTGCCTTAGCCTGAATTTCAACTAAAAAGCAAGGTTGGAGACCAGAACAAAAATTGTCCCGTATAATTGAGTCTAGTGGTGGCTTCTTGAGTAGGCAAACCACTGCTTCTTTAAGGACCAGCAGAACTACTCTCTTTCTCAAGGAGGAACTAACCACATTCCTATACCAATGACACATTACCTCCCAGAAAGAGTCAACCAGGAGAGACATGGATGTAATACGCAGGTGGCCAAGACAGTGCTCCCAACAACCATGCCAACTTCATCAGGACAAACAGAATTAAAGTCCTTCCATGTAACTAAGCAAGCCTGAGCCTCAAATCATCTCTGTAGGATCATCTTCATAAGTAGAGTCCAATGTGCAGTGAATCTGACTTCATCCAAAACCCTTGCAGTTACTGCCAGGTGGGTTATCTTAAATAAGGCTACTGGAGAGCTATCCGTGGACAAATAATGATTGAGAAATACTGACATTTCACTGTCCTATCACCACAAGATAAGCCCCGATCGCAACTGTAACTTGCACTCATATGGGTCCATTCCTCATTCACCCTCCAAAAGATCTCCAGGTACCTCTTCACCCATTTCCCTCAGCAACTCTATAAATGAGGGGGAGTTTTGGAATCCATAGGAAGACAGAGGCCACATGAAACCATTGGCCCAAGGTCCCAATTTCCATCTTATTCCTGGCAGTGACCAGGACTTTGGTCAGGCCATGTAGCAGACCACCAAGAAAGGCACCCTCTGTAGCTGATCTTTGATAATATGTTTCATTTTATTGCTGATAGTCTTCACAGATAGGATGAATTTAGCTTTTTCCACCTTAAGAAACTTGACAGATCTTTTCCCCAATGTGTGAATATACTTGAATAAATCCTCATTACATTTTATTAAGTAAACCAGGTAATTAACTGGTTTAATAGCATTATTCACCTTGTTATTTATTGGAAATATTTCAACTAATTCAAAGAGGATTTGTCTTAATAAACCAACTAACTAAAATGAAGATTAGAAATTCTTCTTCCAGTTTTTATAACTGATGCCAAACCCCACAGAGCCGGATAAGATCAAGGAAGTACACAAACTCTAATAAGAAACCTTAATTGTTAGTTATGGACTAAATAGAGAACCTTCAAAGCACGACAGGCATTTACAGTGAATTCATAAAAGTGGAGTCTCTTTTAATGATCTGAAATGCTGCTTGTCTCCTGGGCTGAGTTGTCATTTATAAGATAAAGACAATGAACTTGTTTGCTGTCTCTTCATTGCTTAGGTCTACTCTCCAGCCAGCCCATAATTTCTCACAGCCATGAATTTGAGGTCTCTGCTTTGATAGTACTTCAACTGCCCCTGATGTTTTTTGTGTTTGATAGCTTGTTTGGTGTCTCTCATATCTCATTTTCTAGGACAGTCAGTTCCTGAATGTTATTGTCCACAAATATTTCTGTTATTTTATGAACCCTCTTATATAGAGTCTCAAGGATCTTTCCTTCTTAATTTAACTTCACTTGTCTTCATTAGATTTCTTGCATTACTACTCTTAAATAGCCTTATCTTAGATGTAAATGTTATGATTTCGCTTCTTTAAAATATTTCCTTTCTTCTTCTTTTGCTCATTTTCTCTTCTTGGCTGGCATTCTTGATTGACGTATCCTCATTTGTCTTTTCATTTTTGACACTGAAGGCCCACGTTCAGCTTCTGATCTTTCATCCTCTGTCTTTCCCTGGCTATCATAATAACTTGTTCTGAAAGCTACTTGGATCTTTTCCTCTTTGAAATTTGGGGAATATGTATGTGTCTTATCTCTTCTGATGGCCCCTCAGGTTTCTTCTACATTATTTACGTGTACCAAATCTGTTTCTTACATTGATCTTCTTTTCCAGCTGTATATCCTTCTGGTCAAATCTTGATGGAACATACAACTTTATAAATTTAACCTGTAAATCGGAAATGAATCATCTATAATTTCTTCCACAAGCTGCATTTGATGGTGTCCTGGCTGATTGGATTGTATTTCTCCATCAATTTGATTCTGATTATTTTGACATCCATCCAGAGATTGTGTTTATGTGGCTTAAAGGAGGTTTTAAAAAGAAAGAAATTTCTTCAGAAAAAAATATCTACGTATTTCTTGCATTATTGCATCCCACAATCAAAAACTTCCTGTAATTCCACGTTTCTCCAGTTTTTACATTCTAATCATTTATTACTTGTTCTACACTCTTTATATTTGTTGCATTTGGTCACTCTTATTATTACGAATGAAGGCGAATATACGTGTCCCAGGCAGGGGTGAAATTCAAAATTTTTCCCTACTGGTTCTGTGGGCGTGGCTTGGTGGGAGTGGAAGGGGAAGGATACTGCAAAACCCCCATTCCTACCCCACTCTGGGGCCAGCCAAAGGTGGCATTTGCTGGTTCTCCAAACTACTCAAAATTTCTGCTACCGGTTCTCCAACCTGTCAGAACCTGCTGAATTTCACCCCTGGTCCCGGGATAATGTTGCAGGATCCAATCTGGCTGGGTTACCAGGACCAGAGTTTTTCTCTTCCGAGTTTTTGGACTTGTGCCGGAGCTCATCTTCAGGGAACTTTTCTCTAGCCTAGAGAGAAATTTCCTGAAAATGAGCTCCAGCACAAATTCGAAAGCTTGTAAGACAAAACCTCTGGTCCTGATGACCAACCCAAGTTTGATCATGCAACTCTTACTATTTATCATAGAATTTCTCAATGCCTTCTACCATTTTATTTATATTAGGGCACATATTTTTATAGCATTGATGTTTACTTGTTTTAATAGATAGGATTGTTATTTATTTGTTAATATAGTTAGTGAAAAACTAATGTTGTCCATTCTGAAGTGACACTCTGTTGCTTTGTATTATCTCAGGGTCATCAAATTTAGAATGGCCCATCCTGGTCCACTTATTTCCAAAGCACACAATTCAGTATGCTTCATTTCCCCTTTGATAATTTCAGGTTTTCCTTCAGGTTTCCAGGTTTCCCATTTCTCCCATTCCATGTAACCGTTATCTGTGTCCAACTTCTTTTCAATACTGGGATCATCAGTCCATCTTTACGGTTTTGATTTAGCCTTCTTGTGAAGAGTTTGTCTCCCCCCCCCCCATTAACTTCCAACGCGGAAGGGTTTATGCCATCTGGTTCTTGGAAAGCTTTGGCTGTTTCTGCCAA